>CAXKVX010000397.1:0-311720 GCA_964058865.1 Eleocharis quinqueflora
GAACTGGGTATAATTTGGTCACTGTTCGCTTGATACGAGTGCAGGAATTAGATCTTTTAGCAGAAAATTAAACACAAGTTAAATGTGCATATTAAACACAAGAAACATTATTTCGCAATGTCTTTGTCAGTTTTTTAGATGTCAATTGCAAATGAAAGAAATATTTCTACAGTGTCTTCTTTTTGTTTATTTGTTTGTGTTTAGAAAAGAAAGCCAAAAAAAGTGAAAAGGCACAAGATTACCTTAGCAACGTGCTCCAAGGTGACAGCTTGTACCACAATACTGGATCTAAGCTTGATCTCGACAAACCCGCTACTTTCCTGGAGTGCAAAACACTGACCTGGTTCGCCAAAACTCGGCTTCAGCACCTTATGTGCATTGAACCGTGGACAGCCGGAGAGGCGAGAACAGTGGACAGCCGCGTCGGAGGCGTCACAAGCGTGGTCTCGTGGAGGAGATTGGAGAGCAGCGTCAGAGGCGTGGTGGAGACTGAAGCCGCGTCGGAGCCTCAGAGGCGTGGTGGAGTCGGAGGCGTGGTTTAGGACGGAGGCTCGCAGCGACGCGTAGAAATGGAGCTAGTCGAGCTTCAATCGGATGCTAGCGCAGAGAGAGAGAAAGAAAAATTTAAGATGGGTCCTTTAATATTTTGAGATGGGTCCCTGTACTTTTTATTATTTACAGATCAGTCCTATTGTAAGTAATCTCAATTTTTCAAGTGGGTCCCTGAACCCACCAAAAATACCATAGCTCCGCTCCTATATCCGGTACGATACGGGTGCGACGATACGACGATTTTAAAAAAATCAGAGATACAGATACGACTATATATATTAAACTTTAATTAAAATATTAATTTAATATATCAAAATAATATTTTTTTAGTATAGCTGAATATATGTTCTTTAATATCAATGAGTTGTTCTTTTTTAATGTGCTACTTTTTATCTTTTTTAATACCACTGACAACGTATATATAGAAGTAAATAACAATATAAACACAAACACTTCTATATATAGTGCAGTGGTTTCTTTTGGGAGCAAAGAGCACTTGTTGTGGGGAAAGGTCCACAGTTCGATTATGGGAGGCAGCAATCATTTTTGAATCATTAAATAAATCATTTAAGGATTTTCTATGGCCTAAACTAAACTGAACCACCGCACCTAGCCGAACCCTTGATCGAATCAGGACGTTTGACTTATTAAAATAATATGGTTCGCCACGTGGCGCACCAGGTGCGCACCGCAACCGCACCCGATACGAGTTCGGCTGCATATTCGAAGCACCGAAGTAATATAGATAAGGAGAGAGACCATTCGAATTTTTTATCCTGTTTGAAAATAACGCAGAGTTGAAGGTGACAATTGTAAGATAAAAGTAAAAATGTAATAAATACACGGTTGGTTGAATCATTAAATAAAGCATTTCAGATTTTCTATGGCCTAAATTGAACTGAACCGCTGCACCTAACCGAATATTCATGAAAAGATGCAAAATTAATTATCAAATATTCATGGAATATTTGAAATTATATTCTCTTTAATTCTTTTCCAAATTCTAATATTTACTTCTGTAAACATTTCCACGAATTTTGTATGAAAGCTGGAATATACAATCAGAAAGATAATGATAAATTTAGGCAGTCAAAACTTGTCTTGAAGCGGTAGCAATGAATCTCATTACGGTCGCAATTGACTTGGCATTTTCAGACTTGGCAGTTTTCTGCCAAGTGTCTTGCGGCCGCAATTAGGGGTGCAAACGAGTCGAACACGAATGAGCTAAGCCAAGTTCAAGATTGGCTCGTTACTTAACGAACGAGTTCATAACGAGTTTTTGACGAGTCGAACACGAACGAGCCACGAGCTACCAATATTTTTGACACCCCTAGACTATATGTTAATTAATATTGTGCAACTTGTACTTTAACTATTGCAGTTAGATATTAATATCTATAAATTAACTTTATATAACATGTGTGATTCGTTAACGAGTTGAGCTGGACAGAGTTCAAGATCGACTCATTAACTTAACGAGCTGACCAGCTCGAGCTGGTAACGAACGAGTTCATAACGAGTGTTTGACGAGTCGAACACGGACAAGCCACGAGCTACGAATATTTCTTGCACCCCTAGCCGCAATGAATTTGTTGAAAATCAGCAGATTTGTTGCCAAATCTCTCCTACTACATTGCGGTCGCAAAGGATCGTATTGCGGCCGCAATAAACTTACGGTTGTGCTGTTTTGCTTGGGCTTTGATCCAATTTGAGTTGGATTTAGCTCAAACAATATTTTTGACTTTACACTAACACCAATATATAGTTTATTTAATCATAATTGCTCCATTAACAATTATAATTAATTTGCTTAAATTCTATATGCATTTGTGCCCAAAATCTTAGCGAACTATGTATAATGTCATTGTATATCGGTTAATCACATTATTAGGCATATCCATATATTACTCTTGTAATATTAGGTGACAGTATGTGACATGTAGTAACCATATAACACGTAGTCCAAATTTTATTTATTAGAATTGATGTCTCAATTCCAACATATTTCACACTTATTGAAATTTACTTTCATACCTGCTATTGCTTCAAATGCAATTAAGACCCATTTGATTATTTGAACCATCTTCTTATCAGTTGGGAGCCTAGGAGGAATATAATTGTATCATCTGCATAATAAAGATTAATAATTGGATAATCATATCAATGTTAGGACCCATGCCAACAATTATCACAGTTTTTCTTACCCTTTTAATCATTTGATTAACAACAAGTTCCATTATTTTGTAAAGGCCTTAGTAATCAATTTTATAGATGCAGTTTATCAATGAAATTGGTCTTAATTGTTTTATATCATTTGCATTCAATGTTTTAGGTATCAATCATATCATTACTCTATTCATTTTTGAAACATCCAACCTATTCTTATGAAATTGAGAGAACAATTGTATGATGTCATCTTTCAACAAGGTCCAACATGTTTGATAAAAATCAAAATTCATATTATGAGGGCCAAAAGCTTTGTCTCCTGCTGATGTAAAAAGAGTAGCTTTTATCGCATCTTCACTAAAAGATAGAATCAATGGATCCAGGGGCGGATTCAGAATTTTTGTCAGGGTGGTTCAAAATTTACGATTTTTTCCAGGGTGGTTTAAAGTAATGCATATTTTTAAAAAAATTCAAAATTACAAGCATATTATTCTTAAAAAATTCAAATACATGATTACTTTCGCAAAAAAAAAATTCAGGATGGGTCAACTGACCCACCCTGCTTCTAAGTAGGTCGGCCCCTGAATGGATCTGACAAAGTTGGAGGAATTTTATCTTCATTCCTCCAAAAAGCAGTATCAATATATGCCAATTGGACCCTTGAAACACAAAAGAGATTTTTATAAAAATCAACAATGTGATCCTCAATAATATTCATATATGTGCAATCCACATCTTGTATCTTCAGATGTGTCATCGTATATTTCGTTCAGCGGCGGAGTCACTCATGGGCAAGTCCGGACAAGTGTCCGGGCTTGATTTTCAAAAAACGAAAAATTTAATGTATTTTTTGTTATTTTTATAGCGAAAATTGAGTTTTTAATGATATTTTAGTGAATTTGTGTCATTACTTGATCTCAAGCTCTGAATCCGCCGCTGTCGTCTCGTCATCATCATTCACCCAGGTGAACCGTTTCTAATAATGTTGATCAAATAGTACCTATTAAGGATGGAAATTGAAGCGTTGAAATCAGTCAATCAAGAACTAATATTCTTCATTGTAATAATTTGGTGTTGCCATTCGTGAATTCACGAGGCAGCTGAGATTGATGAAATATACCAAAATAATTTATTATTCACCTGTGATCACGAACGCGCTGAATTGTAAACGCTTGACTTGTTACATGAATGAGATCAATCAATGCATGGTTGAATTCGTTGTATGCATTAAATGCACAGCCAATGCTCACATTCATGTTTGCTACTTGCAACGAACTATTTATGAGTTATTTTGATAATTTTAATAATAATATTTGAAATAAATAGATAAAACATTTAAAAAATAGGAAAAATTATAAACACATTCTTAAGCTTATAGATTAGTCGTGATTTAAATTTGATGCAATTTGATGTCATTTCATGTTCCAACTTTTATGCCACTTTTTAACTATAATAATTCATGATGGAGCATGAAATGACACTCAAATTGTACCAAATTTAAAACACAACTAATCTATAAGAAAATGAATGTCATTATAATTTTTTCTATTTTTAAGATAGTGTGTCTATTTATTTGAAATTTCATTATCAAAATTGTCAAAATAACCATTGTCAAGTGATCATTCAATATTTATCAGTGTTTTAAAAAACGAAATGTGCTTGACGGATGAAGAAGGTACCATCAAGCGAGTAATCATTGTACGATCGATTAATTGAATTATTCTGATGATTTTTCGTTCATATTTTAATATATGAAATGTTAATAATTCAACAAAAATAAAATTATTTGCATATTTAAGAATAAAATATTAACTAATTTAATATAAGAAATAATAATTAAATTTTAAAATTATGATTCATAATATTTTGGTAATTTTTAAAATATAGTATTAATATAATTATTATATTTCAATCAATTTGAAAATTTAATTGGCTAATTAATCGAATTGGGTTGTCGGTTAATTAGTTTGTCAGCCTATTAATCATATTTTGTGGCCGATTAATTATTTTTATTCGCAAAATACAAATTTATACTATACGGATCGGTTTATCCACAACCTACAATTAATCGGTTTATACATGTTATCGATTTTATTATGTATCTTTAGTGGAGTTATCATGCATATTATTTGAGTTATTATGCACGTTATTTTTTGTATTGAAATAGTTATACATGTTAGTTTTTTACTGAAATAGTTACGGTATAACATACATAATAACTCAAATAATATGCAGGCTAACTCAACTATATGTGCATAATAAAATCGATATCAAATGCGGTATCTACGAAACATTATCCAGTTATTATATCTTCTGACTCTCATTCTTTGGATCGATCTCTCTAACTGTTTTTATCCTTTAGAGCAACAAAATAAAAAATATGAAATCGTGCGCTCCATTCGCATCGCACAAGTCACAATGTGACCTCGAGTCGAGATACCGACTTCTATTAATACGAAATCAATTACAACATAACACTGTCTCTATAAAAAATAGTAATAAAAAACAAATGTTAACTATTTGATGGAGCACAACAGCGAACCATCGAAATAGCTAACCCTAATTAACCCTTATTAACCCTTATCTAGTCCTCACACTTTTATTACTACGTACCCGTGTATATATATATACTAGTAATCGTACCTGTGCCGAGCAACGAGAGACATTATGAACGAAAAAGAATCATTTAAATTGCGTGTTGATCAAATATTATTTTTGTGTGTATCACATTTTTGTGAATTATTCGACACGTATGCAAAATTATGTGTTCTTGTCAATTAGTTGTATTAAAAATAAATGCTTGGAGAATTGTTTTTACAATTTTTTTGCACGTATTTATCTTTCAACTACATAACAATATAACATATACATGCACTGCACAACAATTTTATTTAGACGATGATTCTCTAGGTATCACCGATGTGTTGTCAACATAAATATAAGAAAGAAATTGATCCAGACAGCTTACGAAATAACACACAAGTAAAATAAAAAAAACAAATAAAGTGTCACAATCAGAATTATCAATGAGCTTAATTATTTAGTTTGCTTCAAAGATACTAACATAAGAAAAATTAAAGATAAAAATGCTAGAAGCACATCTGATAAGAAATGGAACTTAACATAAGAAAGAGAGTATATTACACTTTACCAGTATTAGTCATCTTGTAGTCCTGGTACACTACATTGGACGTGTAAACTCCTGGTTGCGTTACTTTACTAACAGGTCTGATCAAAATCTTTGTATTCCTACGGGATGTCCCTCTTGATAACGCCACGTATAGTTGTCCGTACGAAAATACTGGTTCATGTAGATAGACGCCAACATGCAAAATCGTTTGTCCTTGAGCTTTATTTATCGTCATTGCAAAGCTAAGACGGATCCAGAACTGTTTTCTCTTCATCTTGAATGGGAACATATCTTTGCCTGATGGACATAGTGTAATCCTAGGCAAGAACACTCTCTTTCCAGCATGTTCACCAACTGCTATTTCTGCGTCTATCACATTTCTTTAGAATGATCAACAAACCAATCTGGTACCATTGCATAGTCCATTCGCAGGGTCGATGTTGCGCAAAAGTATGATCGGGCATCCTAGTTTCAACTTCAATAAATGAGGCGGTAGGCCACCCGACATCAAAGAGTTCAAGAATTCTGTCTGGTAGTTGCTATTGTAGTCATCCTCAGCAGAGTCAAAACTATAGTATATATGTTCTTCTCCGGAGAACCTATCGATCATCTTGTTATTAATATCGTCAATAGCTAAATCTTTTGCCATCCATAATCCATAAAACAAGCAAAACAAAATAAAATAAAATAAGCTAAAAACAACACTTCCAACTTAAAGTAATTTATTTCGTCGGGAACACCGTAATCATGTAGATATGTTGAGTCTGCATATAGCAAAAGAGTTGATTTAGTCAAGCCACTTCAATTTGTTGGATCTGAATTAATTTTAGAATGTAGTATTTTGATATTTTAATTGTACATGTACCTAAGTTTCAAATCTTCGTATTTTGGCATCTCCGGGTCAAAATGGACAGTGGAAATATCAGTGGCAAGCAAATGATTGACTGCATGTTATTATTATTAATTTAGTGAAACTGTAAATTTTTTAGTAAAAATGAAAGATAAATGCATATTGTAAATATGTCACATACATGGTTTATCGACGATTACTTTCACCCGAGTCACGAAGATAATCGACTTTTCCTGAATTGCACGAATGACTCTCATGTGACGCTTCAACGGTTCGTCTACCATGATCAATGGAATGACACTTCCTTTAAAGATAAAAATATTGGAAGAAATTATTTGCATTTTTTTAAATGTTTGATATGAAAGATTTAACTCATGAGTAGTAATTATTGTTTAATGTTGTAACTCACGTGCGATCGAGTAGATATATCTCAACACAAGGCGCACGACGTGTACCATTCCATTTGATGTAATCGACAGGGTGTCCATAACACATCTGATCGAGAACATCTACAAAAAAGTTAGATTAAGATAAATATTTTTATATAGTCTACAACTTTATGAGAACATCTTTTATATGGTCTATAAGATTTGAGTTAAGATTAAGAAGTCACAAGTTATATACCTGTGAGATGTTTGTCGGATGAGAACCCGGTAATGTGATTAATGGATGGCACCGTTGGGTAAGTGGAAATCTTGGATCGTTTCTAAGAGAAACCAGTTTGGTGCTTTTATCAAATTGAATCATCCATTCATCATTTGTGAGTTTGTGCGTCTCTTATTTAATACCTCCAAATGGTGCACAAAATGGAATAGGACTAAGTTTGAAGTGTTCTACACGATACAAATCACCAACTTTTACGTTGGATTGCACGTATGCTCTCATGTCCTCTGGAACCATTGCAAACATTTTTTGTCTCTACAAATTAAGAATCAACAGTTAGAAAATACGAATCGCACGAAGTTAACTTAATTGAAAAGTGAGCAACAATGCAATCCTTACGGTATTGTTAAGAAGAACTAAGAATAGTCTGTAATCGAAGAAGTAACGAATCTTCAACATGAAGTGTATGCGGAGACGGTGATGCATCAAGCGTCACGCGTCTTGTGTTGCGTGATGCGTTACGCGACATGCGACATGTGTCATCTGTAGTCATGGGTCATGCACCATGCGACATGCGTCATGCGGTATGCGTCACGCGGTAAGTGTCATGCGTCGTGCGGCATGCGGTATGCCTCATGCGTCATGCGTTGTGCGTCACAGCGGTTTAGCCCGGGGAAGCGCACAAATGTAGCTACCTGATAACTAATACTGGGTACTTAGCCAAATTTGAGAAGGTAAACACATATATTTTCTGGTTGCTAAATTTGCATTAGATTATTTCCTACTTCTTTGAGCGAATTTTTCGGAATTTGATCTTGCTTGATAAAGTTGTTGAAGCTCTCTCTAACGATTGCTTACTCCTCTTATGCATCACTGCAGTTTAGCCTGGGTAAACGCACAAACATAGCTACCTGATACATTATACTGGGTACTTAGCGAAATTTGAGATGGTAAACACATATATTTTCTGGTTGCATCAGATTATTTTTGAATCTGTCATATTGCTTCTACTCGGCTTTTGAGTCGACGTAACAACGTCATGGAGGGTTTTTTTCAAGACAGCAATATAGAGAAGAGTAAAATACGTGAAATTGAATGGAAGAATTAATACATTCAATCCAGAGATTCAAACAAATATTTAAAAAAATTGGATAATAATACAGATTTATACATACATTGCATAATTTCCAATGCTATATTTAAAAAATCATCAGCAAAATAAAAAATATTATTTATGCAATTCGTATAGTAATATTTCGTAAAATGTACGTTATAAAAAAACAGACAAAAATAACTTTGTTTAAATTCTCCTAACTATGATATAGGTCCCATAAAAATTAGTTCTTGTATCATGTTTAGGTCCCATAAAATTTATAGGACAATAGTTTTGAGAAAATACATCAATCTCAAATATCAATTATATTTTGAAAAATATATGTAAATGCGGATTATTGAACTTCAAATTAAATGCATGAAAAAATAATTAACAAAAAAAAAATACAAAGCATGGTTGAATATTGCACCGTTTCATTAATTTCATGATTTGACGTCTAACCAAAATATCAGAAATATATATATATATATATATATATATGAGGAGGGATCCGTAGCCGCCAAACTTCCAACCGCTCGCAACCGCTCCATCATACCATGTGTAAATCGTCGATCCGGACCGTTGAAAACATTCTCCATATTGATGTAGAGTTAAAGACCAAATTTTATAATTTTTGGATTTTTTTTACTATTTTATCGGAAGTGTTGAAAATTGGATGTTTGTAAATCGTTAGATAAATAAAATTTCAATCCATCCGATAAAATAGTAAAAAGATTAAAAAAAATGTAAAATTTGGTTTCCATGTCTATATTAATATGGAGAATGTTTTCAACGGTTCGGATCGATCATTTACATTTGCTACCATGGAGCGGTTGCTACAGATCCCTCATATATATATATATATATATATATATATATATGAGCATGGCTAAAATAATATGCATAGTACACCCAATTTCGTACTATGCGGTCATTTATAATTAATTTAGTCATTAAATTGATATTTAAGTTGCTCAATAAATTCTTCATATCAAAATATTGTAGGAAATGAAATTTTGTAATTTTTAGAGCTTTCTTGCTATTTTTTAAATATTTTTTAAAAACAGCCCAGAAATGGCACTTTTGTAGTATTAAATCTGGACTGTTTTTAAAAAATATTTAAAAAATAGCAAGAAAGCTCTAAAAATCACGAAATTTGATTTTCTACAATATTTTCATATGAAGAATTTATTGAGCAACTTAAATCTCAATTTATTGACCTATATCTATATGCATAGTACAAAATGAGGTGTACTATGCATATTATTTTAGCCATGCTCTATATATATATGTATTTACAAATTAACTAACTTGTCCATTTCTTATAATTGTAAATTGTTGGCAGAAATTATTGGTCAGTAGTATGATTCTATAGTATTTTAAAATACTATAATTCTTTTAATTTGTCATAGTCAAAGTTATGTGACATTTGACTAATTTTTTAGTTAAAAAATAATGAATAGTTTAAAATATTTTGGCACAACTTTCCATATTCTTCCCTAGCTAATAAAATGCAATGCCACGGAAGATTTCAATATGTGAATAATCAGCCTTATAATACTTACCATATATAATTTGTACAAATGACATTATTATCCTTATAGAATCAAGCATTATGTATTAGTATCATTTGGCTTGAAGGGTATTTTAGTCCATAAAAAAGTAAGACTATGACCAAATTGAGAACTCCATTTCTTAGGTGCTTTATAAGATAGTATAGATAGAGTATGACTAATGTGAAAACGTTTGCACTTCGGTCGAAGTGCAAAAATTTCACATTAGTCAATTTTTTATGGTCAAAATTTAAATTTAAGTTGCTCAATAAATTCTTCATATCAAAATCTCGTCGGAAATCAAATTTCGTGATTTTTAGAGCTTTCTAGCTACATTTTAAATATTTTTGAAAAACATTCCCAAGTTAATATTAAAAATACAACTTTTTCAGGACCGTTTTTAAAAAAATATTTAAAATTTGCAGCCTTTTGCAATCTCTACATAAAAAATATAAATGGTCGATCTGAACATTGAAAATATTTTCAATACAAATATTTATTTGGAAACTAAATTTTATTTTTATTTTATCGGATGAGTTTGAAAATTCATTAATTTAACGATTTATAGATATTCAATTTTAAATTCATCCGACAAAATAGTAAATAATAATAAAAAATGTAAAATTTGATCTCTAAGTAGATATTAGTATAGAGAATGTTTTCAACCGTCCGAAATGATCATTTACATTTGTTTTGAAGAAGAGGTTTGCGATGCCTTCGGAGGCTGCAGATTCTCTCTCTCAATATATATATTGAGCATTTACATTTAAAATGAGTTCTTATTCAAATAAAAACTTTATTATGGTACTTTATTTGACTTTGCTTTTCAGAGCATCCTCGTTTCGTTGTCAACAGTTTGTCTAAATTTGATGTGGTGTTTGCAATTGCATTGGTAGGAAGGCAAATCATCGTGTAATTTAACAAGTTGTCGAATTAGATTTTTTAACTAAAAAGTCACATCATTTTTGCAAGTGTTACATGCATCAATTTCATGGATAGAAGGAATTATCAATTGCAAAAGTAAAATAATAAATGATCTGTAGGGGTGAAGAGGTTTTAAAATTAATTCTAACAAAATTTCCAAACTATTGACGTGGCAAGAAATTTTACTTTTTATATATGTGAGGACGAAGATGCTTTACTATTCAACATAAATGCCATTAATTTGAAGAATAACTCGTTCGTGTGGAATAATAAACTTTTATAAAAGAAGTTGAATAATAAGTTATTAATTTAAATTATAATTAACTTAAACTGAATAATAGTAATAATAATAATATAGTTTGGGTATAGTCAAAATGTTGCACCATGGATTGAAGTGCGACCGGTCCAAATTATATATTTTCTTAACTTGAAACATCGATTTAAGTTGCTCAATAATTTCTTCATAATAAAATCTTGTAGGAAATTAAATTTTATGAGTTTAGATCTTTCCAGCTACTTAAAACAACTATGTGTAATATTTAAAAATGACCTCTTTATGACTATTTAAAAAAATATTTTACAAAATAGCTATAGTGCTTTAAAAATCATGAAATTCGCTTTCAATATGAAGGACTTATTAATGAGCTCAAATCGATGTTTCCAGTTCAAAAAAATATAATTTGGATGGTTTTTACTTCAACCGAAGTTCAAATGATTTTATAATAGCCTAACTCTAAAAATCATGAAAATTGATTTTTACAAGATTGTGATGGCCAAAATGCAAATATTATAACTTCTTGAGGGCAGATTTAGATTTAAGTTGCTCCATAAATTCATCTATCAAAATTTCATAAAAAATCGAATTTCATGATTTGTATATTTTTATAGCTTTTTTTTAAAATACTTTATTTTTAAAAAAGATCATGTTTAGCATTAAAAAAAATGATCTTTTGAGGGCTGCTTTTAAAAATAAAAAAATTATTAGAAAGATATAAAAATCATGAAAATTGATTTTATAATAAATATTGATATGAAAAAATTATTAAGCAACTTAAGTTAAATTTTGACCTAAAAAAATTATAAATTTGAACTGTGCATATATATATATATAGTAAAACTAAAAACATGCTAATTGATGGTTATTTCGAATTTCATATCAGAAAGAACTGACCCGAACCGTTGAAACTGTTGTTCATGATAAAAAAAATCTATGTGGGGACCAAATTTCGCATTTTTTTTTCTAATTTTTACTATTTTATCGGAAACGTTGAAAAATGTGTTGAAATTGGAGGTTTTCTGAATCGTTAGATTAATGCATCTTTAATGCCTCCGATAAAATAGTAAAAAAAATCGAAGAAAATAAAATTTGGTCCCTATATAGATTTTAGTATTGACAACAATTTCAACCGTTCGAATCGACCGTTTTCGAATTGAAATTAGAATCTGTTAGCACATTTTCAATTTTGCTAATGTTAATATGTTAACCGTAATATATATACATACACACGTAAAATATCATTCTTACTTTTTTTAAGGGACAAAAAAAATCAAGAAAAAAACAGAAACGAACTAAACAAACAACAAAATTTATAAACAAGTCGGCGATAGAAAAATTCGCGTAAACCGTCCCGTGACGTCCCTGTGATCCCCACAATAAATAACCTTGAATGAGTTGCACGATTTTCAACTAACATTTAAAAACGAACATAAAGTTAACCAATTAACTAAATCCACTAGGAATAAGAAAAATCCACTGAATCACTGGTTACTTCAACAAAACTCTTTTATATGATTCATTTTGTATTCGAAAAGACGAATATGATAAAAAAATCGTTAACTTATCGGATATGAATAAAAGTAAAAATTTTTTAGTTAGCTCAACGGATAAAGACATTTCGTACTTGTTATCATATATGATAAATATAAAAGTAATATATATATAAATATATGTCATTTTTGAAAATCTATAAAAATAATTAATGTATTTGTAATTTAAGTTTTTAAGAGATTATCTAACTAATTGTCCTCTTTTCAATACAATTCTTCATTTTCAACAAAACATTAACGTTTGACTCGTTGATTATATTTAAAATTAATTTAATCCAACTAATTATTTATTTAATGTTATCATCCTCTCGTTTAATTCTTTTAAAAATTTGATTGTATAATTATAACTCTAGTCTAAACTTTCGCATTATGTATTTTTTGTTGGAATTTAGACGTCAATTTCAATAAATTAAGTTTGGGCTACGAGTTATTTGATTACTGCATGTCATGTATTGTCGCCAATATTATGAGAAGTAATATGTGGAAATGTCGTAAATGTGAATAATACAATATTCAAGGCATTATACTTATTTCACTAAGATTTTGGCACAAATGCATATAGAACTAAAGTAAATTGATTATAATTGTTAATGGGCTGATTATGATCAATTAAATTATATATGAGTGTTAGTGTAAAATTAGAAATATTGTTTGGGCTAAATCCAACTTAATTTGAATCAAAGTCCAATCAAAACAGCACAAACGTAAATCTATTTCGGCCGCAATAAGATTCATTGCGGTCGCAATACAGTAGGAGAAGATGGCAATAAATATGTTGTTTTGGCATGATTGATTGCGGTCGCAAAGGATCCCATTGCGGCCGCAAGAGACTACAAAAAACTTGCCAAGTTATTGCGACCACAATGAGATTAATTGCGACCGCAAGAGACCTGCTGTAAGGCATGTTTTGATTGTCTAGATTTACCGTTATCTTTCTGATTGGATATTTTAGCTTTTGTACCAAATTCATGGATATATTTACAGCAGTAAGTATTAGAATTTGGAAGAAAATTTGAGAGAATATAATTTCACATATTAACAAAATATTTGGTAATTGATTTGGTATCTTTCCAAAATACACTTTCCCACTATAAAAGGACTAGAGTCTCTAAGCTTAAGGGGTAATTTGATTCAGTTTTCTACTGTTGTTAGGGCACATGTGTTGTGCATAGCCACCCAAACACTCCTCCATTAAGTATTGGTACCCCGTTGAATCGTTTGTGTTCATGGGAGAAAATAAAGGCATCCCGAATTGTTTGGAAGGATCCGTAGGCAAGGACCGTCGTTTGAACTCTTCGGCGATCAGAGAGGACATCTCCCGTTTGCTTAAGTTAAAGACCGGAGACAACAAAAGGAGATGAAAAATTGAAAAGTAAGTTCATTCCGCTTTCGCTCTCTTTTATTTCAGTCATGTCGCAACGATGAATTTATTTGATTGAATTGCAATTGCTGGTTAGGGAAAAGTTTATTGTGATACCCTAATTCGAATTGCGCCAACTAAATGTCCAACATTTTTCGTTAATGTATATGCTATGCCTGCTCTCGTGTTATGCTTGTGTTTTTTTGAAAAAGATTGATTTTAGGTGTATTCTTGTAAAATACGATTTGTTTATAAAACTGAAAAAATATTATATTAATATTATATGTATCGTTTGTTATGTAGAACATTGGGGCCTAAGTACTTAATTATATTTCTATCGGTTCAACCAAGTAGGGACCAAATTGCAAATTTCACAAACTATGACAAACAATTCAAGTTATGCAATTCAACAAGCAATTCTAATTAATTATCTAATCAAGCAATTCAAGCACAACTCAATTTAATTCACAAACAAATCAAACAATTTAAACTAATTGAGTTAGGTAAATATAAATAGAGAAAAGGAAAGAAATGCTCAATCGCGTGTTGACGGAGTTCGGCTTGCACAAACAGCCATGCCTACTCTCTAGGTCCCCGGCGCCCTCGCTTCTTGTGGTAACAAACCCGGTTCGCTACACTAAACAATAATCGTTTGCTTAGCGCTACAACTTCAGAATTGGAGCTGTCGTACACACATCGGTGGAGCCGCCATCCCTAACCCGTCGCCGAACTCTATCTCGCTTACACACACCGGTGGAGAATCGAGCTGACTTCCTTGAACTCACTTACACACTCCAGTGAAGCTCAAGGCAGCACACACACTCACAATTTGACAATTTCTAAATGGAAGAGAATCAAAGATAATCACTCAAACAACTAAACTCTCTATAATACCTAGATTAAATTTAGCTAATTATACTTAATACTAGAGCAAGGATTTAGCAAATGAAACTAAGCTCAACAATGGCATAAAGGTTTCTGTTTTGGTAGAACAGCAAGCAACAATTGTTGAGGGAGAAGGGTTTATATAGGGCTCAATGCTAACCAAAAGCATTCCTGCGCCAGATAGCGTTATAACGCTATCCTATATAGAAAATTTAGCGTTATAACGCTATCTTGAATATGAAGAAAAAATATGACCGTTGGAATCAATTTCCTGGTAGCGTTATGACGCTAATCTATGTACAAAACATAGCGTTATAACGCTATCTAGTGCCAGTACAAGAAATTTGATCGTTGGGATTTGTCTGGCGTTGTAACGCCGCGCGTTATAACGCTATACCAAATTCCTTTAGAAATTTCCAGTACTTAGCCAATTTTTGGCACTGAACTTACCTTGGCGTTATAACGCTAAGCTCTCTGAAAATTTGTGTGAATAATTTTGCTACTAATTCAAATTATGTTTTTGTTTAAATAAAGTTTATATTCCTAAACTTAAATTATATCTAAGACATATTCGCGATGTTTTGAAATTTTATCTGTCCATTTTCTATTTTAAAATTCATTTGAACATTTGAACATTCTGACGTTATAAAGCTATATCTGGCATTATAACGCTATCTTGCTTCGATGTAGGATTTTGGCAGAAATTACCATTTTGGACTTCTAGCGTTATAACGTCAAGTTTAGCGTTATAACGCTATACACTGTTTGGTTTTGATTTTCTTGCTCTTTGTACCCAAATTTAAATAGAACTAAAATCTAATTAAACTAAGTAAGTCTTCATCTTGATTTTGATCTTTTAAACTTGCTCTTGAGTCATCCTTGATCATCTCTTGTGTTCCTTTTGTGCATTTGCTTAAATGTCTTACAATTATTCTTAATACACAAGAAATGATTAAATTTAATTTGATTTTACAAATCAAACAAACTTAGAAAAGTTTGAGCCAACACGTTATTATATAATTTTAACGGATAAAGATAGAATCTTATAAATCAAATTTTAACAAATAAGAATAAAATATGAATAAGAGCAATATAGATAAGAGTAATTTCAAACAAATACAAATAAAAAACATAAATTCATCCTATCTGTATTGTAGCATTGACATCTGAATCAATAATAGGTCGTCATGGGTTAAAAAAATTTAAAATCCCACCTCTGAGGTAAATTTTAGTGCATTAATTACTACACGTCTACAGCCGCAGAGATGTTGCATGATTGTGGAAGCAATTTCGATGACTTCTCTCTTCCAAGTTCCAAGTTTGTTCTCAATTATAAACTGTCGTTTACTGTGGTAAAAGGAGAAAAAGAAAAGTAAACATGACACTTCACCAAAACTCTGAAACCACTAAACTTTACAACACACCACACTGAAAAAGCAGCCGCCATCTTAAATTAGATTTTTCCATCTACACACTTTTTTTTTTCTTTTTACAAATCCACAGTATTTCCTTCTTTCTTTAAAACGTTGCTAAATATCACAGACACGACATTTATTGTTTGCACGTGTCCTGAAATAATTGGAGAACTTTCTGATTCTAACATTAAAAAGATGGGATATTTGTATTAAATTTAGACAAAAATATTGGTAATTTGGTACTGCTTAGATTTTGGATAAGAAGATTTAGCACTATTTCAATGCTGGGCTTTGGAAACAGATTCTCTGTCGCGCAGCAGGAATGAATGCTTCAGATTTTCTGCGTTGTAGGATACAAATGATTCAGATTTAATTCGAGAGGTCTGATATTATAAAATTTAATTTGCACAATCTCGATGCAAATAAAATACTGAAATTTACTGCGCGGCATGTACAGTATTTGAAGATCTCATTTGAGCCCTACGTAAATCTCGATGAAGAATTAGGTCACCTAGAAATGTTTTGATAGCACCAGGTGTTTTCCGTACGGTATGGACCATCATAGAAAATTGAACTTGGAGATGTAGAGATCCACACGTGTTGTTTATTTGACCAAACACCGAAGCACCGAAACTTGCGGGTCTTCTATCTTGAGTAGAAATGTAAAATGTTCACGTGAAAAAAATACGACTTCTTACTAGTGGCCACCTGCCGCCATTTAAACTATGGTATTTGGGAATCAAATCGTCTTTCACAAATGAGCAGGAATTTCCTGCCAAGTGTCAAGTGCCAAGTTGCCAACCTATTAAGTGGACCAATTAACTTTGACACCTTTTTTATTTCTAAAAAAATGTGATTGAAACTCCAACAAAAAATAATAAATTAACTTTGACACCTTTTTTTCAAGACCACCGATTTTTTTTTTTCACAAAGAGAAATATCCTACGCATAAGAGCATAACTATATTTATTTTAAATTTTACTGAAATTAATATGCCAAAATAAACGACAAAATTGTGACCCATGTTTAGAAATGTATTCCATTAATACTTGACCCTATATAAATTAAAACATACATAAGTACTAAATTTTTTATTTAATTGCATTTAGCGTAAACATTGTGAATTTACAATTCATAGTACAGATGAAATTTCCGTGAAACATACTTCCACAAACTTTAGTTAGAGAAACTCAGTTTTATTTTTTTATGTGAGTTGGTAAAATCACTAGATGTTTTAATTTTTTGTTAGATCTTGTTTTTATTTGATAAAAAAATGTGTTTTATTCCAGCTTTAAAATTTTCACGATTCTTAACTGTAAGACAATAATTTCGAGTTAAAACGAATTAAACAACCTTTTTAAAACTGATTTTAATGGCCTGTAATAGTTTAAACAAAAATTTTACTTAACATTAAAGGTGCAAAAAAGTTAAAACGAGGTTTAAACGGTTCAAACAAAAATTTTAAAAGCATAATTTTATTTCAAAAGGAGTATAATATACAAAGAATGAAAAATAATCACTACAATATGAAATTTCTCCTAACTCATTGGTCTCTTGTTGTCATTCTTTGCATAACAATTCTCAGAATATTCCCTTCTGAAATAAATAAATGAAAAAGGATCAGACGAAGCCAGTGGCAGAGCTTAGCTCTGGCCACAATCCAATTTAAGTATATATTTTTTTGGGTCGGTTTATGTTTGAGATATAGAAATTGTTTTGTTTTAGTCTCTTCTAATTCAGTAGTTCTCTCAAGACCTCAATCACTGTAAAGAAAATGGCCCCCTCTCACAGGTAGTGTGCAAATTTCTAAAAGATTGTATATAAGTTTTAGTTCTTGGACTTTAGTCGGCCCTCTCTTTAAATACGCTCAAACTCCGCTACTGGACGAAGCCAATGAGAAAAAGTCTACCACTCACCCTGAAAGATGTATATACTACTTAAATTGTGAGTTCACAAACAAATTAGTATTTTATATTAAATATTTGTCATTTCACTAGAATAGAAAATAAAAGATAAGTTATTGATAGTTTTAACGGTTTAACGGAGAGTACGGTTGGTTGTTTACATATTGAGAAAGATCATTAATGGTGTTACAAAATATGGGCTAAAATGATTGGTTCAGTTCAAAAGGTGGCAGAAAGTTCCTGCCTACGAGTAGATCGGATTTAGAAAATTTCGACTTTAGAATTTAGGATTTATAGTATCTTTATTTCTAATTTTTTTGGAGTATTTAATCTGATATGACATTTTGTAAATCAATTTCAAAAATGTAGATGAGTTTCTTATTTAGTAATTTTGCTTCAAAATTTATAAACTCTGATGTGATTAATAATTCACTAAAATTGATCAAGTCTCCCGCAACGGTGGCTCTCTCCTCTCTTAAAAAAATAGAACTCCAATGAAAATAACAATTAAGAAACTCTAATTTAATTTAAAAATGTGAGAGGTTAGAAATTAAAAACATTAAATTTATAAAAATGATATGATAATTATTTAGAAACTTCAAGTTTACGAGGATTCTCTTAGAAGGTGTACTCACGATTTGATTAAAAGTTTTAGGCTTTTATACGAGTAAATCGGAATTTCGATTAAAAGTTGAAGCATGAAGCGCCATCTGTAATTTCGTAAAAGAATGTAGATTTTGAACAGTGCAGTTAAAGACTATAATATCACAGAAGAAAAATTAATTAGAAATCCTATTGCTACTTTATTCAACGCAAGAAAGATAACACCTCTCTTTCTTCTTTCTCTTTCAAAAAGGATCGAAGAGGAATATATATATATATATATGCAAGTGCACAAGTCGGAACAAAGACCTCTCGATTCAACCGTCTCCTAATCTGGTCTGAGATTTTCGCGGAGAAAATGATGGGGAGGATGCCGAGAAGCTGCCTCCAGTCGGTGCTCAAAGTGGTGAATTCGGTGATTGGTTTAGCTGGGATGGGCATGATTCTCTATTCTCTCTGGATGATTCGTGTTTGGTTCAAAGAGATCGGTGCAGCTGATTCCAATCCTCCTTGGTACGCTTTAGTTACACTTTTCCTTGTTTTTCTTCTGATTTTTTTGGAACTTTTTCCGGCTGAATTTAGTGTTAATTGTAGCCTGGTGAAGGTAGGGATTTAGTGAGGTGATATAGGTCTGACCAGAAATTGGATTTTGAGGTGAAATACGAATTGTCGAACTTAAATTTTGGGGAATATTGAAGTGATTTGAGAAAGGGTTCGTTATTTCTCCCTATCACGCTCTTTCAGTCCTTTGTTTCGTTCTCCTTTTCTTTATAATTTTTTTCCGGTCTCTGGAAAGGGTTGTTAGTTAAGCGTTTTTTCTTTTACTTCTCTTCACTTCTGGATTATTTGAGTCTGGATCAACTTGAGGTTTGAAATTGAGCAGTTGAATACTATTCTGAGCAAAATTCATCGTATATATTCATTAACTGACTTGTTAATTAAATGAATAAGAGAAAATCTTCCTTCCTCAATCAGCGTGTTTCATTTTAAGTTCTATATTTCAACATATATATTGATTTAGCGCCTCATTTATTTCTCTCCCCATTTCACAAATATTGTTGCAATTTGAGACTTAGATGGTGTTAACAGATTATTATGTACACCTGTCGATTTCTTCATTTATGACTGATATGAGTCCATTGTTAAACATGATAACATAAATAACTGCATTAAACTCCGACTTTGGTTAATTAGATGAATCCTTTGTAATCAATTAGTTGTATCAAAGCTATGGTGCTCCTAAGAACAAGGCCTCTTGTGCTCTTAACTCAAAAACATTTTTAATTATCTTTAAATCATGCTCAGTAATTTCTAATATCAAAATCTTGTACGGGACAAAATTTCTACTTTAGGGTTTTTTATGTACATGTTTCAGTTTTTGAAAATGATTTGGTTTCATGTATAAATATTGATTATTTTATTATTATTTTGGAGTCACTTTCAAAAATTCAAAACAAGTATTTAAAAAACTAAAAAAATAATTTTTTTTTTGTCCCCTACAAGATTTTGGATTTTTTATATCAAGAAATTATTGAGAATGGTAAATCAAAATTTAGAGATGTCTAAGATTGTCTTTCAGTTAAGAGCATGGAAGGTCATGGTGCTCCTAGGAGCACCTGAGATTTACTCTAGGATATAGATTGCTCCATCACAGAAAATAGATAGTTCCATTACAGCACAAAGACCTCAATTCTTTGCCTGTTTTCTAAAAAAGATCTAAAGCAACCCCATTTTCCACACCAAACAAAATGGACATCCCTCACCTATTGAGTGACAGATGAGTGATGATTAGATTTTTTTCCTTTTTGAAAAGACAAGGAAGGATAGAAACTCAAAATATGATTGTGCTGTGAGCACCTGCATCCTTTTTTTCTGGGGCATGCATGAATTTTTCTTGTTCTTTTGGTGTATAGCATGTATTTTAGAGGGGTATACAGAGTGTTTGATAAATGGATATCATTTTTTTTTCAGGTTTATATTCACATTTCTTGGCCTCGGAGTGTTCTTCTGCTTCATAACATGCTCTGGGCACATAGCTGCAGAGACCATGAATGGTCACTGCCTCTCTTGTGTATCCTCATTTTATTTATTAATATTTTATTTGTTGATTTTTCAATAACAATTTATTTGAACTATCTGTTTCTTTGATGCTGCAAAAATGCCAAACTAACCCATGCTTTTACTAAAATATACGTAGGGAGTATAGTGGCATGGGTAGTCCGATCATTTTGTAAGAAATGGTGTTTCACTTTGGCATTTTTGAGGATTTTGGGGAGGGGTGAGGAAGGTGGTGCATGAGGAATATACATCATGCCTTCTGTGATGTATATTTTATTATTCTACTTTGTTTGTAGAGTACATATTACATTTCAAGGTAGCCCTTTCGTGTTCAGTACTTCAGTGCTTTTAGTGCATTCTCCAACTGAGAACATACACAAATAATTTTCCTTAACTAGCACAAGCACACAATTCTTGTGTTTTTTGTTCTCATACTAGAGGCTGCTGTTGTTGCTGATATATTTTTGAATAGAAGCTGGGAAGAGGTAACGGTGTTCTGGGTACTCGGATCATTTTTAGATAATTTTTTACTTTGTGGTTTTCTTACATTTTCTGTTTGTTTTCTGAATTTTCAGGATTTTCCAGAGGACCCATCAGGAAAATTTGATGAACTGACGGCTTTTGTGAGATCCAATGCTGAAATGTGTGAATGGGTTTCCCTCTCCATTGTGGCTACACAAGTAAGCATAACTCTATAAAATTGGATGCTGATATATGTTGGGCAAAATTTCCAAATTTACAGTGCTTTCGTACAGTCGTTTCAAATTTCACAACTCCTGTTCTTAAAAATCTCCTTTTGATCTAGTTAGTACAATACATGTTCTTCCTGGCCTATTCCCCTTGCACACCATTCCTTGTATGAAATTTGGTACAGTTCGAGTTTGCATTTTCCATAGCTTAACTCTTGTGCTAATAGGACCCTGAGCCAATTGGTGTCAATTTCAAAGCTTATTGCTACTTGGTTTATCAAAATTTTGCCATGGTGAACTAAAATTGGGCTTATGAACAGGCTTTATCGATTCTTCTGGCAATGGTACTAAGGGCTATGGGTCCGGATTCTGTTATCTACTATGATAGTGACGATGACTCTATACCAACTAGGCTACCTCTATTGAGAAACCAATCGCAGCATGCCACCTATTCCATTGATCCCAATTTATCCCATCAAGGTGGTTCCTGGAATATTAAAATCAATGACAAGGTAAAAATATTGCCATATTCAAGGTTGTATCAGAAGGTTCAGGGCTATAGAATTTTAGTCAAATCAATTCAGGGGAAGTTTATACTGAAGGGGCAACAACATGGCACGTCATATAAAAAGGAATTCGTGGACCAAGGATAGACTGAAATAGTTTCAGAGGCTTAACCACTATAACAAATATTTAACTTTGTATTGAAATGACAATTTTGGCATTGGAAAAGGGATTTGTGATTTGCTCTTTATCCATAAAAATGATTATATCCTAAGAATATAACACTGTGCGTCGGATCTTTATGCCTCCGGCTAATGATACTGGCTTTTGAATAGACTGCCCGTAATAGCCTCTATACTTGTTCTGCTAGATGATTCTGACACGTGTATTTTTACCTTACAGGATAATAATTAAACAGTCCTATCAAGGGAAACTTTCACTGGTGGAGGGCTGGAGGTTATATTTCTTTTCTGACTTCTCAGAAGGCGTCTTCCTTGATACTGGTGGTGTGCCATGGTGTTAACATAACATTTTGTTCGGGAAATATAGTCCTTTTGCTATATTAAAATTGTGAAAGCATGCGCAAGTATTATATGTAGCATGTCTCAGGTTGAAAATAGCAGCTTTAGTTCCTTAGGAAGTTAAGAATAATTGTCTTCTGTAGGGTTTTGACTTCATAATCTGATATAATCTTATACATCAATCTCATTTTCTCAAATATTGTTTGTTCTGGTTGCAACATTTTCCAGATTGATAATCTTGAAACCTTCAAATTTACAGTTACAAAATAGAGGTAGCTCTAGTCACTTGTACTCCGTTTCCCAACTTATTTAAGCGGAGGATGTATCAGGTAACCGAGTAACTCTAGTCACGTCTACACTGTTTCCAAAATTTATTTAAGCGGAGGATGTATCATGCCCAATTCCTAAGCTGGTCAGTTTAGACCATATTCAATTCACCACAGCAGCACCATATTGGAAAGTAAAAGGCACACAACAGCTAGATAAATATACATATACGATATACCTAATACCTGGGCTATGGAAATGTTTGGCACAATCAGGGAAGGGTTACTATGTTTGCCTTTACATGACCATCTAACCACCTATATAAATATAAATATACATACCAAATATAAATATACATACCGTCCACAGGAACATTACATAATATTTACAAAAGTCTAAGAACGGCATCAACCCTCACACATTTCCTAAAGCCTTACCATTTTGAAATTTAGAATTGCTTCCAAAAGAATATTCTTTTGTATCAGCAACAGCAGCATCTTTCAAAGAAGAAGAATATACTCTGCAAAAGAATCAACAGACATTGACAATAATTAATAAACTGAAAGAATATATACATCACATTATCTTATTACTTGCTCTTTTTCTTGTTTTTGCAAAAGTAACCTAGTATTTTACTGGAACTGGAGATAGCACCAACATTTCTCACTCTTTAAACAATGGTCATTAGCAAAAGTAAACTATTGCTCATTAGCAACTAAGATATAGTATCCTTCATGCTAATCTAAAACCATGTTGTTATCTCAAGCACCTGATTTTGGTAAGACATACTATGGTCATTATTTGAAACTTTGTTTACTATCACTTTTCTTGTTAAATGAAAGTACATACAGCTGGTAGTAGAATGTATGTATGTCACTTTACATGGGAATCGTAGGACTCCAGCACTGAATCTGGTAGGACAATGGGAAGCTTCTCTATGTAACTGAAGAGACACCTTAGGTTATCTCTAGTTATGGTTCTCATGTCAACTATATCTCTGCTGTCTGTAAACATCCATAGGTCGGCTGAGTTAACTCTCTTTAAACTGTCCCGGCAGAATGGGCACGACTGAGACCTTGCTCTCCTATGATTCCAGTGGAATTTCATTAAAGACTACGGTCCTTTAATCTTTTTACTTTTATTTTTATCTTTATAAATTTGTAAGCCAAAGATATTAATTCTTAAATGAGAAATGTTTGGCACTATGACTAATAAGCTCTTTCAGAATTCGTCTTTCTTCTTTTCTGAAACAAAACTTCAATGATTTTCAAATATAAAATATACTTGGTTGATTTCTCAATGAATGCATCTCACTCATTCAACAATTCAACTTAAATGAAAAAGATAATAGAAAGGAGAAGTACCAATCACGGTAGCATCTGAGGCACATAGAATGACTACAGTTTGGCAACACAACTTTGCTATTCATCTCCATGCATATTCCACATTCTTCCTCCCTCTCAGCATCAATTTCAGAAAATGGCCTTTTCTCTTCATCGTCTCTCCTTTTATACCTTTCCAAGCAAATTGTCCTTTGCCTCTTATCATCTACATCGCTAATACCCTTTTGTAGTTGCAACAAAGAGGGAAATATAACAGCTGCAACAGTAACAATCGTCATTCCGAAAAGATCTTAAACTAAATAGAAAATAATCTAAAATCAGGTCCACATTTACCATAGAACTCTCTTATGCTTGCTTTTCTTTCATGAGTTGACATAGTGGTTGTACCATCCACATAAACCTAAATAAGACGATTAAAAAAATTGTATCAAACTGCAAATATAACCAGTAATCACGTAATATAGGTACATTATGGAATGAGTCATTGTACTAATTTTCAGCATTTTAATTGGGTCTGATAGTCATGCACCTTATGATATAGGTATGTTATGGAACAAGATAATGCTCTTGTTTTCAGCATTTTAGTAGGATCTGATAGTTCATGCACCTCACCAGTCAATAGGTAATGCATGTTGAACGAACACAAAACAAATAATAACAGCAAAATTAAGCATAAAAAGAGTTTCTTGCAAGCAATAATTTGCACCCTAAAATTATCCTTCAAGAATAATTACATATCCTTATATAAAAATAAAGAATACCGACAAAATAGCTGGTCCAAACCAAAATTGTATATCACGGGGAATAAAACTGATTGCAATGCTTTCAATTGTGTATATTATATCTGATTCGACTTAGACCAATCCATGGGCAATTTGAGGGGGCAGGAGCAGAGCTCATAGGGACTAAACCAGAACTGATTACAATGCAATTAAAATAGCATGATGCTGCTGCAGCTGATGATGATGACAAATCATGTAAGCAATGAAAGTTGGCTAATTGCTATCCTACAAATCTCCAATCCGCTATAGGACCCATTCTCTAAAATAGCGAAGTAGCCTATTGTAGCTCTATCCAAGCATCTACTGCATTTGACAACTGCTTTCAGCCATAATAGCACACTATTCTGCTATCCAAACAGTTATCAAATGAGCCCTGAGACAACTGCATTGTTACAGACAACAATGCATGCATACAGTAGAGCCTTTGGCTACCTTTTTTCTTGAAATAAGATGTCAGTGAGTAAGAGAGAGAGCTGATGTACCTTGTAGATCATTATTCTCAAGAGACCAAGAGCACCAGCAAGGCTACAGTCAGTCCACTGAACCAGAAACAAGAAAAAATGAGCAGCAGGGCTATAAGACAGCCGCATCTGAAGACATGCCCCATCATACTCTCTTGAAAAATCTGAGGCACTGCATCACACATCAAAAATAAAATAAGGACTCCCCGATCAATTGATTGATAAGTTTTCGCCGGAAATTCGGACCCAAATTGGTATCAATTTTGTGGGACTATCATTTGCAAATTGCCACGTTAAAAGCCAGAAAATGGAAAACAAAACAACTTGCTTATAGTATAGGTACATAAGAAATATAAAAATAAAATTTTCCTTTGAAGAACCAATGATCTCTCCTCCGTGCCCGTGCCCAAATTTCACTCAAAACCCACCAAACTGTTTCCCTCGGAAGAAATCAAGAGCAAACTTAGAGAATTCAGCTAGTCAAGTAATTCTAAGGAGCTAATTCGATACTAAACCAGCAACGTATATTTTATCCTTTCAAAATACGCCAGTTGCTGTACCAAAATATACAATTGAAATTCAACTTACAGCGTGTTGGCGTGCTGGATGTCAGCTTCGAGCAATTTGAGAGAATCCTTGAACGATTTCCTCATGGAAACGAGAAACATCTCCCGCGAAATTACTGTGAGAAGCGAAGCGAAGCGAGAAATCTCATCCACCTCCGATCGAATCCAATTAATGTCCCCCAAATTTAGAAGCTCTCTATGTTTCCAGAGGAGTCCCTCCAAAAGGCCAAAACCCTAGCTTCTCGATCTTCCGAAACCCCACTTAGTAAATACTAATTACTACACCTTGTCCCCTTCTCTCTTTCGTATCTTCTCCTTTTCGCGTCTCCTTTGAGTAGAAAGAAAGGATTTGTGAGGCCACGTGGATCCCAAGATGAAATGAATTGCGCATGTACCGTCATTTAATGCGTTTACCTATGTTGCTGGTGAGAATTCTCTCTTTTCGCTGTTCAGTTCAACTTCAGATAACTCCTACGCGCCAATATATCAGTTTAATCAATGTAACTAAATATATTACATATCTATTTGTATATTATTTTAGGAAATTATCAAAAATAGTTCCGTACCACCTAAGTTAAAAAAAACGAAGTTCGTGCATCAAAATCTGTGCATTTTGAAATTGATTCGCATTGATAATTCTATAAGAACATCTTCATCTCTGAAATTTTTAGAATTTTTAAATTATTGTCACATCAATTTTAGAAATTTTTTTTAGTTTCTAAATTCTTTATTTCTAAAACTGAAAAGTTACGTTAGCAAATATTATCAATATTATTAGAGATCAATCAATTTTAAGCAATGATTAAGTCATATCATAGTTTATAAATTCTAAAGCATAATTGCTAAATAAGAAACTCTTAAGTAAAATTTCTAAATAAGAAATTCATCCACGTTTTTAAAACTCATTTAGAAACTGCCACGTCAGATTAGAAACTCCTAGAGTTTCAGAAATGAAAATGCTCTAAGATTTAAAATTTGAAATCTTGTCTGTAACTGACTCTTTAAGTCTTAAATGATATTAAAAATTTGTAGGAAAAAGTAGTCTTCAGAAAAAAAAAGAGTGCACCTTCAGCCCAGCTAAAAGCCTAAAATATGGCGATGACAAAATCCAGTTGACAATGCTTGGCGCAAATAATAATATACAAACCAGGTCTGCGAATCAATCCTGTGGTATGTGTGGGGTCTGTGGACCCCACAAAGGAGCCGATGGCCATATGCCCAGTCGTTGAAAATTATAAACAGCACCACCGTCGTGAGTCGTGAGTCGTGACAACAGTTTACAAAATGCAACGATAATTCGGTCGGGTTCCGCTTTTATGGCATGTACAAATTCTTTCCTTTTGAGTTGATTCGTCGTATTTTTTTCGCTTATTGTCGGTTGGAGATAGATAGATAGATAGATAGATAGATAGATAGATAAAGATTTGGGTTAGTGGACCGCGCACGGATTGATATGTTTCAGCTTATCCGGTTCATGAAGGTTTATATTGAGACACGTTTGAATATGAAATATCAGGATTGCCACCATACGCCTACAAAGTAGAAACCAGAAAGGACGCCTTGTTATTTTTGCTTGTTGCTTTTAAGAAATATAATTATAGATTTTACTGTCATGACAGACGTCTCACCTTTTCATCTTTCTTTTGACGACACTTTTGTTAATGGTATGATTATTCATTTTTATTTTCTCGCTTATAAATTGAGATTTTGTAATATTGACGTGTACTATAATACGGAATAAAAATAAATTTTAGATTTTAGCCTCTCAAATATCTGTTTGAACTATTATTATATTATTAACAGTTGAATTATTAAAAAATTTCTTACATGTGCAAATGAGGGTGCATTATTAAAAACGTAATATACAGAATTTTAAGTAAAGTTGTGGTGCTTCTAGAACATTAAGACATTTTGTACTCTTAACTCAAAAAATATGATTAAACATTTTTAAATTTTAATGTATAATGCTTAATAATTTTTTCATATCAAACGAAGGATTTGAGTCGACGATCATTTACGAGCAGTTTAGCACAACACGACAAACAAAGCTTCATTATCAAATCCATATGAGCTTTAGCACCTGTCCTGCGAAAGAGAAGGTTAAACCCGATTATTTTAGATATTTTTTAAGTACATGTATTGAATTTTTGAAATATAAACATTGATTTTTATTATTATTTTGAAGGCACTTTAAAAATTCAAAATAGATATTAAAAAACAAAAAATATTTTTTTTGTCTCCTGTTAAATTTTAATATAAATAATTATTAAATTTTAAATCGAAATTTAAAAATGTCCAATAATTTTTTTGAGTTAAGAATATAAAAAATCTTAGTGCTCCTGACCATAGCTTTATCTAGCTACCTAAGAGGATAAGACTAACGTAATTTTTTTGAGAAAACTAAGACTAATGTAATTCTTTAGGTTAGAAACCGATTATGACAATAATGATAATACACGTGCTGACTTGTGTTGTAAAATAAAATTGAACGCCCCTAACTTATATTCGTATATATTTTTAACGGGAGTAACAGTAATGTATAAAATTTATGTATCAATCTATGTTATAGTGTTTATTCCGTAGTTTTTAGATATTATTTTTTTTTGGAAAAAAAGTAGGTCCTGATTTTTTAATTATTGGAAATTAAATATATAAATTATTTTTAAACAAAAAGAGTATTTGAAAATCTCGAAAAATAGAAAAGGTCAGTGATGTGAACGCCGACCAAAAAAAAGCAAAATGGACGGTATTCCATCTGATTTTTTATTTGAATATGAATTATTTTTATAACTAACATGAAAAAATAAAAAAATAACATCTATGGCCCTGAATTCAAATCTTTGACGATAATGACTCTATTTTATAATTTACGTTCAGACGTGTTATTTAGACCCATGGATTTGAAGGGCACTTAGAAATTCAAAAATAACAAAAAGAAATTTTAAGTATCTCTGAACACATGCGTCTAGATGTTATTAACATGCGAACGTGAACGTTTAAAAATAGAGTCATTATTATCAAATATTGAATCCAGAGCTATAGATGTTATTTATTTTTTCTGGTCAGTTATACAAATATTCAACCTTTGTATGTGAATATTTTATTATTAAAAAATATTAATATTTGAATTCTTGAGTTGGGTTGTATTTAGGTAAGTTTTTGTAACAATTTCAACAATGCTCGCCGGGATAACATAAAGAAAGTGACCATTGGCGTTTGCATTTAACAAACACAATAATCTCGTGCGTTTAATGTTGCATCACGGCGAAACGAAATACAAAACGTTCAAAGCACAATTTGTTGACAACTCTAGCAGCAGATACTATAAAGACCCAAATTTATTTCGTATTTTGGATTCCCCTTCCAATTGGGCCTTTTTTGTATCATGGGCTTTCCTGCCGAGACTGGAAACCCTTTGTATCATGGGCATTCCAATTGGGCTTTTAAGTATCACTGCAGCAGAGAGTTGCATTTATTATGGACGGTCGGATTAAAGATCGACGACGGTGATTGCTGATGTAACGGTTGATACCGGAATGCAGCCTTCCGCTGCAGCAGAGATTTCGCTTCACGCACGCGCTTGCTCGTCTCACCTTTCCTCTCCAGTCTCCTCATATAAAATTCGGGAAGCTTCATGGCGTACTCCACCGTATTGGGCTTTCTCTTCGCGGCTGTTGTCTGGTGCACCGCCTACGTTGCCACTGCCTTGCTCAGCTTTCTTTGATTCCATTTCCTTCACGTCCTTTTCCATCCATTTCGAAAACTTTACCATATTTTCTTTTTTTTCCCTACTAAAACTTGAAACCTAGTTTAGTTCCTCTCAACTGCTTTTGCGATGGGATTCGCACAACTCGTGATTGGTCCAGCAGGGAGTGGCAAGGTACCTAATTTGGCTTTCTCTTGTATTTTGGTTTGTTTATTGGTTTTTTCTTATCAAAGGTTATTATGTGAACTTTGCCATATCTCGCACGTTCGCTCAACCTGCGAGTATAATTGATTAGTTAATAGGAGCAGTACGGTAAGATACATGAAAGTTGTATTTTACTGGTGAACCGAGGGGATCTACTTCAAAATTTCTCTAAAATTTAGTTGTTTGTACCCATACCTTGCAAAATCTGAATTGGCCCATTGTTTTCAAAGAGGGTCATTGTGGTGCCTGAGTGAAAAGCTTAGGTGAAGGGACCTTGTTGGTTTTACATGCACTCTCAGAAATTAGATAAAATATCTGTCTGCTATAAAGCTCAAGAGCTTTGGTGTGTAATTGGAAATGCATGCTGTGTATTTTTTTCAAATTATTTTCTGAATTTCTGTATGTATTCACACAAACCCTAGAGACAATGGTCTGAGCTTTCGAGTTGCCAATAAGTTATAACATTTTAGGGAACTTTCTTTCGCAATAACTAATACCCTATTGGAGACTTATTTCCTCGTTTTTCATCTTCTAATGTTAATTTATCGTTGCAGTCAACATATTGCTCGAGTTTGTATGATCATTGTGCCACTACTCAGAGAAGAATTGATATAGTCAATCTTGACCCAGCTGCTGAAAACTTTAACTACCCTGTCTCAATGGGTACTTTTATTCAACAAACTTTTGCAAAGCAAAGTTTAATTTTAATTACTCTAACAGGGCAGTACTAACTTATAAAACCCTAGTTCCTTTGCACTAAAGTCGCTGTGATCAATATGCCAAACCAGCCATGCTATTTACCAGTTCTCAATGTTGTACTTGCTGAGCTATTTTCCTTGTATCTTTCGGGGAACCATTTTACCCCTTCAGCTCATGCAAATATTGCTATATAGTCGAGGTTCTGGAAGCTAATATGCTTTTATTGTTATGTAATTCGAGTTGCTGAACCCTTTTTAACCCCTCTTCTCAGAAAAAAAAAATGAAAGAAAGTTCATGCCATTATAACAGTGAACAATTGGAAAAACTCTCGGTATAGCATAGGCTCCACGTGCCTCTTGAAAGGCTTGAAGATTTGATACAATACTCTTATTTTGGTGCAGATATAAGAGAACTGATATGTTTGGATGATGCCATGGAAGAGCTTGGATTGGGGCCAAATGGCGGCCTTATCTATTGCATGGAGTATCCTAATGCCCTAGATATATTTTCCCAAAATCTGTCTCATTCTAATATACCCCTTGCAGCTGTTTAGTTTATTTTGTCCCTTTGTTTTGGTTCCTTAACACAATGTAAAGACACCTAGAAGACAACTTGGATGATTGGCTGGAAGAAGAGCTCCAGAATTATTTAGATGACGACTATCTTGTCTTTGATTGCCCTGGTAAATGTTTTTATTCTAATTATCTTGATGCTAACATTCCCATTGTTCCTCGTCTGGAAAAAATATTTTTGACTAAGGAAGCCTGGCAATTTTATTCAAAAGAAGTTTGTTCCTTAAAGGTTATTAATTCATTATTTTTATTATTTATCAGGTCAGATAGAGCTCTTCACGCATATACCATTTCTGAAAAATTTTATTGAACATCTTCAACGTCGGAATTTCTCTGTCTGTGCGGTGTATCTACTTGATTCACAGGTCTGTGCATGTTTGTTAGATTGAGCGTGAGATTCTATTTGTGCCAATTTGTACCAAATGCTCTGAAACAGTTAATTTAATTTTTTATTTGTTTATATATGTCATATGTCGCAGTTTGTGACCGATGTGACAAAATACATCAGTGGTTGCATGGCTTGTCTTTCAGCCATGGTTCAGCTTGAACTGCCACATGTAAATATCCTTTCAAAGATGGACCTTGTCCCTAACAAAAAAGAGGTTGAAGAGTAAGATACTTGCTATTTTTATATGTTTATTTCCTTTATATTTTTCCACATAGTGTTGATTTTTGAAGTACCGAATCATGCTTTTTCTTTGTAGGTATCTTTATCCAGATGCGAGGTTTCTTGTATCAGAGTTGAATCAGCACATGGCTCCTAAGTTTGCCAAACTGAACAGAGCTTTGGCCGAAATGGTACAATAAAAAATTGCAAATAACTAACAATTCAACATGTGAAATTTCAATTGAAATCTTCAAATCATTTGTTAGAATGAAAGGAAATCTGACTGCAAAATTAAATGTCTTTTTCAGGTTGAGGAATTTAGTATGGTGAATTTTATACCCCTGGACTTGAGAAAAGAAAGCAGGTAATGCGATTATAAACTATTATTATGCATTCATCGGACTTCTATCTATCAAGATAATGGAAGTAAAGAGTGCTTCTGAAGCCTTTATGTTTCTCGATTTTCAATATGGGGTCTCTAATTTTTAAGTTTGCAAATTCAGTTGAAGCTGTTGTGTGAGTAAATGCCTAGAACTAGGGGCCTTTAGCCTTAACATATCCATGTACTTTAAGTACTTGTTTTCATTTTAATTGATATTCTATTATTTTGGTTTTTTCAGCATACAGTATATATTGTCAACCATAGATAATTGCATCCAATATGGTGAAGACGCAGATGTGAAGATAAGAGATTTTGATCCTGAAGATGACGAATGAGTTACTTATAGGTCTAGTTTATCACCTCATGTTTATAAGGTTGAATTTCTATGATGTTAGCTAAAAAATGTTCGGTTTACATGTACCTTTTCAACATGACATTAGGGATAGGATATGTTAAGGCTTGACTAATTTGACAATCAGGAAAACTAATGTTGAATTAGAATCGAAATTGTTAAACAGTAAGTATGCAACCTAGATCTCTTAGATGAACACCTCAAGTTTGGTGCAAATTTAAATACGTTTGGTTACGATGAAATGCATAGAGGACTGCACCGTCTACTTTGCAACCACATGTACTGCAAATAGGCTTTTGTTTGAATCAATTGTGGTGCATGACTTGTCTAGACTTTGGGATCATAGAGTATATTATAATTTTCATGCCATGAATTACTTGTTTTAGTAGTCCTAATTTTTCTTCCCTTGGATTGTTAGTTGTTTATAAACAATAATTCTATTGAAAAAGGCTGCAGAAATCTAACAGAATATGGAACTTTTATTTTGCATACGGGGTTGGGGAATGAAGAGATTAAAATAAGCATTTGCTCGCCACACAGATACGGTCATACGAGTCATACGAGTGCGAAATTTGATAAATTTTGGGCTTTGGCTTCAAGATGCTTAACAATGGGGTCTGTGGGACATTTCCCAATCGACTAGAATAGACTAGTAGTGTGATACCCTAATAAAGTTCTGATCCGGTATAGAAAGTCAGTAAAGAACTAAAGTACTCAATGCAGCAAAAGTGTATGTGATACAGATAGATAGATAGATGGACTAGTTTTAGGCTGCTATTTGTTTTTATTGCTTTTTCTCTACATTGACTGCTTTAGTGCTTCACTGACTCTTGCTAGCATTAGGAATACTTACATCTGTGCTTTACTGACTTAAGAGCACGCAACGCAACAGTCAAGATTGTCACTTCCAAGTATTTTTGTGGCTGGAAAAGCATCTGTTGTCTCAGAAAAAAGAAGGGAATGGAAAATAGTTTGCAATCCATGAACTCATGCATATGTAACATATCACAACAGATTAATGTAAGATGATTTTAAACGTGTATGGTGGTGGAGAAGCTATGCTAAGGAAGCCAGGATTTGAACTTCAACTTCAATTGAATCGCATCATTGATTTTGGAAAATAATTTTGGTGATTTTTACATAATATATAGAAGATTTTGTTTAGGATGCAAAGTTGCAAACCATTAGTAGAAGTGCTTCTAGTCGCCGTCTTGGAATGAAAATACGTGTCTACTTCTGTTGGGTGTTTACAGTCACAACGCTTTTGCGATTAAGTGATTGCAACAAAGAGAACTGAACGAGTGAATTAGTGCGTGGAAAATGTTTTTGAAGATGTATATACCTAGTGTCATTGAAAGACCTTCCACCTGATTTTTATCTATGTCTACATGAAATGAAACTCTGAAAAGAATGTCTGCATCATGATCAATTGCTTTCCAGTTTTTGGAAAAGATGGCTTAGTTACTTCGGTACCACTGTACCAGTATAACCTTCCCAGGTTGCATCATCTCGGTATTTATCTTCTCTTTGCCAAATAAAAGTAGCCTTAGAACAAAAAGAAAACGAAAAAAATGAAGAAAAAAATGTTACTTTTTTATGTATATGCCCAGTGAAGTTCTGTATTGTGCAAGCGTAATGGGCTTGAAAACTGGACATCAATTGACATATATAGGGACAATAAAGAACAGTAACTAAAACAGCATGCTGGTCGACTCATTGTTGGTTATTATTGAATATATGAGCCATTATATTAGAATCAGGCAATTCAAACCAGATAAAATACCTTCATGTTATTTTAGAACTGATTGGTGGCTCGGGGACTAAATCGTGATTTAATAACATCACAAACTTTTCATCACAATTCTTGCAGCAAATGCCACAGAGCACAAACATACACGATCATATCTGCTAATTATTAGGATGGGAAAAATTGTAGGAAGAATCGTCTATTTTTTGCAATTACTGTTTCAGATCTTTTACCCCACTTTTCCATTTGACAGTGCCACCATGGCACCAACCTTCTGAATTTTTTCGGGATCGCGCATGAATCCAAGATGCTTGGTGCATGGATACAGATGTGACTTGAGAGTAAGATTGAAAGCTCAGTTTAAATTGGTTTGAGACAGCATCAATGATTTGATGTTTAACTGATTCAAGAAAAACGGAAGTGCTCGACTGAGTAAGTACCAGCTGTTGAAATGGAAGATCTTTTGTTATCAGATCAAGCAAACAAAAGAAAATAGAAAAGTGCAAAGGAAAGAATTCCCACCCAGGTAAACAGGTATAAGCTACTGTCAAAGAATCCACATAAGGATTTTTTCCAATACAGCTGTATCCTTTATCCAGTTTTTTATATGTATCTCCATTTATATAACAACAGTTCTAAAGATGGTAACATGTAACAGCCAACCTAACTATGTTTGAACAGAATAACGGATGCTGGTGTGCGGATCCCACAGGCATAAACATAATAATACGAAACACTGAATCAGTTATTGTGCTAGTCAGCAACTATGAAACAGAAATAATTATAGAAAATTAGATTGAGGATCTCATATTCTCATCTAGGCAGTTGATGCATACATACACTATCCTTGGTACCATTACAGTACAGTACGCTTCTTGATATAGCATTTTACCTACCATTGATGCTGGTACCAACCATGTGGTGGATCCCATCCTAATCCCATATACCAGTATTTCATTAATGGTCTTCTACAACCATGATTGGCGAGGTCTCGGTGTGAACGAACACCTCGCATTCAATGTTCTTTGCATTTTTCAATTGCGAAATGAAATAAAATTAAAATTAATTTCGTGCAAATTAATAGCAAGTTACATGCTATCTGATGTAAAATATGTCCAAGTGATAATAATTCTAACTGAATAATGGTACTTATAAATAAATGTGCAAGTGCCCTTGACTGTTAATAGCAAGTTTCATATTATAACATGCAAGATTTTTATGTTTCTAATGGAGAAGTGTAAGTTACCGATTTCCCATATTACAAACTATTTGTTTCGTACAAACCTCAATATATTCTACATTAAGATTTAATAGTTAGTGATATACTGTTTTGTTATTATTATTATTATTATTATTATTATTATTATTATTATTATTATTATTATTATTATTATTATTATTATTATTATTATTATTGTTTTAAGAAGAAAAGGCAGACCACGTTCTTAAATTTTAGTTCTATAATAATAAATAAACTGTGCACAAATAACAATAGCCTTTTTTAAAATCAGCTTACATTCTAAATTACTGCTTGATCAGAACATTCGCTCTCGCTAATGCATCCTGGTCACACCTTTTTTTTATTTATTCGTAAGTTTACAACACACATTCATAAACAAACAAAAAAATAAACTTGAAAAATTCTTCTAAAAGTAACCCCTAGCGAAGCTTGAACACTAGACCTCTCCTATGAATGCCTTATGCATCCAGGTCACACTTGCCTTCACCGTAGGAATCGTTCCGTGTAAACTTTTGAGAGAGAATGGAATATGATGAAATTTGTATATTGAGAATTCTAATTTACAAGTGCTCTGTACATGCATATATATAGTCTATGCTGTGCTACTAGCCGTTGACTATTTTCCTTAATAAGAGACTGATTGATCTCTTGCCTAATTACATCCTAAATAAAAACTAGGTACCAATTACAGATATACAGCTGTATTTTGCTATGCTAGTTTGTTGCCTATTTACAGCCAGTGATGAATCTTGATGAATATTCTGAGGCTGTATTATTTTCTCCAACACTCCTCCTCAAGTGGGGTTCGAATAAATTGATAGAACCCAACTTGTTGAGTATGCTTAGATGATTAGCCTTGTCGAGTGCCTTTGTGAAGATATCTGCCAGTTGCTCTTTGCTTCTGACAAACGAAGTTTCTATCTCTCCAGACTGCACTTTTTCTCTAACAAAATGGCAGTCTACCTCTATATGTTTTGTCCTTTCATGGAAGACCGGATTGGATGCAATATGTCGTGCGGCTTGATTATCACAGTACATTTGCATGGTTTTTACGTGTTCTATCTTCATGTCCCCGAGTAGTTGTTTAATCCAGATAAGCTCACTTGTTGTGGATGCCATAGCTCGATATTCTGCTTCTGCACTTGAACGAGCGACAACATTCTGCTTCTTGCTTTTCCAAGTTACCAAGTTTCCACCTACGAAGGTACAAAAGCCAGTGGTTGATTTTCTGTCACAGCTTCCGGCCCAATCTGCATCAGAAAAACCAACCACATCATTAGAACCATTTTTTCTCATCTAAATCTCTTGACCTGGAGTGCATTTGAGGTATCTAAGTATTCTATCAATTGCACTTAAGTGACTGGTACGTGGAGCATGCATAAATTGGCTTATCATACTAACTGCAAATGAGATATCAGGTCTGGTAACTGTAAGGTATATTAGTTTTCCTACTAGCCTTTGATATTGTCCTATGTCAGCTAGTAATTCACCATCTTCTAATCCTAGTTTAGTGTTTGTTTCCATTGGGGTATTAGCTGGTTTAGCTCCTAGTTTACCAGTCTCTTTTTTTATTTAACAGGTCAAGTACATATTTTCTTTGAGATAGAAATAATCCTTTACTTGAGTGAGCTATTTCTATTCCAAGAAAATATGACAGTTGTCCAAGATCCTTGATATCAAATTCTCTTTTTAAATATTGTTTTACCCTTGTAAATTCCTCATTGTTATTTCCAATAATAATAATATCATCTACATAAACTAGAATAATAGTAGTGATATTTTGTGAATGTTTTATGAACATGGAGGAATCTGCTGTACTTTTGGTAAATTTGATTTTTAAAAGAGAAAAACTTAGTTTGGCATACCATGCTCTTGGAGATTGCTTGAGACCATATATCGCCTTCTGTAATTTACACACTAGCGATGGGTCTGACGCATTTTTGTGTCCTGGAGGGAGAGTCATATAGACTTCTTCTTCCAAATTTCCTTAAAGAAATGCATTTTTTACATCCATTTGATACAAGTTCCATCCTAAATTGGTGGCTACTGATAGTAGGATTCTAAATGTATTCATTTTTGCTACAGGTGCAAACGTCTCTTGGTAGTCGACACCATAAGTTTGAGTGAACCCTTTGGCTACTAACCTAGCTTTGTACCTTTCAATAGTACCATCATGATTGTATTTGATCTTGTATACCCATTTGCACCCTACGGGTTTCTTATTTTTTGGTAAGGTCATTATATCCCATGTGTTATTTTTCTCTAAGGCTTGAAGTTCTTCTTCCATAGCCTTCTTCCAAATGGGACTTTGATTTGCTTCACTAAAGGTGGTAGGTTCAATTTGATTTGTAATGTTACCCAAGTAGGCCCGATATTTTGGTGAAACCTTTGTATAAGAGATATAATCTTGAATTGGATACATCACCTGATGGGATACATAATCCCTTAACTTGATAGAAGGTTGAGTTTGTCGTGTAGATCTTCGCAAGGCAATTTCTTCTTGAGTTGATTCTTCACTTGACTCAGGTTCTCCCCCTGAAGGAATTGCAGGTGATTCACCATGTTGATGGATTTCAGGTTCTCCCCCTGCATGTGATTCTCCTTGTTGTTGGATTTCAGTGGTGTCTTCAGGCTGAGGAGCAGTAGTTTCAGTATCTTGATCTCCATGCCTTACTTGTACGTTATGTAACTCTTCTGGAAAAACAAAGTTAGTTGGAGATAATAGATCTGGTTGACCTGGTGGATGTATTTGCTCATTTGTCTGATAATAGGGTTTATTTTCAAAAAAGGACACATCTCTTGAGAAATAAACTTAAATTTTTTTTGGATCATAGCACTTATATCCCTTTTATACGAAGAATATCCTAAAAAGATAGTTTTGACAGAATTTTTGTCTAACTTGTCATGTCGTTTAATATGTACGAAGCAAGTGCATCCAAAAACTCGAATATGATCAAGATCAATTTTTCTACCTTTGAGAATTTCTAGGGGACTCATGTTTTTTAATCTTGCACTTGGTAACCTATTTATAAGATAGGTGGCTGTTAACACTGCATCTGACCAATATGTTTTTGGAACATTATTTTGGAAAAGAAGTGATCTAGTGACTTCAAGAAGATGACGATTTTTTCTTTCTGAAACACAATTTTGTTCAGGAGTATTTATGCACGTAGTTTGATGCAAGATTCCTTTTGACTTAAAAACTCTAGAAATGTTTTATTGACATATTCTGTCCCATTATCTGATCTAAAATTTTTAATTTTTGCATTAAATTGATTTTCAATAAAGTTAAAAAACTCTTTGAAACATGAAAAAACTTCATTTTTCCCTTTTAAAAGATACACCCAAGTAGTACGAGAGAAATCATCTATAAATGTGACAAAATATTTAAAATGGTTATAAGAGTCAACTGGGACTGGACCCCACACATCGGAATGGATTAAATCAAATTTTGCTTCTGATATACTAGTAGATAAGGGAAAAGACAATCTGGTTTGTTTTGCAAGCTTACACACGTCACAATGACGAGAATCTAGATTATAACAAAACAATTTATTTAAAACTTGATCAGATGGATGACCAAATCTCCAATGAAGTAATTTGTCACGGTCTACTGAACTTGATGACACATGACATTTATTTATAGGTTCTTCAAGATAATAAAGCCCATTCTTTAAAAAACCTTCACCAATCTTCTTCCCTGATTCTTGGTCCTGAAATATCACTCCGTGTGGTGAGAATATTACTTTGCAATTCAAATCATGTGTTATTTTGCTATTGATAAAAGATTTGAATTAAAATCTGGTAGATACAAAATGTTGTTTATGTCATTTGTAAAGAATTTTGTGGTACCAAAACCTTCAATTTTGACTTTATTCCCATTTGCAACAACTACGTGTTGTGATTTTGCAGTTGGTACAATATTTTCTAATTTATTTTGGTCCCATGTCATATGATCGGTAGCACTTGAGTCAACAATCCATTTACTCGTGTTATGACACAAATTTGCAGTTTTTTTGTTACTGTTTGGATCAGGAAAAATTAAATTAGACTTATATAATACTGAACCTGTTGTTTGTTGTTGTAACAAACTATTCAACTGACTCAGCAATTGGCTCAGCTGTTCTGAAGATGCCACAGAAGATCCAGAAGAGTCGGATCTTGGTTCGGTCTGGTTCATGTTCGGGTCAGACACCTCAGATCCCTTATTACTCACCCCTCCAAACTTCGGTTCTTTCCCTTTGTTTTTTCCGCCGCCCCAATGGTTCCTCTCTCCCTTGTTGCGATTCGGTCGGAGATGAGGGTTAAGCACCCAGCAACTGTCTCGGCCGTGCCGCGCCCTGCTCTCTTGAAGTGGTCGCACAAGTCAGCGGTTGAGCTCCCTCTCGTCATCTTGGCTGGATCCTTGGGGTTAGGGTTTGGAAACTTGGTGTTGAAAGCTTTGTTGCTCTCTGACGAGGCTGTCAGTTGGGGATTCATGAGTGCTCGCCTGGATTGTTCTTGCTTGATTCTTGCTACAATATCATCAAAACTTGGCATATCGGCTGACGCCAAAATCTGAGATCTAATCGGTTCATAGCTTGAATCCAGTGCCCCCAAGTAAGTAAAAATTAAATCCATTTCGGATCTTTTTTGGGTCTCAGTTGGATCTGTTGTTGGTGGAAGGTAGACATTGAGCTCCTCCCATTTTGACATAATTTCGGTCACTAATTCATTGTTACTTTGAGTATTCTGTTTAATTTGGGAAAGCTCTTGTTTGAGGCTGAAAATATGTGCAAAGTTTTTCTGTTGACCATACCTTCTTTTGGCTTTTTCCCATACTTCTTTTGCTGTGCTGGAGTACATGAGTACATTTGAAATCTTTGGATCCATAGTGCCCAGAAGCCATGACATGATCATTTGATCATTTGTGTCCCATTCCATCATTTGTGTTGTTTCTTCGACTGTTGGTTCGTTCAGTTTTTTTGGTTTGGGTCTTTCACTGGTTCCAGTTACAAAATGCAATTTCCCTTTGCCTCTGAGGCCTATGGTGACTGATCGAGCCCAGGGAATATAATTCTTGTTGCCATTGAGAATAATATTTGTAAGTTTGGTGTTATCAAACTGGCGTGACATGATTTTTGCTGATAAGGACAGAAGTTTTGTTGGATTTTTGAGCTGGTTTATGCTGGTAAGGACAGATATTTTATGCTGGTAAGACAGGTATTTTTGGCAGCCTTATTTGGTTTTCGAATTGGCCAGTGATGCAAAAAATAGAAGCACGAGTTGCTCGCCAATTATTGGTTTGAGTCGGCCGATGCTTGTTTGTTTGAGGGCCTTGACAGTCTTTGATACTGTCTGCAGGTCTTGTTATCTGCAGCAGTGCTTGCGACTTTGGAGACAGGAGTTTTCCTGCTCTGATACCATGTAAACTTTTGAGAGAGAATGGAATATGATGAAATTTGTATATTGAGAATTCTAATTTACAAGTGCTCTGTACATGCATATATATAGTCTATGCTGTGCTACTAGCCGTTGGCTATTTTCCTTAATAAGAGACTGATTGATCTCTTGCCTAATTACATCCTAAATAAAAACTAGGTACCAATTACAGATATACAGCTGTATTTTGCTATGCTAGTTTGTTGCCTGCTTATTTGTTGCCTATTTATAGCCAGTGATGAATCTTGATGAATATTCTGAGGCTGTATTATTTTCTCCAACATTCCGCATAAACAGGAATCATTGGATTGTCTCGAGATTTGTGTTGGCGTTAATCATGAGGCCATCCTACGATTTCTTTTTGTGCGGGACACTTCCTTCGTGGGAGGCAATCTGCTTCAGTGCTAACTAGTTTTTGCTTTGAAGTCTTTACTTCTGTCATTTAAAAAAAAAGTAAAATATATTCACCTAGTTCCAGGTTTTTTAAGAAGTAAATTGATTCAAAGTAACAAATGAAAATAAAAGTAGTTTTATATACTCTTCAGAAGAATATATGAAATGAAACCAGGGGCGGAGCCACCTTGCACCAGGGGGGTGCAGCTGAACCCCCCTGGAAATTTTTTTTTCAAAAATGACCATATATTTTTTTAAAAATTTCAAAAATGACCATATATTTGAATTTTTTTGCATAAATGACCATGTAAAATAATTTTTTTCTAAGAATAACCATCATTTCGAACCCTCCTGAAAAATATCGTAAATCTTGAACCCCCTGGCGAGAATCCTGAATCCGCCCCTGAATGAAACCTATCCTTCTAAACTAAGCCTTCTGAGATGCACTAAAGCTCAAAATAACCTAAACTTTAAGTCATACTAATTCAAGAATCATGAAAGGACTGAAGCCATGCAACATTTGAATAAACGAAAAACATCATATTAACTAGACCTAAAAGCACTAAGATCTTTCCGTCTGATCCTCAACACCTTCCAGCAAATCTATCTCTGAGCTAATAGCATGTTTTAGACCACACCTGCTCCCTGTCCATAAAAGAAAACAAGCACAAATATATATTAGAATAAAATGATTGCAACTTCTAAATGTTCTTTTATTCCTAAGAATTCAAACATTTCGATCAGACACGAGAAAGAAATAGTCTCGCCAAAAAAAAGGGTATCTTTTTTTCCTTCTCCAATGAAATTATGCTAAGCCAAAGATCATCAACTGAATCTAATTGCAGGTTTATTCCTTCAGTATTATTCTTATAGCACAATTTTTTTTGTATTTCTCGAGTTGCAAAATAAATTTTAAATTTTTTTCGAAAGAAAGATGGAATTCAAACCTTCCAAATTTCCTCTTATATAATTTCATACATACGCGATCACAAAATGCAATTTTTTTTATTACAGGGAAAATATTTTTTTATAAAAGAAAAAATAAGAAAGAAAAAAGAATTGCATGCAAACAACACGAAACTAAAATATCCTGCGATTTGAAAAGACGATCACTCGTGATTCTCAATCATCACCGGACTCCTAAGACATATATCGCTCATCTCGACGTAACTATTTTGGGCACACCTCACAATTCATCGCACATTGTAGTTGGCCTTTAGTACAATTTTTCTTCAAAGATGAGAGTCAAGCCCTTAAATTCTATTATGTACCCACAAAATCAATTACAATGTACATGCATTTAATTATGTATCCTCCTGTGGGTGAGTACTGACGCACATCAGATCTCTGGCTCTGTTTGCCGAAACATTCCATTCGTTTGTTCTTGTAAAAAGCTCGCATTGTCACATGATCTTGCTGGATTTTGAGGAATTGTTGCTAGACAACTCGATGACCGACCTCGTACAGCTACAACTTCATTGATTGCTGTAGTTCGTGGATCTCCATTGGCTGTTGTAGATCGGGATCACATGCATTGACACCGCATTTGGTGGACCTCCTCTCGCTAGGATTAGGGTTCCACTTTCACCTCACGTCTGCCTCCACGACGAGCTTACACGATTTTTCCCGACATAGAACTGTTGTCGTTGCTCACTGCTTAGGAGAGAGTCCATGAGCTAGAGCTATCAGGAATATAAGGGGGAGGGAAAGAGGGGTGGAAGGAGAGACCAAGTCGGAATGAGAGCGGCAACTGGGAGAACATGCAGTGCGATTTCTCACCTTACGTTCCTTCACAATTGAGACCTTTGAGAAAAAACAAGACCAAATCGAGGTGGGAGATAGCTACTAGGAGAACCCGCTATGCGGTTTCCCTCCTCTCACTCTTTCTAGTAACGGTTCTCTCTCAGACGACGACAGGTGGACATGGGGTATAGGGAAGGGGAAAGGGGGAGGGAAGAGGAGGAGACAGGAGGAGGCAGATGACGCGACCTCTCTCGTCTAGAGTTTTCTTCGGGTTGTTGCTCTTTTGGGTTTTTAGGTTTCGCCTTCGCTCTTCCAAGAGACTGAGCGGTGTATTCTCAAATAAACTTGAATTTTATGATATTTGCATTTGAGAACTTTTATAGGCATTTCAAGCATTGAATAAATTGAAGATGAATTCAATGTAAAATTGTTGAAGAAATTAGAGAAGAGATTAATGCAGGTAAGAAGTGAAGAACAAACTAATTAGATGAAGTTCAAGACTCCAGATTAGCAAGGTTGTTCTCTAAAATTTAGAATAATTAAATTGAGATTTGAAAGAAGCGAAAATCTGCAAATAAATTGTAGCGTTACGTAACGCTACCATAGAGTTGTAATGTCACTGAACAAGATAATCGAGTTGGAAAATTGGCTCCGTTCAAAACAACAGAAGATAGCGTTACATAATGCTATCTAAACGTTGTAATGCTACACCTATAACATCCAATACTTAGTTAAATTCAGCTAGATTTTTTGTTAGAGCATAGTGTTGCATAATGCCTTTACCGGTGTAACACTATGAGTTCCAGAAAAGTAAAAAATAACGTTAAAACTTTATGTCTTTCGCACCTTAGTGTTGTAACACTATTGTAGCGTTATAATGCTACAATACGAGACAAAATGTGCCCTACATGTCTCTCCCTCTTGCTCTCTCATTTCAAAATATTTTTAGCAGCGGTCTCCACTGTTTGAAAATTCTCAAATTAGCTAAAAACTTATTTCAAATCTCAAGTTTATTTATTCTAAATTAATCCAAATTATTGTGAGAGAATGCTTGAGTGATTCTTACTATTTTCTGTTCTTTTGTTCCTTAGCCTTTTGTGCTCTCTTTGTTTTGTTGGACTTGCTTCTCATTATTTGTGTGTAGGAGGACAAGATTCAAAGTTGTAAAAATATTTTGTGATTAGTTGCTCGAATCAGGCCTATTACTACAACGGCGGTGGATCAGAGATCCGGAGAGTAGGCGTCCCAAACTTCGTTAACAACCCGAGCTTCAATTTGTTCACTCATTTTAAACTCTTCTCTATTTACTTTAATTGTCATTTAATATTCTGAAATGAATTGAATGGCTTGAATTGTTTAAATTATTTGAATTGAATTTTTTTCACTTTAGTCCCTACTTTTGTTAGTATTTGATTTGGCAATTGACTTTAGCCCCTTTTAAGATTTTCATTTATGTCTATCAAAGAGCAGCCAAGGATGAAATGTAAGAGGATAGAAAAATAAATAAACGATTACAGTTCCTTAATAAATGATTGCTAGTTTTGCCATTTTTATCTCTCTCGTTTTTTGTTTTAGTTGTTTTTAATATTTTTTAATTATTATTCATCGAAGTATATTTTAATTTTGCAAGGTCAAACCAAACAAGTTATAAGCAGACCGGTGAGTCTAAGATAATAACTTAATAAGTTATTCATGCAGAGCATAACTATTAACTATAGTAGAGACTTGTTAACTATTTTTTAGATTTTAGCTAGTTAATTGTCAGAGAAAATTCGTTCAGATTTCATCCTCTACTAAATTTATCTATTTTAGTAATTAAAAGTTTACATAATTCGTTCGTTTTATTTTTTTTTCTACACACGTAGCATAATAGCATCATGTCATTGGCTGGTGAGTTCCAACTATTGCTTCTCCTGAGTATTCTTAGAACAAAAAGTCGTGAGTTCAGAATCAATAATTTTTGTATGAACATTTTAAAATTAGAAATCGCTTTCATTGCTCTTCTTATTTAATTGAGTTCCCAACTGGCACCTTACCTGGTTAGGCAATCATTTGGTCAGATCTGATACATGAATTATCATTTAAAAATTAAAACAAACAGTCCTGTTTTGACGAAAGTATTCAATAATTCTGTACAATATTTTTTTTAGAGATGGTCCAGCTGTAGTGCTGGGACCAAATGGTGAATATGGCCATACGAAGCATGGAATTCAAATCGGGTGTAGCGCAAGACGTATAGCGCAAAAGTTATGAGCCGTTCGATTCGTGTTGTGTTGCATCAAGATTCATGCTCCAAAAGTTCATCTCCTGCATCATATTTTGGACGATCGATCCGTATATCACAGCGAATCCAAATCGTCGGATGCATGCTGTGCTACAGCGAATAAGCTTCCTGAAGCATGGGGGGTCAAAATGTTGCAAGTGATTTATTACTGTTCACTCGACAAAAATAAAACAAAACAAAATAGGTATAACATCTCTGAGTTTCCTAAGTTTTTGTGTTTTGACAAATATCCTCTGAAACATTTTAAATAGACAAAATATTTTTCAAATTTTGATTTTGCGACAATTTTATACCTCATGTTATATTTCATCCAAAATTATAACTCTTTAAAGTAAAAAAGTGTCTTCAATGTCTTTTGAAATTGAAATGAAGAGATGAAAATGTCACTAAATCAAAATATTAGAAGTTATCTGTTCATTTGAAATTTGAAAATAAACACAGAAATTTGAAGAAATTTAGAATCATTAAAAGGGTTCTGTTGCTGGCCGTAGTCCTTTGTTTACGCCTTTACGGTGAAGGCAATCACGCACGAGACAATTAAAGGCAACATGCAGAGATCTGGGAAGCTCTTGTACGACATCGTTTCAAGTCTAAACTGATAATAAATTTGGTGCTCCTCTCAAACATCAAACATGCATGATTAATGTCAAACAACTACACAAGTGACAACTGACAAGTGCACATTTCATTGTTTTGGCAGTATGGTGGGTTGTTGGGACTTGGAATCATTGAATGTCATGCCAGGTACGCATTGTTTTTTTGTTTTTGTTTTTTGAGGAAGAGGTACGCATTGTTCGAACGCATCTTGTCGAAATTGAATGATGCACTGCACTGCACTGCACTGCACTGCACTGATAAGAGCTAGGATCTGAGTTCCAACATGTGAGGTCGTATGTACGGTCGACTTAGGTTCCAGAGCAGAGCAGAGCTGTGCGCCTGTGCCCACCAAAGATGCCTTTCTCACTTCTCAGTACTAGTGACTAGTGAGAAACAAATCAACAATGTATGGTCAGATTGTTAGTGCATGTGATGTGATGTGATGTGATGTGATGTGATGTTCTCAGTTCTCTAGTGTCTTAGTGTCTACTCAGACAGTTAGTGCATGTGATGTTTTTTTATGTTCCCTTGTGTAATTGCCATGGAACTGAGAACAATTGCCATGGAACGGTACTGCTGCATCAAGTCAAATGCAGTGCATGCTTGCAACGGTACTGCTGCATTATTTTTTGGCTTTAGCTAACTTGCTAGATCACTTATTAATTACTATATGGTAATGATGGGTTATTTTTGTGTAAGCTTATTTCTTGCATTCCACAAGTGCAGTCCAATTAAAACGAACGAACTACGCTTCCAAGAAGAAATGAAAGAAGACCTATTTTATGCTTTTTCGAAAAAAAATGAACTAAATAGTAACTGACTTCAAATATTGATTTTGAGAGTGCTAAAGTAAATAAAGCAATATTAAATTAAATTAAGAGTAAGTTCTTTACGGACAACAAAATTAAACACAAATCAACTATAATAGTTGATTGTCATCTACAATTGTGCAATGAAGTTGATTTCTCCATAAAAAATGCAATCAATTTAATTTGGATCCATAGCATAATGAGCCTTAAGCTAAACATATTCTAATTTATTATGTCGCAAGTGGATTAATAAGGATAGCAATATCAAAAATGAAAAACAAAATAAAAATATTTTACTCTACTATAGTTAAGTATAAAGGTAATTATTGGTGAAAAATAACTTAGATTCATTTTTTTCTTAAACTTCATTTATTGCTACCTCAGAATGTGCAGGATTTACAAGAACCTAGAGTAGACAGAGGAAACATGACGGTGACAACGGGCCAGATGGATTCAGCCATGGTGGAGCCCTTGTCTGGCTCAGAAATACTTCTGATTGAAAATGGTTGATGTTTGATTTGAACTGTTTTGTTGTGAAAAACTGTTTTGTTGATTTGTGTCGTGGAAAACTGACTTGTTTGGTTTCGGTGGCTTTATTGGCTTTATTTTGTTGATGAAGTAACTAGATTTTTGAGTAAGCAATAGCTAGAAGGTACTATGTGAAGTTGTAATAGTATTAGTTTCTAATTGATGAACATATACTAGATATCTTAGTTTTGCTCTCTTGGCAAAACAAATGAATACATAGGATGTTGTATGCTTTTGATGCAGTTTCAATGAAACAGGTGGGTGTTTTTTCCCCGCTTCTTATAAAAAAAAGTTAAGTATAAAGGTACTTTAACATTTTATTATCTTAAAATATCTTAAATAACTTTTAATACATTAAAATTTGGTAAGATACTTGAGTTATCTCTAAGTTGTCTTCCGAGCGGTCCAGTTGTTTCTTATCACGACATTATAGACCGTTGCCATCCAGTTGAGATGATAATTGGACAGTATAATTCGTGTCTTTGTAACTAGTTTTTTTTTTTATTGTCTATAAGCTTACAAAACACAAATTCAAATTTAAAAATAAACTTCAAAAAATCTCCATTCTGAATAGCCTTCACTTAAACTTGAACTCCAAATCTCTTCCGAGCTCCAATCGTGACTGGCTAGATTAATTAATTATTAATTGTAACTGATTGTGATGTCTATGACTCTCGATTCGTTGGTTCAGCACATTTATTTGTCATGTTATTATTTAATCGAAGAATTGTCCCTAATTAATGCCATATAGTGTCGCTGAAATTTCTAAGAGAGATCATTGGTAGAGTACATTTTTTGTCATTTTATTATTTAATCGCGGAATTAATACCTTATAGCGTCGTTGAATTTTGAAGAGAGATTATTTGTCGAGAACATTTGTTTGTCATGTTATTATTTATTCGCAGAATTATCACTAATTGTTCCTAATTAATACCATATAGCGTCGTTGAAATTTGAAAAAAGATGATTGGTTAAAAACATTTTTTGACATGTTATTGTTTAATCACATAATTATCACTAATTGTCCCCAACTAATGCCACATAGCGTCGTTGAATTTTTGAAGAGATTTTTTTGACAAGTCACCTCATTATGAAAATCTCAATATGATGAATCACAATTAATTGCCAATGAAAAATAATCTTAATCTAATTTAGTTTGAGTGGAATTTTTTCCAAATAAGCTGAAATTAATAGTGATCTAAGATGCCAACATAAAATATTCACAAAAGACCCTCCAATAGTATTTCAAGCTTACAGCATTTTTATTTAGAAGACACTGTCTTAGTCATTACAATTTATTTCTTCTTAACAGAAAATAAAAAAATTGACAAATGAGCAAATCACGTACTGACGTGAACCTGTTCGATGTGATCTTCATTTTTTATGCACCTCGTGAAGTGCATGCTTGGTGATGACTGATGAGTAAGCATTACAATTTATTTCTTTTTTTTTTAAATCATTTGCTTGATTTTGCCACTACAATTGGTAGAGGTGCCAAGTCGGGTCGGTCAGAGGGTTTGGGCCGGATCGAGTCGGATATGGTCGGTCTGATTGTCGATAATAGTCGGGTTGTGAGTTGGATCGGGTGAGGTCGGGTTCGTTAAGTGCCGATAACTTTGGGTCATGGGTCGGACCGGGTGAGAGCGGATTAGGTTTAGGTCGGGTCATGTCGATTTTTTTCGGGTAACAGGTTGGGCGAGATCGGATCGAGTTTTGGATCGGACTGCATCGACAACTTTCTGGTCTTGGTCGGGTCGGGTTCGGGACAGGTTGAACCGACAACTTTCGAGTATTATTTTGAGTTTTATGTTCAATCAGACAAGACCGAGTCGCGTTATTGAATTGTGTTATTAAATCTTGACTTTCTCTGATGTTAATTTGTTATTAAAATTAGATTATGATGCAAGCAATATAAGATTAGATCGATTTATAAGTTATATCAGGTCAAGTCGGGTTGGGTCGAGTCAAACTCGACCAGTCCTCGTGTCGCGCCATCTCGGATTAGGGGTCGTCTCGGATCGGGTCGGGTCGGGTCGGGCTCGGATCCTCATGTGTCGCACCACCTCGGGTTACAGATCGTCTATGGTCGGGTCGGGTTTGGGTTCGGTGGCTCATGTGTCGGTTTGTCTCGAATTACGAGTCATCTCGAATCAGATCAAGTCGGGTTCAAGTTAATTTGACTTTATCAAAATATCGAATCGGGTCGGAATCAGATCGGATCATGTCGAGCGAGTTTCTCGAATCGGGTCGGTTCTGGCACCTCTAAAATAAAAGGAAGAGCTAGCGATGGTGACGCTTTGATAATTTGGCGTTCCACCGATGTTCAAATTCAATTCTGAATTTAAAGGTTGAATTTCATTGAGCCGCCAGGCGTTTAAAAGGTGGGTCAACTCTTCAACTCTCAAGCGTATTTTTATTTTTTAGTTTACAATAGGAAGTTCGATTGATTGTTTAATGTGGCAATTGAATTTTAACTTCCTTTTTTTTCAGATCCAGTCAGTTAACTTTTGCACTAATTAATTACTTCAATTGTAGTTTTCGTTTCTATTAATTAGTTCACAATGCCATGTCTTAATTGATAATTAATTCCATAATAAATTTAAACTTAACGTTTCTGGAGTTATTTGATGTCTAGTTATTGATTAGGGTTTAAATGGCTCTTTATTTGCTTCAGAAAAAAAATGGCACTATGTTTTTGTGGCCTCCATCTATGTTCATTTAATTCACTAACTGCTGCTCTGAACTGTTCCCAATATATATATATATTATTCTCCAATTTTTCAAACTAAATATTTGTATTACTGAATGAAACATATTTTTTTGCACATTTTGTTAACTTTAAATCAATAACAAATATAACTACTGTTTTCAGCAAATAGTTAGGCGATGAAGAAACAAAATTTGTTAGAAGGTGTTCATACTTTTCATATTAATTTAAAGACAAAAACTTAAGTGCACCATTCTAGGTGCTTCCTAGTAGGGGTGCAAGAAATATTCGTAGCTCGTGACTCGTCCGTGTTCGACTCGTCAAATAATCGTTATGACGTTATCAGCTCGAGCTGTTAACGATACAAGCTGCACATCTCGTTAACCTAACGATCCGATCTCGAACTCTAATCAGATCGAATCGTTACAACTCGCTACCTTAACGAGTTATATGGACCGTAGGATAATACTGTGGGATAATCTTGATCGTTCCTTTCTTATACTAAAACTAAATCTAATTTCTTCTCTCTTCAATTGCGCCGCACAGCACAACACTTTCCCTCTCAATTCTCACATCTCCCTTCCGCACAACACATCACAAAACTAAACCTAATTTCTCCCCATTCCCCATCCCTGACTCATATCATCTCCTTTCCCAGTTCTCACTTCTGCTAAGTGCTAAATCCAAACGACGATCCTTCAGACGACGATCAGACGATCGACGAGCCGACGATCCTTCAGACGACGATCCGACGATCCGACGAGCCGACGAATCTCGGTTACTTCTTGATCTGCTCGTCGCCTCTTGCCTAGGTACTATTATTTCTGGTATTACTTCTTGATCTGCTTATTTCCTTAGTTTTATTTGCTTTTTTTTTTGCCTAGATGACAGTTGGTATTTCACCTTTGCTTTCCTCTCCTCTGTTGAAGTGGTTTTGTACTTCTGCTGAGACAGGCAGCTCAAATACTGGTTTTTCTGGTATTACTGATTTTATTTGCTTATTTTCTGCTTATTTTTTCTTTCCTCTCCTCTCAAATATTGGTTTTGTACTTCTGCTAAGACAGGCAGCTCAGGTCAGGTAAACTTGATTCAAGTTATACTGGTTTTGTACTTCTGGTTTTTTAGTTAATATAAGTTTGGTAAACTTGATTCAAATTATTGTAACTGTTAGAACATGCAGCTCAGGTCTGACAAGTTCTGTCAGACTCTAAACTGATTGATAATCTGTTAATATTTTTTTATTTCTGTCAGATTCTAAACTGATTAATAAATTGATTAATAAACTGGTTAATAATTGTTATAGTTTTGCCATACTCTAAACTGATTGATAATCTGTTAATAAATTGTTTTATTTCTGCCAGATTCTAAACTGATTAATATATTTATTAATAAACTGGTTAATAACTGTTATAGTTCTGCCATACTCTAAACTGATTGTCTAGGTTTTATACCTATTGTATTTGTACTTGTGATTAATAACTGTTACATTTTTTTTACTAGCTATGTCGCAATCATCAATTGTTGCTTGTGCAAGTCCTGCGACAAATGAAAAAGAAGTACATTCAAGTGAAACAGAAAGTGATGAAGCTCCACAACAGCAAACTGATGAGGTTGATAGTGTAGAAGCTCGTAGTTCCACTCCTGGTCTGAATACCCCCACTCTTAGTTCGGGAGAAAGTTCACAACGCCCGAAGAAACGAAAGAAAACCTCTGAAGTTTGGAAGCACTTCAAATCGTGTCCAGATGGACAAATTAAGTGCAATTATTGTCGAATGAAGTACAAGCATGTGGGCAGCGGTACCACTTCACATCTGTGGCGCCACCTCAAAGACACTTGTGGTCCATACAAGCGCGTTCAAGGTAATACTTCTGGCTTAATACCCATTATTGAAGAAAGTAATGATGGATTGGGTGCTGTTTGGATGAATGCAAAGTGGGATCCCATAAAAGATAGAGAGTTGCAATCAGAATGATTTTAGGTCACGAGCTTTCATTCATGTTTACTGAATACACACTTTTTCAGCAATATATGAAGTATAATAATCATCTTTGGCAAAAAGTTAGTAGGACAACCATTAAAAAGGAGTGCATGAAAGTAGTTGAAACTGAAAGGGATAAGTTGAAAAGGGTTTTCAGAAATGTAGATAGGATATCTCTTACTTCTGATTGTTGGACATTAAACCGAACTTTTGGGTATAAGTGCATCACAGCGCATTATATTGATGCTGATTGGAACTTGCAAAAAAGAATAATCAGTTTTGTTGATCTGTCACCACCGCATAGCGGTGAGGTTATTTCTGATGCAATTTTGGTAGCAATTAGAAAATGGAGAATTGAGAACAAAATTGGAACTATCACACTAGATAATGCATCTAACAATGACAAGGCAGTTGGTCTTCTAAAATTGAGTTTTGAAGCACGTCACCAGCTGCATTTTTTAGGATATTTTTTTCATATTCGATGTTGTGCCCACATCTTGAATTTAGTTGTACAATATGGTCTTAGCAAAATTGAGGCCTTTCTTCATAAGATTAGGGAAGGAGTGAAGTATCTTAAGAAATCAGAGGCTCGTCTTTTGAAATTTGGAGAAATAGCCAATCAATTAGGCATATGCACTAAAAGATCATTGTGCTTGGATGTGAAAACAAGATGGAACTCGACACATCGTATGCTTGATGTGGCTATTCATTACAAGAAAGTAATTACGGGGTATGCTTTAAGAGATTCAAATTTTGAATGGCTACCCGATGAGGCTGATTGGGAAAAGGCTGAAAAAGTGTGCAAGTTGCTTACAGTTTTTAGTGAGACCACAAAAATATTTTCAGGAACTAGTTATCCCACTTCAAACCTGTTTTTAGTTGAGATTTTTAACGTAAAAAGGGCGATATGTGATGCATATGCGGCCAATGATGGTTTCACTCGAGAGATGAGTACGACTATGTACTTGAAGTTTGAAAAGTATTGGGGGGAAGTGAACGTGTTAAAGGCAGTGGCTTCCATTCTCGATCCGAGGATGAAAATGGTTTCAATAAGATTTGTTTTTGAGAGATTGTATGACGGTTTTGAGGCTGAAAGCCGTATTGAGGAAGTGATGAGAAATTTGCTGTCCCTTTATGATGCTTATGCAAAGATTTACATAGCTTCTTTGGGGTTAGCAGGTAATATACTATATTTTTATTTGTTTGTGTTAATTTTATTTCAAATAAGTTTGTGGTAATGCATTTTTATCATTTAGGTACTGATACGGGTCCTTCGAGCTCATCAGCTGCTGCTGACCATTCTCAAAACGACTTCTGGGCCTATTTGAAGTCCACTTGGAGTGATGAACAATCGAGTTCAGATCTGGACAACTACTTGACGGAGTCGGTCTTTCGACATAGAGACTCGAGCCCTTTTGATGTTCTAAAATGGTGGAAAACAAATGCGGTTAGATATCCTATTTTAAGTAAACTAGCTCGAGATATTCTTTGCATTCCTATCTCAACTGTTGCTTCTGAGTCCGCATTTAGTGCCGGTGGACGTATATTAGATGATTACAGAAGTTCTCTTAAAGAAAGTGTAGCTGAAAATTTGATCTGCGAAGGGGATTGGATTAGGGCAAACACGAGGGCTGAGTTTCAAACATTAGAAGTAAGTCTTAAGTTTCAATTTTTAAGTTTTAGATTCTAGTCTAGATGTTACATAGAAACTGGTTAACTGTGGTACATAGAAAGTTAGAAACTGGTACATATTTCAATTTTGTAAGTTTCAGATTCAATTTTTTATTTTTTTACAGCAAGCTTCCAAGATAGAGGAAGATCTAGAAGTTCGCATACCAATGGCGCGTTTAGCGATCGATTAAAGGCAAGTCTTTATAGAACTTCAAACTGAACATGTAAGTTGTAATTGGTACAAACTGTGGTACATAGAAACTGGTACATAGCTTTTAATCTGAAGTCTGAACTTGTAAGTTGTAACTGGTAGAAACTGTGGTACATAGAAACTGTAAATGTTACTGCTACAGACCATAATTTTAGATTATGCATTGTTGTATTCTCACTGTAAATGGTACCATGATTCTCACTGTTGATATTTTTTTGGCAGAAATCTGAAAGTTGTTAGTGTTTTTGAGCTTGTTTGGCTGGAATGGAATGGCACAGCCGCACAAACCATAATTTTAGATTATGCATTGTTGTATTTTTTTTTATTAAGGATTTGTTGTATGAACTTATATGAACTTGTATGAACTTTATATTTTGTGTAATTGGACATCTTTTGGATGAATTGCAAGGTCAGTAGAGGATTTATTCAATTGTGAATTTTGGATAAGCTTGAATGCTTGGTAATGATGATTATTGTAAATTTTGGATGGTTGGATAGTTGGGCACTTGGGCAGTTGGGCTATAGGTCAATTGATTTTGACTAACAGGAACTTGTGAATTTTGAAACTTATGTGAATTGATTTTGAATAACAAGAATTTGGACATTAAGCACTTTGGTCTTCGGCTATACAGGTCAATTGACATGTAATTAGTGAAGTCACAAACTCACAATCGGAAATTGTGCAATTTCTTTACTATGTATTTTATCTGTTCAAAAGGGTTGGTAACGAGTTAAACGATACGAGCTCGAGTTGAAATTGCGAGCTCAACAATCTGAAAACGAGTTACAGCTCGTATTTTCGTTTGTTGGAATCTTCACGAACTAAACGATACGAACTGAGCCAGCTCGTTTTGTTAACGAGACGAATTCGAACTGTTCCTCTCAGCTCGCAACCAGTTAGCGATACGAGCTAGCTCGACTCGCTATCATAACGAGACGATCTCAAACATTATTAAACTCGTTCGTGTTCGTATCGTTTATAGCCCTACTCCCTAGGTACTCCAATCAATCCGTACCATTTGATTGAAATGTATGGTGCGAATCTTGATGCATTTGAATGGTACAGATTGATTGGAGTACCTCGGGAGCACCTAGAATGGTGCACCTAAGTTTTTGCCTAATTTAAAACACTAATTGTAACTAGGAAATGCAGCGCGGCTACGCCGCGTCTTGAAATATATTTTGTTTTATGTTAAATGATGTATAATTTCGCAAAAAATATTTGATTAATTCTTCAGATCGATTTTTCCTCAGCGGAGAACTCAGTTAGATTATTATTAATTAGCGTTGTAGGTTTAACTTGTATGGCCAAAAAAATCTTTTGATAATTAGCAAATATTTTGGTTTTTTTCTTTGGTCGATGTCTATATATGAAAGAAATATGAAATGCAATCCAGTTAATTGGTTCAAGCAAGAGCGGTGAGGAGTCGTAAGAGGAGTCGATTCTCTCGAGAATCCTTAATGGCTGATGAGAGCGGTGCGGTGGGGTCAGCTGTGAAGAAGGGAACGCAACAACGGATATCAATAGGATAGATTCAAGTTGATTGCATGCATTAATTTGGTTTTGATGCCGAGCTCTTAAGGAAAAGGAAGACCTTGTGTCGTCGAAAAACGAAAAAGGCTGTTGATGGCGAAAGGAAAAAGGGAAAGCCGCCGTCGAGCTCCCAGCTCTCATCAAGGCCCCCAAGGTATTTCAATCGGTCAAAATAACTCAATCAAGGTGACAGATGCAAGCTGGAAAGGGGAGAAGTCATTTAAAGAGGCCTTATTTGTCTCTCAAGTGAAGAAAGTGGTTGAAGCTCGGCGCACCTACAAACCCAGACCAGCAACACAAGAATGGCAACAAGTTTCCTCAAGAGTGAAACAAGGAACAGCACTGCCCAAACCTCCATTGCCAATCCTGATAGCTAGAATTAAAGAGGAGAAGAAATGTTTTCGATGTCTGCAAAAAGGTCATATTCAAAGGAGCTGCAGAAACAACACCAAATGCATTAATTGTGGCAAACCTGGCCATAAATATGTACATTGTCTCCCTTCCAAGACATTCCCAGCTCAAAGAAATCACTCAAAAACCAATTTACCAAGAAATTCAGCAGAATATAGAGAAAATCTCCCCAAGAGCAACACGTCACCCCAGATGGAAGAATTTCTTCATGAGAGACCTCTGATCTGTGATGTATATCGTCTGCCGCGTCTTGATTTGAACAACCATAATGAGTATCTTGCTAACACGGGTCATATCATCCTGCTTCAAGGAGCACCTTCACCGAACTTACCAACAATCATGGCAGAACACCTTGCATTAGTCCACGGAAGGGAAAATGGTGAATTCAAAGTACTTGAAGCTCATATCTCACCTTACCTCGTCATCTGTGCTGACACTCTCTCTCGCGACTCTCTAGTACAAGGAGGTGTGTACCATATCCCCTGCCGTGGGGTTCAATTTCGAGTTCATGAGTGGAGACCACGTTACGGAATGGCAAATGATCCGCCAACCCATCAAGTCTGGATTAGACTGTTGGGCCTCCCTCTTCAAGCATGGTCACATCCGGAAATCCGAAACCTGTTACAAGGTTGCGGCACGCCAATTCGAATCCTTCCCTTTGGAAGGGAAGCAGGCCATTTCAAGCACATCACGGTCCTAATCGGTACCAAGCACCCGAGCCACATACCGCTCCAGTTGATATACTGTGAAGGAGACTATGCAACACCGGTAGACATGATAATCACACGATGGAGAGAATGGGGAGAAAATCCTTTCTACCCTCCCCCTAAACCAGAAAGTCAGCAGCCAAATAACCAACCACCACGTCACCTGTATGTCTCTTTCAATAACCAGCCACCCTCACCATATTTTTCTTCTTCTGGGGATTCAATAACAGATTCATCTGGTTCAATGGCGGCAAATTACTCTCCGCACTCACCAAGTGACTGGAGGATGGCAACACAGAGCAAAGAAGGGACACATTTCAAAGAGAAAACCTGCAAAGGCAATTGTGCAACAGAGGGTCTTCCACCCCAAAAAAAACAGCGGTCTGGAAGCCAAAACAGAGAAGCTTGCAATCATTGGCAATGGTGGCAACAGGGAAAACAAGTGTTTCCGCCACAAAAAATCCACGCTCTGTGACCGTGGCCATAGGGGTAAGAGCAATAAAATTAGTTTTCTCAATGAAGGAAAATCTCAGCATTACCTTCTTTCCCTCAGTACCGACCAGGTTACTTCATAGCGTTTCCTGCCTGAAAAACCTGCTATTGCGACAAGAAGCCTTGTCAGTGCCTAAAAAAACACACCCGACCACTTTATTGGTTATGCCGACCAATCCCTTTGAAGGAATCAGGTCAACCAATCAGATCTCATTGGAAGGTGCAAAAACCAATGCTGTTTCGTTCCCCACACCTAGTCAGGCCAACCCAACAATCAGACCCGAAATTTGGTTTGGGCCTCTGCACTCGGTCTCCTTTGAATTATAGTTTCCACAAGGCCCATTTACACTAATCTTTCAAAGCCTCCAGCCTGAGCGCGGGTTGAGGCCAAGAAACAATTTGGACTTTGAAATCCTTTCGGCAAGTTTTAAAAAAGGCTCAGTTTTGGCAAAGGGAAAATCACCAATCGGGTTCACAGATAAAAACATTTCTACCTTTCTTTCCGTCGCTACCATCACAGGACCCTACTATCCAACCGAATGCACTCTTGAAGAATGGTCTGGCGAGTGCCTCTCATAGACAGAAGTCATGAACACAGAGGAAACTCCAAAGACTTTGCGACGCAGCCCCAGACTGTGGACCAGAATCGGATACACAACAGAGAAACAAGACAAAGCGACACAACAGAGTGAAGTTGGATTTCAATTTAAGGGAACAAGATACACCCCTTACTGTGGATCAGGTTACATAAATCATGTGTGCTACTGGAATTGTACCAGACGAGGACATTCGCATACAAATCCAAGCTGCAATAGAAGAAGACGTAAGCTCAGCACAAGACAGCAGGCCTACGACTCCAATTCATGATTCATTCCCCCATTGAGGATTTATGGAGGGGAAGTTGACTACATATGAAACAAACAGACCCAGCACATAGTAGTTCGTGTCTTAGATTAATAGCGGTTGTATCGTTCTTAGATGTCTTCTTGTTTAATGTGTAGGGTAAGGTTGCTTAAGTTGGATTGTGTAGGTCTTTTCCATTGGCAAGTACTACTTAGTAGTGTCAGGAGTCCAGACAGCAGAGAGAAAGTTCCTTTTTGTCCAAACCTCTGTTGCCATAGATTACTAGTTTTTCAATTAGGTTGTGTAATGTGCTGGAAGTTATTAATGTTTCCAAATGAATGCTTCATCTACTAGAAGTTTAATTTTTTTGTCTTGGAACATTAGAGGCTTAAACGACCTGGCCAAAAGGATTAGAGTAAAAAATTACATAAATGATATTAAACCCGATGTTCTGTGCTTGCAGGAGACCAAACTCAATCAAGTCTCCATGCAAATGACAAAAGAAATATTGGACAACAGACTGGATAACTTTCAATGTGTCGACGCACAAGGCACGACAGGGGGTATAATTCTCAGTTGCAAATCCTCAAAATTTCGAGTCATAGATAGAATTATTCAACGACACTCCCTTTCGATGGATTTGAGGCTAAATTTTGACAACTCCACATGCCGTATCACAGGAGTATATGGACCAATCTCAATACAAGACAGAACAAACTTCATGGATCAATTACGAACAGTGCAACCAACAGACAGCACCCCATGGTTGATCTTGGGATATTTTAATGGAACAATTAAAAGGGAAGACCGATCTAACCCAGCTGGAAGAGTAGATAGAGCTTTAAAAGATATGGTGCAAGCTTTAAATCTTATTGACCTGCCTCTAGAAGGCCGAAAATACACATGGAGCAGAGGGACCGACATGCCTTCCTTTGTCAGGCTAGACATAATACTAATTAATACAACATGGAATTCAAAGTTCCCTAACAGTCAACAAGCAACATTGTCATCTTCTCTATCAAACCATTGTCCTTTGAAATGTTCATGTTCCACCCGATTCCAAACTCCCAATACATTTCGCTTCGAAATTTTTTGGTTTAAACTCCCAGATTTTGACGCATTAGTCCAACAGACATGGCAAGAGACTCAAATAGCAACAACACCGGAAGAGTTGGCATCAAAATTATCTCAAGTCCGAAGAACGATCAGTTCTTGGAACAAACAACGAGTTGGTAATTTATTCTCTCAAAAAGAAACTGCACATGAAATCTTGTTATGGATGGAGGCACAAAGGAAAAATAGAAGTATTACAAGATTAGAGAAGTTGACAGACTTGCTCCTAAAAGCACGGGTAAATCATATTGCAACGCTGGAAGAGTGTCTGTGGAAGCAAAGAGCCAAACGTCAGTGGATAAAAGAAGGCGATAAAAATACAAGATATTTCCATACCACAGCTACAATCCAAAAAAGGAAAAATGCGATACTGGCAATTCAGCAAGGGGATCAAGTTGTTACAGAGCACAAAGCAAAAGCAAGGATCATGTTTGATCATTTTTGCTCTCTTATGGGGGCAGAGGAACATACAACAGGATCTTTCGACCTTCACTCCCTTTTCTCTGAAGCATCCTTGCCTACACATGCACATGCAAGCTTCGCAGCTCCAGTAACACAAGAGGAACTGGACAGAGTCATCAGCAATTGGAAAAAAGGCAAATCGCCGGGTCCCGACGGTTTCAATGGAGAGTTCTATCAACATTTCAAATAGTTGCTGGTACTAGACATTCTTCGGGTTTTCAACCATGTCATGCAACATCCAACGACCTCTCTAACCCCGTTAAATGATTCATACGTAGCCTTGATTCCAAAGAAGAAAGAAGGGATCCCAGCACCAACGGATTTTAGGCCTATTCGTTTGATCAATGGGATACAAAAAATGCTTTCAAAAATCTTGGCAATGCGACTCAAGCCTCTTTTGTCACAGCTCATAGTCCCAAGCCAAACGTGTTTCATTCAAGGCAGGACAATTTCCGAAGGTTTCTTGTATGCTCAAGAACTAATCCAAGTAGCATCGAAGCAAAAGAAAAAATTGGGCATTTTCAAAGCCGATATTAAAAAAGCTTTTGACACAATGCATTGGAGCTTTTTAATCAGATGCTTGCAAGCTCGGCATTTTCCCTCAAAGTGGATTGATTGGATCAAACGATTGGTGCTGCAAGGAAATTCAAGGATCGTTATAAATTCAGTGGCGGGAAAAAGAATTCACCTAAAGCGTGGTGTAAGACAAGGAGACCCTTTAGCTCCCTTTTTGTTCATCTTAGCAATCGATTTTCTGCTACGTTGGTACAGCAAGCTAACGAAACTATCACTAATCAGATCCCTGTTTCCAGACTGCCATGGATGCCTGGCATATGCTGACGATACCCTCTTGTTTTTCCAGCCAACATCACAACAGGTGTGTTTAATCAGACTAGTAATGTAATTTTTCACAAGAATCTCAGGTTGGGACATCAATTTGGAAAAATCAGCAATGATTGTCACTTTCTCAGAAAACAAACAAACACTGCCATTGGCGAATGTCCTTCAATGTGTACCTGCAAAATTCCCAGTTTCATACTTGGGCCTACCGCTAAACGACAAAAATATAGGGAGAAATGAATACCAGCAGCTGATTGACAAAATAGAGACGAAGCTAAAAGGTTGGAGATCATCAATGTTGTCAATTGGAGGTCGTCTCATTTTGATCAATTCAGTCCTTTCAGCGCTTCCGAATTATTTCATGTCTCTGTTCATGCTACCTAAATGGGTAATAAAGAAAATTCAAAGGGTGCAAAGGAATTTCTTATGGCATGGTCACAAGCTGGATTCTCAGCAGGGAGCAGGTTTATGCATGGTGAGCTGGAAAGTGATAACAAAACCAAGGCAATTTGGAGGATTAGGCATTAGGGACATTAGTCTGGCAAACATAAGCTTACTCATTAAATGGATGTGGAGATGGAACTTGGACGATTCCTGTTGGTGGAAAATCTGTGTGCCAACACTGAGTGAGGCCCCCTGGAACAGAGCGAATACTTCACCCTTCTGGAAAAAAATGAAAAAAATAAAGCATCATTTCGAAGCATGTATACAACAGCAAATCGATGGACATCTTATATGGCTCCAAGGCCCAGCATATAGTGTCAAATCAACATACATGTTCCTGTCAAATTCTCCTGCTCCAACACCAGATTATGTACTCATATGGCATGTCAAGGTACCATTGAGAGTATAGGTATTTCTATGGCTCTTAATGCAAAATAGACTCCCTACAATCAATAACTTGGTTAAAAGAGGGTTTACGATCCCAAACATGTGCGTCATGTGTCGTCAAAATGAGGAAACAACTACACATCTATTCCAAGCACGTTTATTAGCATCTGCCCTCAGACGATACATAGCAGGCACCGATGCAAATTTTGGAAGGATTTTCACAATATATGTTGCACATAATCCGAATGATCTGCTCAAACAAGGAGTATTAGCGAAAGGGGATATACAGACAAAGATGGAGGTAATCACCAATTTTGTTCTTTGGAAGGAGCACTGCAGAAGGATTTTCGAAGGGGTCGACATGAAATTAGTTCAACTAGCAAGAGAGATCTGGAGTACCAAAAAGCTATGGTTCGACGAAGAAGATACATCGAAAGATTGACATAGAATTACTCCTTTCTATCTTCTCTTCATTGTATATTCCACCCTTACCTCCTTCCTTCATGTTTTTTTTCCTTTCTCTTTTACTCGTTTTCATCTTTTATCCTCTTTTCTTCTTGTTTTTTCTTTCCTTTTTTTTAATAAACTCCTGTAAATGATTCACCTATTGGTGACCTTTTCAATGAAACCGGGGGACATAGATCCCCTCTTTTCAATAAAAAAAAATCAATAGGATAGATTCGACAGCGTATTGGAGTAAAGGAAAAAATGACTCTCTACACAAAAGGCTACATTATTGTAGGCATGAGTAATAATCGAACGGCACAGATCTATCGCAACTTGCAACCCACGACTGTAGATGCCGTGTCCATTGCATATCACTCGGACACGCAACGCGATTTATCGTGTTGCGATAAGTATACTAATTTTTTTCTTGAAAAATGCATATTTACAAGTTAATAGATTTAGCAAATCTGAGTCCTTTTTAAAATTTGATTGGTCATTTATTGTAAGCCCTTCAATCTTCATGTTTAAACAAACTTCATGTTAAAATTTAAAATTATTTGTTTTTCAAATTAATTCAATTTAATACATCTTCTATCAAAGTAATTGAGAAAACATATACAATTATAATTTTGAATTAAATAACACAGATAATGTTACTTAGCAGTAGCGGTCGTGTTACTTACCATCCGTACAAGACAGTGTGTTTACCAATTAAGTGTTTTATAACTATGAAACTCAAGTTTTTTTTCCCATTCTCTTCAATATGGTACAATTAATATCACATGCTTAATTTGAATTGTTTGAGTTTTGAAGGAATTTAATTAGTTCTGAAATTTTGCTAAAAACTAAAATTAAGAATGTTTAAGAGTCAACATTACTTACATATTTATAAACACATGCAAGTTGTTCTACTCACATGCTTATAAGAAAAAAAATTCCAAAAAAAAAACTACCTTATGCTACTTAAAAAACTATCTTATGCTACTTGCATCTACTTAGAATCAATCGTGGCGATGATTGGCACGTGATTTGTTATGCTTAAAGCGAATAAATTAATCCAGAACTTACACAAAATATATTATTTTAAACCAATTGAAAGAATATATATGAAAAATAAGGGATGTAACCAGCACTTAGTCCAAAACCCAGCTAATCCAGTTGTACTTCTTTGACTTGCCTCTCCTATTTGACAAACAAGTTGCAAGTTGCAACCATTTGGATTTTATCTAATTAATTAATTAATAATTAATTAGTACATCGGCAAACCACTCTTGCATTGAAAGAAAATGGCGGTGGCGGTGGCGCCGCGCCGTGGAGCCGTGGAGGTATATATGTATAAACTTTTTTTTAAAGAAAAATGAAAGAGGAGATCAGAGCAACATGCCGCGTCGGACTAAAAAAAAGCGGCTATCGTCGGAAGGAAACCATGTAAATAACATATGGATAACAGTAGGGATATCAACGAGTCTTATTTATAATTTTGATTGAATGATGTTGATTTATCATATTTAATGAGACAATATATAATTTTGATTGTTTCTGTGTCTGTACAGATTTCTGATATGTGGCAGTTTCTTTAAACATGTTATTTTTTTTAAAATATTCGAAAAGAAAATTAGATACTACACAGATGAGATCATTCAGATGCATCAAAATTTACACCATACATTACTATTCAAAAGTCGTGAGTAATTGAGAGTATCTAATGTATCGATCTCCGGAGTACTCAAATTTTGTTATTGTGAACCAACACATTTGTAATTTTGAGTATCGTGAGAATCAATAGAATGCTTGTGATTTCGGACAACATTATCATCTATACATTTTTAAAATATATTTAAATTTAAAGATATGATAGTTGCGGTCTGAAAGTGCATCAAATCACATTAATTTTGTCAAATAATAAATGACAAATAATTCATTATAATTACTAATTTAATATTAAGTCCGCATCTCGAAAAATACAAAATAATAGATAACTGCTACAATTAAACAATTAAAATCTTCATCATCAATATTTAATTTATTATTGTTAATGTGAATAGGTGATTTTAACATGACAATATATACGTTAATTTCATGGAAAAAATGAATGAAAAAGAGGTCTCTACTTGTATATCTCGTCTTGGTATATTTAGCGCTGTCAAACGTTCATAACGGTTACGTCATAAGTTTTTGTCGTTAACTGTTTCGTTTATAAAACGATACAAAAAGCAGTGCTATTGAACGTTCCAGCTAGTTAAACGGAACAAAAGGGTGTGTCGTTGTCGTTCCGTTATAATAAACGATAGTAATGTTAAAAAATGTTACAATGAGAATTTTTTTAACTGCTGAATAAACCTCAAATATATAGCAAAGTTCAGTCAAATTTTAAAGTAAAACTACAAACAAACATGACACATCATTCATACAGTCACAAAAGCCAAGATCCAGATTTTAAACATACACCTTGAACTTAATGCCAAGCAAATTACAACACAATAACACAAGATTGAAACACTAAAGTCCTATTTTGATCTAAAGTCGAACCTAATTCTCAAACTACCTCTCAGATCAGATGGTACCAATCTCAGCTTACTAGAAATAAAAATAACAAAATCCCTATCATCACAGAAGATCATGGTTTAAGAATGAAGGAGCCAAAGAGCAATCTAGTACTCTAGGCTTTATCTTGATTTTTGAATTACCCCCCTATAGCATACAATAAACCTCAGTGACAACAATCAATAAGTTGGCATGATCAATAAAAAACCAACACAGAAGCCAACACAAAAGCCAACAACCTAAAAATAGAAGTACCATACTACCACTGTCCAAGTCAATGAATCATGCTCAATTCAACATAGAGAATCGCCAACCTCATTACTGGAAAACAATGCTCACCTACTTCTCCACCAGCCTCTACAAATCAATAAAACAAGAAGAATAAATAATCAATATGGATAGAACAACTAATGAACTTACAAGTGAAGAATGTATTACCAGTAATTTTAGATTTCAACCAGTCTTGAGCACAAATTAGATCTTCACGAATTTTTTTATAGTAAAAGAAACTCTGAAATTAAAGAAAAAAATCACCACAATAAAATGTCCGAAATCAAAGACTACGGCTTAAGTTCGGATTCTCAGATCACTTGACTTAGTTTGAATTTTAAGATGATGAATCATATTCGAATTCTTAGATTATAAATTCACTCATTTTTCCGACAAATAATTGATAGTTTTTTTTTGAGATAAAAATTAGAATCAAACTATTCAAATTTAAATGTTCTAAAGTTGTTCCATTCGAATTTCGAATACAAGATCTCTCACACAGAAATCATTGCTCTTACTCACTAAACTATGAGCTAGTTCTTAATTGATAGTGTTTTTAAAAGATGAAATAATCGTGAGAGAAATTACCTCCATACCGCCTACAATTGCTAAAATCATAATATACACCTAGAAAATGCCGTCGGAATTCCTCCCAGGAGTAGATGTGGCAAAACTCGACCTGATTCGAGAAATCCGTCCGATCTGATCTAATCTGAATCCAACCCGATTCGAGATGTTGTACAATTGTACGGTTAAAAAGAAGAAGAAGAAAGACCACAGATTTTGTATTTGTCTCCTGGGAGGAATTCCGACGCAGTTTACTAGGGATTCGACAAATAAATTAATCAGATTGTTGGAGAAAAGTGAATTTTAATCAGATTATTACGGAATCTTAATCAGTACTTTTTTTGATCAAAAGCCCTTAGGCAATCTTAATCAGTACTTGAAATTCCAGTTGGAATGTATCGAAATTCGTGCTGTGAGTTTGCAAAGAACGAATTTTTGCGAGAACTTACAAAATAATAATACGAATTTGACAAAATGGAAAAGTCCAAAAATACTGCGTATCCAAATTTGCATTCGCAAAAGAAATCCACGTAGGACTGGATCTCTCCAGTCAAAAGAAACAGCAGCTAATCACAGGACACATCCAGTTTCCTCTTTCTATATAATCCCGCTCCATAATCCTCTTTCTCCTCAGTCAGGCCCAAGTTTCTGGGTTTCAGCTATTAATCCCATCTAAACCTCGATTTAGATCTCCTCCTTCGGTCCTTCCTCTCCTCTCCTCTCCTCTCCTCTCTTCTCTCGTTTTTCTCTGTCTTTCTTTGTGCATGGCAGTTAGCCTCCTGAACTCATACAATGTCTCCGACTTGTGCATCGGCAAGCCGGCGCTGAGATCTCTCCCTCCAGCTGCCACCCTTGCCGACGCGCTCTCCGCCTTGAAAAGAGGTGGCGGCGCTGTGGCCGTGTGGGGCCCACCGGACACAAACCCTACCATTATAGGCCGAGTTTGCATGGTCGATGTGCTCTGCTATCTCTGCGACGAAGAGAACCTCTCCTCTCCTTCCGCTGCTCTGTCCGCACCGGTCTCTGCTCTGCTCTCGGAAGGATCGGCTTCTCTGGTTCGAAAAGTCGAACCAAAAACTAGGTATTTTTTGTTTTTACTTCTTTGCCCTGTGTTTCATCGATTATAACCCGTTGTTAGTTTTAGGATCGAGAGATTAGTTCAATAAAAAGGTTTCTCGCTGAGTGGGATTTAGGGTAGGAGATCAGGGGAGGACATGCACACGAAAAGTTACAGTAGAAGTGGCACAAAAAATATGGATATTTCTATTTCCGTTTCTTGTTTTTTTGTGTCCTTCCAAAAAGGCGACGGGTTTTATTTCTGTCCTAGGGAGTTTTCGTTGAATTTATTCCCAATACTTGGTGACAATTGGTTGTATACAGCTGGAATATTAAAACCGAATTTTTTTATGTTTCCTGTGGCGTTCAGGTGTAACCTTTTCTGTGTCTAGGATGTTGTCCTTTGTCTTTAACTCCTACTTATTAATTAATTCACGGGGTATTTAATGACAATTCATTGCCTTTTGAAGCAGGTAATTTATTATTTGAAGGCTTCTGGACAGTTGTTTTAAGATCTTCTGTAGCTGTTTGGTGGAGTTAGATTATTTGTTAAATTGCTATCATGGCATTAGCTGTTAATATACAATTTGGATGTAACATTTCAAAATATTTTAAGAAGTACTAGTTAATAGCAAAAAATAAAATTATACAATTATAATTTTGTTCAACCAGAATTATTATAGAAATGTGTTGTGTACAGCTTGTAAATTAATATGCAACCTAGCTAAGATGTTTATTATATATCTAATAAAGTAGAGCACCTAGCACTTGGTGTAATCTTTTGAAAAGGAATGATGTCTTTCTGAGTCACGGAGAAGTTGGTTGATAGCTCATATTTTGAGCTGAACCGTTTAAGCTCAGTTAATTGTTGATCGTACTGGAGCTGGACTATCATGTTATTATTTCCATAAGATCTATCAATTAAGAAACTTGCAGTTCCATGTTTGTTTGTTTCATTTTTATGGCTGTTTTGTACCATACTGATTCTTTTGGTTGGCTCGTCTTTTTTATTATACTGTTTCGGTGAGCGTTTTCTTATGGCGTGCGTGTGTAGTTTCTTTCCTCGCTTTGGCAAAAAGGTAAGGTCATTTAAATTAGTTATTACAAAGGAAAATGTAGAACTAATTATTTGATCTACTGAGTATCCCATGTTTTAGTGCAGCTCGGGGCATTAAATGGTCTGAAGCCAAGACAAAGGGCCATTTAGGTAAAACTGAATAGTTTGCTTCATTTTTACCCGAGCTACCTTATTCAAAGACAATACTGAAGATAAAATAACCCCTCCATATGATCATTTTAGTGGACCAATCACTTATCCTAACATCAATAATCTTACAATGAGATTTTTTTTTTTTGGTTCCACTGGCTGGTACTGGTAACTTTTTCATTTTTGGTGTCACTCCTAGGAACTTGAAACAGATAATATTTCAAATATATTATCAGTTTAATGTAAAAAAACAATTTAACAAATTTTCACCTAGTTAAATTAAATCAATATTGATTTCATTCTTGCTAATTAACCTTCTTATATGTAGAGTACTTGATGCTTTAGACAAACTTCTTGAAGGAGCACAGTACCTGGTTGTGCCGATTGGCAAGCGCTCGAGCCCTCTGGGCCGCAAGAAGCACAGCATTTACTTCGATTTCTGCTGGCTGACACCAGAGGACTTTGTCAGATTCTTCCTGAACAACATAGCTTTGCTCTCGCCAACCCCTACTCTCCCCATCTCCTCCCTTGGTATCATCCGCCCCGCAGAATACACCATCCACCATCGTGCCCCTGCCATTTCAGCCGTGCCATTGTTGCGTGCTGCTGTGGCAACCCAGTCTTCAGTGGCCGTTTTGTCTGACGAAGGGTGCCTTATAGGTGAAATTTCACCACACACTCTTTCCCTCTCTGACGAGTCAGCTGCTGCTGCTATCGCCGCCCTGCCTGCTGGTGACCTGATATCTTTCTTAGATTGCCTTACATCCCCTCCTATATCCACTCTACACACCATCAAGTCGCAGTTGAAATCACAAAATCTTCTCGGGATGTTGGAATTGCTTGAGCCAGATGTAGTATCCTCTAATTCGTTGACTGGGTCGTCTAGCTCAGAGTCATCAGGATGCGACTCGTCAGATGATGAACCCACTATTCGCAGGATTAGGAGGAATGGGAGCTATATGGCACGGATGGGGAGAAAAGGCGAAGAAGCTATTGTGTGCTATGAATGGAGCTCACTTGTGGCAGTGATGGTGCAGGCATTGGCGCACCGGGTCGGGTACATTTGGGTTGTTGATGAGGAGTATGGGCTTATCGGCATTGTAGAATTTCTAGATATCCTTTCTGTTTTTCGGGAACAGTTTAGAGAATCCTTCTCCGCAGGAACAAATTTGTAAGTGTAGATTATTAGAGTGTGGCCTATTTAGTGGTTGTGAATATGGTTTTTGGCTGTGGGACTGGTGTTTTTTGCTCAAGTTAACAATTGGTTAAACCGAGGCTTTCTTTTTCAGTGAGGATTCTGCGTTTAAATGTGTTGTGATTGCGGTTAAATTATGAATTTTGCAAACTCTGTGAGCATATTGATGTAATAATTTTGCTAAAGCAGTTTATTTTATTACAATTCTTTTTTTCTTTTTTGTATGTTAATGGTACGTTCTGAACTCACTGGTATGACATCCATCTTAGGTAAAGTTTTGAGGAAATCTGATACCAGTATAGTTGCCTTAAACAAGAGCTGGCACACGTGTCACGTGTGTCCATCGCCAACCCAACAGGAGGGCCTTCTAACAATACCAGCATAGTTGAAGCCGATGTTCAAATGTACTTGATTTTCAAGTTCCAACTGACATCAGTTTTTTCCGTCTTAACGGTAATTCAGAAAAAAATTGGATAAAAATGGTATGGTGATGAGGTGATTCTTTTTATGTGGACTTTTGCTTACTGATACAAATACCAGTACTCCACTACCGGAAAGAAACAATTTCGGAGTGTTCGGATGTCAAGGGATGGAGTTGGTAGCGCAGGAATTTTTTATTCAACTGACCGACCTTTGTTCTCATGCTCCGTTCGGCGGTCAATTTTCTCATTTTTGTAGCCGATGGAAATGGAATGAGATACAAATATTCTGTGGTTAAATAGCAATTGAAAAGGTTCACGTAATTTCGAATTCACACGCATATTTTGAGATTATGTCAATATTTTGAGATTTTGTGAATTGTTGGATTGTTATTTCATTATGCATGTGAATTAAAAAATATAGAAAAATAAGATTCCCAAAGGAATAAAAAACTTAAATCCGACTAATTTTATTTTTTCAAAGCGATGGGAAAAGGTTGACAATGAGGCCTGTTCGGTGTCAACTCACATGAGATGGATAATGAGTTTTAAACTAAAAAGACCTGAATTCGGTCTTAGTGAATTTTCAATTCCGACGTATGCGGGTTAGAACCGAACGAGGCCTGAATTTCAATCCCAATTCCCAAACCCTGAGTAAATTTTCCAAAGAAATTCATGCGCGGAATGGACCGAGATCAGGTGCCATGCAACATGTGCTACTGCACGCAAAAAAGACCGTCCAATTTTCTCATGATCCGCACTTCAACTCTAAATCCCTGATTGGCATCTGAGCGGTCTAAACATTGCGCGATACCGTGACGCGCTAGCTACTTGGAAGGTAGAGGTAGGGACCTTTCCCTTTCTTTTGTTTTTTCTCCTGACAGTGTAAGAAAACTAGAAAACTGATACCTTGGACGGACCTAGACACCTAGTTCCAAGTCTCATGAGTCGTGACACAGCTAATAAGACATGCTATTGATTTGTCAGTATATAGCTCAGATTTGAACGTTTCTCTTTTTGTTGGATTTTTTTTATGATTTAAAGAAAAAAATACAGAAGGTCATTGATATTGGTTTCATATTAACAGTAAATTAATTATCATTCATGTTAATAACTTTATTTTTAAATTTACTTGGTAAACTTTTCTACCATTAAGTATAAATACTATTAACATGAGTACAAGCTTTTAAAAAACTGAGTTAAAATTTCGTTTTAACGGTTTTAACGAGAAAAAACCGCTCTGGCATTAAGTTTTCAGAAAAAAAGTTTTAACGATTTTTTGTTATTAACATGTAAATTCGTTAAAATATGGAGTTAAAACTTCGATTTAACGGGATTTTTATTATTATTATTATTATTATTATTATTATTATTATTATTATTATTATTATTATTATTTGTTGATACTTACTGTACTGTACTTGATGCTTTGTCAACTTGTTGGATTTATTTATTTATTTTTTGTTTACTACTTTACTGATTTGAAATTAGTTATTGCGCGCTTAGTCAGGTAGTTATCAGTGTTATGATGTGGCGTTGATTGCTTGGGTATACTGGTCTTGTGTATTATATTGATGCTAGGAGGAGATAGGGATGTAAGTTCAACCGGACCGACCCGACCAATCCAACCCGAAAAATGCAGATTTCGATTTTTTATGGTCGGTTAAGATTTTTATTTTGTCGAACCCGACATCTAATATGTGGATACGGATTGTAGAATAAAACATGAATGAAACCCGACCACCATTTATATTTAATTAGACAATTATATTACTAGTAATAAAGTTTCTTATTCGACTTTCATCACAAACTTACATGTATATTTTTTTTGTCAAACTTCTTAATTTTAATTTTTAGTATGAAATGACGCCAATGTATTATTTAAATTATTTTCAATTGTTACTTTTACTTTTGTATCAATAAAAACATTGTGTGAAATATTGAAGTTCGCATAACCTGCAAAACGCGATGTCAAATTAAAATATGAATTGGATGGTTTTTATTTTTTATTGGTTGGTTACGGGTTGAAAGCACTACAACCCGAATGACATCTAACGAGTTAAAAATATATACGAAACTCGACCAACCCGATCCATTTACACCCCTAGGAGAGATATTGTTATGTTGGTGTGACTTGTGCAATTAGATAATGGAGTTTATAAAAATAACATTGAGGCACATTCTCATAATAAAATACATTCTAAATCCTAGTTATTAAACATATCAGATCACTGAAGGTTGTGTGTTTTGAAAGTTATCTTTTTTATAACGAATTTATGAATTGTTTATGATTTTAAATGTTATTATACATTTATGTTCCTTGAGATTGATATGTTATATCTTTAGAAGCGTTCAAGAAGATGCTCATGGTCTTGAACCATAGAACTCTTTAGATGAAAACATATAATCCTAAATATGTTCACAATCGCGGTAATTAAAGAGAATATTATTTACCATGAAGATTGTCATGTCAATTGAAAGTACATTGTAGTTCTATAAATATTGATAAGTGATTATCATTCAATGACATGGGTATATAAAATGATGATTCTTTATATACTGAACATGACCTAACTAGATGGAGCATTATATGGATTAGTTTTGTGTCATTAATGTTTCCAATGTGTCTTTGAATCTTATATATGAGACATGTAAGTTTTTCACATGAGAAGTATATAATGTGATTACTATTAAAGTCCATTCAAATGATTGGAATGATATAGTAATTCGTTATGTACAACTTGTGCGGGAGAAATTTATATGTCAATATTATTATTGTCCCTCAATTATTTGAGTTATGATATTACTAGGCCCCTTGGTAAAGTGAAATTATATTGCATGCAATATAACTGATGTAGTTATACTTATAATTCACTTGAGAGACCAAGAAAAGAATATAATGCAAAAATGACACGATCCTATTTTGCATATTATTTAAAATATCATGAGACAAGGATAGACACGAATTAAGTGGATCAAGCACGTAACGACTATGTCGTTTGGGAGACTATAATGTAGTGATAGAACCTCTTATAGTCCATAATATAAAGTATTTTATATTATATCCCAAGATGACGTAGATCCTCTGTAAGGTCACACCAACTGAACAGAAACAACAAGTATTTTACATTTTCAATGATGTATTTAATCTCACGATGTATGAGTTAAAATGCATGTGATAAAATGTTAAAGTAATATGTCATGTAAAATGACATGCTTAGATCATAAAATAAATTTATGAGAATATATGTGAATATTATTTTGTATAATGTTTGAGAGCATTATAAGAATAATAAATTAATTCATATTATAATAATATAGTAATATTATTTACTCATAAATTAAATCCTTGCAAAATATGATTAGAGAATAACAAGAGAGTAATCATAGCCATTTGTGTAAATAATTAACACAGGTGTTGCCCTAGGACTTGGCTATATAAAGGGATATGTTTGAGATGAAAAAATGACTTTTTCTCTCTCTTCCCACAATGGGATGAATAGTAACCGTGAATAGTAACCCCTTTTTCTCCTCTCTTGTGTGTAGAAAGAAAAAAAACTCCATTGTTCTTCTTTCTCTTCTCTTGCAAGGTTTAGCCACCAAATGAAATAGCTTGTTCATTGAAGATTGAAGATCTAGGTGGTTAGATCTAAGCTCTAACCTTTACATCCATCTATCTAAGGATGCTTTAGGTTGTTGTTTAGGTTCAAGGTGAACCAAGAGACAAGGGTGCTTCCATGACCGAAGAAGGAAGACGACGGTTTCCAAGAGACCTAGAAGAGGAATCGACTCCTCTCTACGAAGAGATTTGACAATCTCTTTAGGTATAATCTTTTATCCACTCTTGTGCAAGAAATAAATGTTTTATTTTCTGTTTTGTTGATGCACAAGAGGTGTTCGATGAAATGTCATAGTATAATCTTGCTTGCAATTGTTATATAAATAAGATCATTTGTGTATTGAGTTAAATAGAGGCAAAAAATTTTAATTTTCGTCCTCTTGAACTTACACATGAAATCCCAACAATCACATCATTTAAATGATGAAAAAAGCAATGTTAATAATATTGTTAAATATATTATATAGTACATAATTACATACAGTCATACATATGACAAAAAGTATGCATGTTTAAATCATAATTTAGTTCAAAATAACTAAATAATATATGAAAAATGGTTGAGCGTTTTTAATTAAATTTCCGTATAAATATGTTTTAACGTTAAACCGTTCAGCGACCACCTCACCGTTTTAACGTTAAAATCCGTTTTTTAAAAGCTTGCATGAGTAATAACTCAAGAGAAAAACTTGGGTACACCAAAGATACACTAGATACTCCGAGTCACTCTGGACTGTTAGATACATCAAGATCTGCACTATAATTTAAGATCGGACAATCTAGAATAATTCGGAGTATCTAGTGTACATATCTTTGATTGTTTAAAATAAGTTGCATAATAAAGTCATTGACGCGAGGAATAACTCATTTAACTTGAATAATAAAATCGCCATTTCTGACAATATATGTATGCATGTAAAGTGAGACTATGGTACTTCACAAAGTCAGCTTCAATAATATTTTGTGTGCATACTTTCAATTTCAAAGTTCAAACGAATCGATCTAAATTGTTGGAGGCGATATGTTATTTGGGTAATTTTAATCTTTCCAAATTACATTTTGGATATTTTAAAAGAGACTAGAAGTTGATATTTACGATTTTTTTAGTGGGAGAATCATTTTAATACTTGGTATTTCAAGGGTCTAAAAGAAACTATCTGTTGGATATTTTGTCACGACTTGTAGAGCACGCATGGTATAACATTACATGTGCTTTGTCATCTTTTGAGCCGCATCGGCATGTGTCGTCTTAGCTTTGACGTGTTCGTTTTATAGCCTCACGTTATTATTTTGGTGTTTTTTTATTTATTTGGGAACATAGAAACGTAAAAATATAAAAATTAAAAGAAAGTAAAAAATTAGAAAAGAAGAAAAACCGAATCTTAAATAATCTGTTTGGTTTGGTTTGGTTTGGTTTGGTATACCCCAGTCCACAGTACCAAATCATACCGAGTTCCAACAATTAGTTTTTCCTTTTTTTTTTGTTTTCTGAGATGAATAAGTAGACAAAATAATTTTTGTACTTGCATAAGTTGTTACAAAAATATTTTTTAGTATTTTTCATTGGGAAGTTCTGTTAGGATTGGCAAAATTATAATTATTTTTTTTCAATTGTCTCAAGGTCTCGATAATCAATCGATTTTCATCTTATCAAATTCAAGCTTAGATGAGAGAAAGGTGCAGTTCAAATTTGTGTCGTGAACCTGTCTTAACTTTTGTTTATGATAAATTTACAATAAAATCAAATTATTTGAGCCACAACTTTCTATAACTGCAAATCAAATTTGACACACTGAAAATAAACTCGAATATATAAATTAGTTATTTAAGAACCCCGTTTGATCCATACTACGAAATCTCGGCTGATTGGGGGGGGGGGGGGGGCAAGTGCCCCTAGATTATTTTTGCGATTTGTCAAATTCTTTTATGAAATAATCATGTATATTTGAAAATTTGTGTTATTTTGTTTCCTTGAAAAAAATTATAAATCTTGCCCTGACCCAATATACATCGGAGTATAGTTTTGGTAAATTACAAATTTATAAAAGATCCATAATAACATAAATTCTAGTACCGTTTGTTTGTAATCGTTAGTTTTGAAATGAAATGTCTGAACTCATACCAAGAATTCTTAAAAACAAATAAAAAATATAACTGTTTGTGATCCGCTACTGCTTCGACATGTCTTATTGTTTAAATACTTTTTTATAAGATCACGTGCTCACAAAAATTTGAGGTCACGAAAAAAGAAATAATCTTAATCTATACTACTTTATAATGCATCTAAGAAATGGAGACGTCCTTTTTTAAGACTATTTTGGTCTGACATTTTTCTACTGCCAAATTTACCTTTGTGATCAAAGGATATAAATTAAATCTGCCAAAAATCAACGGCTGTGATTAGTTAATATTTTTTTCCTTCGCTCTCCAGTCGGTCGCCCCTGCGCGCGCTCCGCACCGCTCTAGCCTAAAAAACATCGCTCCCTAAAAATAACCGCCTTCTTCGCTCTATCAATCGCGCAAGCTTCAGAGAGCAAAGAATCGCCTCCATCTTCTTCCTCCAATTCGTTTTCGTATCTTTGTTAGAGTGAAGCGAAGTGAGCAGTGGGCAAAGAATCGCCTCTCACGATCGCACCTACTCTCCCTCTGTTGAGTGAAGCGAAGCTTGCAGTGGGCAAAGAATCGCCTCCATCTTCTGCCTCCAATTCACATCCTCGCCTCTCTCCCTCTGTCGAGAATTCAAAAGTGGGATCAGATTGGATTGAAAAAAGGTCAATTTCACTCTTATGTTCTATTTATGTTATATTTATGAAATCAAATTCGATCGCCATTTTGGAATGAGTTAGCGATTCTCCAGTCGATTCAAAACTCTTATGAGTTAGCGATTCTCTGGAATGGGCTATGCATTTGCTAGCATGGGTGGGAAAGGAAAGCTTAGTAATCGATGGATCTGCATCGGAATTCTGAAAAGCAAGGCCAATTTCTTCTTAGTTCCACAAATCTCTAACATTTTAACCACATGGGGGCACTTCTCAACAATAGGATTCGTACCTGCCGAACCTGACTCCTATACTTATTTCTTTTTAGCACCTTTCATCGCCTTGATTTGGATTGATTCCTCACCAGCTTGCAGCTTGAGTTCTCAGACTACGTCTTGGTTCAAGCGATGGGGCTTTTTGAGCCAGAGGAGGAAGCGCCAAAATAATATCTTGACCTCTACTCTGCTTCGCCATTGCTGGCAATGTACCAGATCCCTGTGTAACAGATAGATATGTACCAGTTCCATATTCCTCCAGTTCTTCTCCCAGATCGTGTCAATCTGAGCTCGTATACGAACAATCACCTTCAAGTACCTCCTCAACCCGTCCTTTAAGCAAATCTATAGCCTACACACTTGTTTGGGACTGAAGGTTAACCAACATCAGATCAGCCACTCTCATGGTAAGCTTTTTGTTTCCTTACTGGTTCAATTTACCATTTTGGAATGAGTTGGCGCATGTTGCATACCAGTCTCGATCGATCGCCGGTTTGAACATGTCGCATTATCTTGCTATGTTCTTTGTTTTGAGACCTAATTTCATAACCTGAGGGATCTTAGAATTGGTATTGTTTGATTGAGAATTTGTTTATGTCACTGGTTCAATTAACCATCAGAATTAAAGAGTCAAAACATCAGAACCTGAAAAGAACCAATTTGGTATTGTTTGATTGAGAGTTTGTTTCTGTTATTGGTTCAATTAGCCTCAATTTGTGTTAGCCTCAAAGAAAAATAAAAGCCCAAAAGAAAAATATAGCATCTCTTGTACTCAAGATGAAACAGAAAACATTTATTCAATAAAGATCAATTCTTGCTATTCTCTCTTCTCTCTTATATGGTATCAGCTGGGTTAACTCTTCTCTCTGCTGTTCCATCTTTTTTTTGATAAATCTGGCTGTTCCATCTTCTTCTCATCTTTTTCTTCCGCTGCTTCAATTCTTCAACAAAGATGGCAACAATGTGAAGCATTCTTGTTGCTTAAATAATAATAGCGCGATTTCATCTGCACGTGTAATGGAATTGCGCCGTTCTCTACAATCAAGAACCAAGGGAACTCAATCTTGCTCTGAGTATTACTCGCAAATGCTCAATGTCTCTGATCAACTCGCCTCTGCTGGTGCACCGATCTCTGAATCCGACCTTGTCAGTTACATTCTCACTGGCCTTGGACCCGATTTCAGTTATATAGGATGCTTTAAGATACAGTGGGAAGGGTGCTTTAGGCTACAATGTGAAGCATTCTTGTTGCTTAAATAATAATTATCAAATCAAAGGGACTACTGGTAATTCAACAGAGTATTTTGTTAAGTTTTGATGGAGTTTTAAGTTTGAGAGTATCAAGAGTACATGCATTTGTGCCAGACGGTTCAATTTGCGTCAACCCTTGACTCACATCTAAATAATAAGAGAAAAGATGAAACACACAAACACAGACTTGCACATCCTAGAGTCAATTGATTCTTAATTTCTTGTTAGTTATTAAATTTTTCACACGCAAGACCTACTCTTCAAAATATTTCAGTTGAAAGAATACAAATTGAAATCTTAGGACGTTACTGTTTCAATTAAAACATCCTACAGTAATTTGAATGTTGAGCAATAAATTGCACCCTCCAATCTCTAAAATTCACTTCAAACAGAATTGAACCAAACAAGAGCACCCTAAACAAAAGAACATGTACCCCAAAATATAACCTTCATTTTGCATATTATTATTTGTCAATTAGGTAGTTTGGCTTTGAGTGTTTCAATAACAGCTGAGAAGTAATGGTCGCTAAGTCCCTGAGATTTGGCCACTTTGTAAAGCTCATTTGCTGTTGCGGCAATTGGAATTGGCTGTGAAGCAGTCTCTGCTAAATCCAAAGCCAACCTCAAATCCTAAATCAAAGTAAAAACATGTAAAATAGTTAATTACTAAAGGGAGTATTTAGCACATTGCTTTTGCCAAACCCAACACACACACACACATATCAATGAACCAGCAGAAAGGTAATTGACCTACCAATGTGCTATTATGTCGAAAGAGATGTGCTCATTCAGTACATAACGTCTTAATGTCTGAGCCATCACAACAGCCCATGGTTCAAAGTTAATTGACCTACCAATGTGCATAACTGCATGAAGGGGAAAAAATATGACATGACTACAATCTTCTGTTGCAGCTTTGTGACTTCTGATTCTGCTGGTACGTGTGGCATCTGGTGCAGCATAGTGAGGAGTGGTTCTCACCAGTGAGGAATGTGCAAGGTATACCATCTATTTTATGGTTAGTTTTTAATTGTTTATTTGATCGGAGGTGTTTTTTTCTGATTGGACCACCAACTTGAGCAACATCTCAGTTTTTTTGGCATCAACATATACTCCTCTGTCATCACATCAACTTGATAACATCTTAGTTTTTTTTTTGAATGAGGTGCTTATAGCCTTCAAGAATGAAGCTGAATACTATATTCTCATTTGTTTGGTTTCATTTCCCCTCTATACCAGACCTTGTCAGAAAGTGTGATTTTAGAATAATAAAAGTAAATGGTTCAGATCTTTCATGAGAGAGGCAATAAGATAACCAACAATTGTTCTTTCACTACAAAGACAACCAACAATCAGATATTTCTTCCTCCAGTAACTTTTGCATGTTTTGATGATAATTTGAATTTTGGTTATAGCAATTTGGGTCACAAAGTTTTTACTTGATTGTTAATTTTGTCTCATATATTAAGTTTCTTTGCATTAAAGTTTGTTTCCAAAATCAGAATCCTGCTTCAAGCAGGGGAAAAAACAAATGACTAATGGGCATATCTTATTCCATTTGCTTTCCATAACTTTACAAAAGGTTACATCAATTAAGTTTGGTTTTATTTTCTCTCGAAACCATATAAACTGGTTATTGTGCATCATGCTTTCATACACTGAGAATTCGGCACCTAGACTAATGATCTAAATTTTTTTGGTGAGCCAACATAACAATTCAGCCATTCTCGTGGAAATGAAACCCAATAGCTCCGATTGGGTTTCATCTATTGCCTACACACTTGTTTGGGACTGAAGGTTTTGCTGTTGTTGCTGTTGTTGAGTACTTCAAAAATATATGCAACAAAATTCTCAGAGTTAAATGAAATTTGTTCTATTAACTATATAACAACAGTAACCAACATCAGATAAGCACCTGTCTTTTATAGACAATATTATTCTCTCAGTATCATACTTTGTTACTGTCTTAAATGGAATTACCAATGAAAATGTTAGGCACAGTAGATTTTGTCCTGTCATCTTTTCCAAAAACCCTTTGCAAATGTGTGCCTTGGGCACCTAAGAATCTAAAATAATCAAGCAAGGTTAGTTGGCTTAAAATATGCTAAACACCAGATGCAGGTAAAATTCTCATATCTTTTTAGCTTTTCTTCTTCATTATTTGGCAGGTTTAGTTAATGAATCATGAGTGTTTAGGTCTTGAAAAGAAAAAAGAAAGTTGAACCAATAGTCACCTCCACAAATATGAATTTAGTACATGTTCCTGTCAGATGATTAATTGCATGCTCCTATTGCTTTAATCTGGAATTCTAACTCCATTTAATGGCTTAAATTTCTGTCTTTGTTTTCTTAGATTATAATTAGTATGTTTCCATTTTTTTTCAGATTTACTTTTGTCACTCGAAGAACTCGCTCTCACTCGAAATCTGGTCTTGGTTGGTGTATTTGGTGGCCACAACCTCCTCCTTCCTGTCTCCTCATTTTTTTTTGGTACAACTACCATTTTTTCCTATTAATTTTGATTGTTTTGATTTATTATTTCACTGCTACTGATGTTGCCTGCTCCCCTCACCTCGCTCCATGCTCCATGTTTTTGTGTATGTCACCTCGTGGATTTGACTGGATTTATGTTTCACCAGTCATTTGATTGGTATTGTTTGATTGAGAATTTGTTTATGTCACTGGTTCAATTAACCATCGGAATTAAAGAATCAAAACATCAGACTTGCAATTTGTTAGTTTAATTTGTCCGAATTTGTTTACCAATACTATTTACTGTTAATCTTCACATATTCTCATTATCCCTAAGAACAAAATCAGTAATATCCAACATTGACCTTATTTGAATCTCCAAATTCTCAGTGAGAGCCTTGATTGTTTCCAAGTCTGATATAACAATGATAGTACCAATTTGCACTGTGCCTAACACATCTATCTCACCATTAACTGAATTCTGATACCCCTTTAATAATGAATCAATCCATTTCCCCACTGACCCGACTGGGACCGGCACTGTCACGGTTGCCAGAGCAGTGATAAGAGGAGGGGCTGATACAAAGGTCGCAATAATTGAACACAAAACTACAGCCACAAAAGCCGATATATAGATTAAGGTTGAAATATGATATTTACTATTAATCTTTGCAAATTAAAACCACATGTTTAGCAATTAACGATACAGTTTTGCAATCAAATGTTTAGCGTTTTTTCATAATAACTACAAAACTATGAAGTATCTTGTGGAGAATTATCAGTAAAATCAATTGTGGATATCATTGTAATAGAAAAATCTGAATTGATATACTTGTGTACCAGTTCATAGTAGTGCTTTTGCAATTAACAGGTAGCTTTTGACAGGTGTGTCGACATTGAAGCCAATGTGTACAAAAACAATTATGATTTTCTTCCGTTATATTTTCTAAAATATCCAATAATTGAATTACTATGCAGGTATTGAAGCACTCATATATTGTGTGGGGCACATGGGTGAAAGTAGGCAACGGGAACTCTGATCACCATTTCTAGCAGCAATCGATTAATTGCTGGTATGAATCACTTTTTTTTGTTTGAATTTCATAGAAGATTCCTTTACATTTTCCAGTTCATATGTTTGAGTTCATTTAAAGGCTTGTTGATGTGATCAATATGGAATTTGTTAAAGAATTGATAAATTTCTAGCATCCAGTATCATTAATTCATGATCATAAACAACATAATAATAGGTACACAAACACTTTTCAACTTTGATTTCTACATTTTGATTTGGTTTTCTGAGGCAACAAGTTCTGATTTGCCCCTTTTATGGCACCTCTGACCTTTTTCTCTTTTTCCATAGTTCTTAGTGATCCTATTCAGTATGTTTTTCTATCCACGTTTCTGAACAATAATAATTGTTGTTTCGTAGAATGAATGTCGAGATTTGTCTGTTATTGAAACAGTGTATTCTTTGATTTTAGATGTAACAGTGCATGTCTCAATCCACAAAAAGTAAAGAAGGGATTCATTTAATTTTTGATATACTCGAGAACCTATTGTATTTTGTTTCCAATTAATCTTATTTATTTGGTGTTATTTACATCAAAACTTTGTTGGCGTTTCACTATTAACTGACCTCCTTAACTCTGGTAGGTGTGATCTCTTCACAAAGAATCTTGATCAGTACATCAGACCTTGATTTAGCTTTTAACTGGTAAATTCCTCTCTCAAAAGTTTGTGAAGCATTTTTTTTGCCGATATACCCTGTCATAAGGTACTGTTCTAGCAACTCTTGGAATATTGTACAGTTTTGTATTTTGAGTAGAATATTTTGTGCGAATTCAAAAGTGGTTACATTTTACAATGATGGTACTTGTGCTTTTTGTATACTTCCAATTGTAACAAGATATTAATTGGAACTGCTGATGAGGTTCATGATGCTCCTTTTTTGTAAAGTTAATTACAGTGATTTCATCTTCATCATCACATCTTTCATTGTAAGTATTTGGGGGTACTTGTTTTATTAATATCTACTTTTTATTTATATAGTTTTATAGATTGAATTAATGCATATATTATTTAGATACGGAATTTGCATTGCATATAATTGAATTGAATGCATATATATATATATATATGTAAGTATTGTCATATAGGACCAAAATATCGGAACAAAAAATAATTTAGGTCACCCGTTCGAGATTAATCCAATAGCGATTAATTTCGAATAGTCCCCCGTATGGGACTGCTCTTTGAACACTTTGTCTCATTTAGGATTAGTGGACATATGATATTTGTAATCTGGTGTTTGCGGAGAATTCGGTCCAGTATTTCCTCAATTGTTCTCACGAATACGTGCGTACATGCAAGTGTGCGTCGACGTATTCGAGGAGCTGAGGGGAAATGCTGCCGGATTTTTCGTACACACCAGATTGCAAATATCGTATGTTCACTAATGAGACAAAGTGTTCAAAGAGTGGGTTAGGATGGTTGACCAGCCCATAACCTTATGCAACTCTAGATAATCATATATATTACCACATGATTTACATGAGGATATTACTTGGGGAAGGTACCAGGTTTGGTATTCCATTCTATTATTTCTTCCAAAGGCCATTTCTTGAATATTATAATGTATTCTTGCCTTATTGTTGAGCAGCCAATTTGTATCTTTTTAATTAGTTTAGGTCGCTATAACAAATTTGTTAACTTAAGTTGAACTCATATTGCACAATGTTCAGTCACTAATTTCTCTGACAAAACATATGTTTCATAATTTGAGGTTGTCAAGGAAGCTATCAATATTTATCTTTTGGTAACAATTTTTTAACTTTTGTCCAGTCATTTCAAGTTCTAAATTTCATTTTATCTTCCCAGTATGGTGAGGTCAAGCTCCAGTTCCCATTCAACTGTTGATGCTTGTGAAAATGAAGTAGGAAATGAAAATCGGAGCAATAACTATTATGCTAGAAATAGAGACAAAATCTTACAGGCTAGAAGAGAAAAAAGAGCTGCTGCTCGTGGCGATGTTCAAATTCAGGGTGTACCTGCGTCAAGTGGTAGGTAGCTATGTATAATATATTGACATTAAGTGGACTGAACAATGAATAATCTTTTCGATATAACTTTAATTTTCAGCATATGCTTCTTTTGACAGTTTGTTGTTTTGTGATGTAAATGCAGAGAACGAACGAGCAGAGCGACGAAAGAAAACCAATAGAGACTATTATAGCCGAACGAAGGGTAGTAATGCACAAGAAAGACGCATATTAGGCGAAATAGATGAGAATATTAGTCAATCTTTTGGTGTGTCAACTGGTACTTAGTCTATATCACTAATTATTAGGTCATCTTATGAGCTACTATTATTGTGAAATGTATTGTTAATTTCTTCTTTATTTTTTTAGCTGCAACAGGTAAACGCAAAAGAGTACATTCTTCTCGAATAATTGTGGAAGCACCTAATGAACAACGTAGCTGCGAAAACACGATGCCGGACACTTCATATGGTGAAAATATTACTGTTATACATTTCACACGTGGTTTGCGTTTTTTTTTCACATAATAGAAAAATTAGTGTTTGTGATTGACCATACAGGTCAAAGTGTAGGCAATTCTGACCTACAACACGATCCGTACGATTTCATATATGATAAACTACCAACAGAACATCATATATCAAAGGTGTAGTCCAATTGCCCTCATTGTGGGGCAAAGAGATTTGAATATGAAGTTCCGTCTTTTTGTTGCATGAATGGCAAGACGCATCTGGCACCTGCAGATATCCCGGATGACCTGCTCCAGCTCTTTACAACACAAGAGGAATACGGGAAGAAATTCAGGCATGATGTGCGTATGTACAACACCGACTTCTCATTTGCTTCAATGGGGGTAAAGTTAGATGAGACCACGAGCAACATGACGTCAGGAGTATACACTTTTCGTGCTAACGGAGGAGTGTATCACAAATTAGATCAATTGATTCCCAGAGATGGTACACCCAAGTATCTACAGCTATACTTTTATGATGGTCAGGAAGAAATTGAACTCCGACTACGTGCCAAGAGGAGTCTCGAACGACCCATTGTTTAGATGTTGAGGGGTATTCTCGCCAACAATCCCTATGTGAAAACATTTAGGCGCCTTGGTGAGCTTGGACCGCTCGATAATTACAGAGTTGCATTGAATGCCTCAGCCCAGCTTGATCAAAGAACCTATAACAAACCGAATTCAGATGAGGTACGTTGAACATGTACCATGGCCCAACCGCCAATTATGATATAATGATATCCTAACTGAAACTGCATTAACCCAATGTTGGTCTGCCTTGTACTGTAATTTTTTCCTTTCATTTAATTAGGTTGCTGCGATCTGGATTGAAGGTAATGATAACATCACTGCATTCAATAGAAGTATCATTATTTATGGCCGACAAACTTATCCTGAACAAATTCATGCCTATGATGGATGCTACGATCCATTATGTTATCCTTTATTTTTTCCTAATGGGGAACTTGGCTGGCACAATAATATAGCAAGAAAAGGAGCAACAATTTTAGATCAAGGAGATGACGACGGGGAGAATGACCCAGGTAGGATTGTTACACATCTATTTCTTCATTTTAAAGACAATAAACTATCATTTTTCATTATAGTGTCTTGAAGTTTAATTATTTACTTATACTAGAATCATCGGCACGAAGGCCAAGGAAAACTGTATCAATGCGGGAATATTATGCATACAAGTTTCAGATACGCAGAGATCCAAATCTTCTTTTGTTGGGCGGAATATTGCTGCAACAATTCAGTGTGGATACATACATCAAGATCGAATCATACCGTTTGTTTTTCCATCAAAGGAACCAGGACAAAATACGAGCAGATCTTTATCAAGGTTTAGTAGATAGCGTCAATGCTTGAGAAACACAATCCGATAGAGTCGGCCAACGAATTGTCTTGCCTTCGTCATTCATCGGGGGCCCTCGTGACATGCGGAAACGCTACATGGATGCCATGGCATTAGTTCGTGAATTTGGCAAGCCGGATATATTTTTGACAATGACCTGTAATCCGAAATGGGACGAAATTTTTGCTGAGCTATTGCCGGGACAACAACCACAGGATCGTCCAGATCTTGTAGCTCGCATCTTCAAAGCCAAACTTGAGGCACTAAAAGAGCAGCTTTTCAAGAAGCATGTCCTCGGACATGTTATTGCGTGGACTTACACTATTGAGTTCCAAAAGCGAGGGTTGCCACATGCACATTTTTTGATACTCATGACATCAGGTACATGTTATCAACATTCATTTTGAGATAGCTGCATATTGTATGCTTGACATGCTATGTATAAAGTTGCATTTAAGCATGTTAGTCCATGTTTGCAAAAAGTAATCATGACATGATCTATTTTAGTGTTGTTATCAGAACACCAAAATGCTCAATGTTGCATTCAACTCGAACATCCTTACTGAGTTGTATCTCCTAAAGATTTATACAGTAATGTTCGAATTGATACATTCTCTTTCCTTAAATTTGGTGCAGGTTCCAAGCTGATGAATCCAGATCAATACGACCAACTTGTGTCAGCTGAAATTCCCGACCCAGAAAAATACCCTCTGTTGCACAAGATGGTTGTTGCTCACATGCTTCATGGTCCTTGTGGGAGTCTGAACCCTAATTGTCCTTGTATGCAAGGTGATCCGAGACGATGCAGGTTTCATTTTCAAAAACAGTTCAATGATTCAACACTTCAAGGGGACAACTCATATCCAGTATATCGAAGAAGGGACAATGGGCGTGGAGTTAATGTAAGAAAAGCCTGGCTAGATAACAGATGGGTTGTCCCATATAACCCAAAACTGCTAATGATGTTCAATTGTCACCTCAATGTGGAGATGTGTTCAAGCATCTCATCGGTCAAGTATGTTTTCAAGTATGTCTACAAAGGTCATGATCGTTCGGCAGTTAATATTGAACCTGATGATAATCGTGAGATTAACGAGATCAAGGATTTTCAAGATGCACGTTGGATATCTCCTCCTGAGGCATTCTGGCGAATGTTTGGATTTCCTATGACTGAAATTCACCCTTCAGTAAGGATGTTGCAGATCCATCTTCCGAATCAACAACTAATTCGTTTCAGGGCAAATGAGCCTTTGCCTGCAGTTGCTCGTAGAGGAGGTTCCGGTAGATCGATGTTGCTTGCTTTCTTTGAGAAAAATAGAGACAGTCCTCATGCAAGACGATATCTCTATAAAGATTTCCCAATGAACTTCACTTGGGATGACAAGAAGCAACAATGGAATGACCGAAAAAGAGGTGGGGAGATCGGCAGATTGATATCCGTCAATCCTGCAGAAGGAGAGAGATTATTTGCATGTTCTTCTTAATCATGTTGCAGGTCCTACTTCGTTTAGAGATCTCATGACAATTGACGGGGTAATACATCCAACCTTTCGAAAAACAACTCTAGAGCAAGGTTTGATAGAGACAGATGATAGTTTGTCAGAATGCTTAACCGAAGCAGCCATATTTCAATTTCCCGCTGCTCTTAGAAAGTTGTTTGCCACGATTTTAGTTTTTTGTGAGCCAGGTACCATAAGCTCTTTTGGAATTCCTTCTTTCTCTTGTTTGTTTAGGATAGAAATTGATGATGGTGTTTTGTGCGGCAGGTGATGTTAGAAAATTATGGGACGAGCACTACGAGTCGATGTCAGAGGACTACGAAAGAAAGTATGCTTCTGCTCAGCAAGTACAACATAAAGTTCTCGAAAACATCAAGAGTGTTCTTCAATCGATGGGCAAAGATATCGAAATGTTTGATCTACCTGATATCATCGATAATGTCAACTTTGAGAGTGAAGGATTTCATGAGGTAGATGATGAATTGGGTATTGAAGTGGAAGAAGAACATTTGTGTGCATGTGATGGACTTAATCCTAACCATAAGGCAGCATTCGATGAGATAATGCGACATGTGGATGACAATCAAGGAGGTATGCTTGTACTGCACTGGTTAGGTCATTTTACTGAGATCAACTGTAGATATGCATTTATCAAATTTGGAAGACTAATTTGTTCTATTAATTCTTATTAGGTATGTTTTTCATTGACGGTCCAGGAGGCACAGGCAAAACCTTTCTGTACAAAGCATTATTAGCAAAGGTTCGTTCTCGTGGGGACATTGCAATCGCTACTGCTTCATCAGGAGCTGCAGCTAATAATTTGCCCGGAGGGAGAACAGCACACTCCCGCTTCAAGATTCTTCTTCAACTAGAGAACAACTCCATGTGCAGTATTAAAAAGCAAAGCGGAGTTGCAGAACTTCTAAGATGTGCCAAGTTGTTGATCTGGGACGAGGCATCCATGACAAAGAGACAAGCGGCTGAGGCATTCGACCGAACAATGCAAGATATCACAGATTGTAGTCTACCATTCGGTGGCAAAATAATGGTGTTTGGAGGTGATTTTCGACAGGTCCTACCTGTTGTAAGGCGCGGTAATCGAGCTCAGATAGTTGATTCCAGCCTACGTATGTCGCCTCTGTGGACTTCCATGAAGAAGATGCGACTAACACACAATATGAGAGCTCGGTCAGATCCATGGTTTTCAGAATTTTTGTTGCGGATTGGCGATGGAAAAGAGGAAGTAGTGGATCAAAATTTTATTCAGATACCCGATGACATGGTAATCCCTTACACGAATGCCAACGAGTCAATGGAGAAGCTCATAGATGCAATCTTTCCCTCTCTCCATATTGTGAGTTATTTGTTTTCGTTTTACAAATAGGGACGGTGACAAAAAATAACATTGCATCTTTCTCTGCTTTTATGATTTTCCTTCGTTTGGGCCCACAAACACGCGTCAATTATAATGATTTTGCTTTATGCACATGTCCTACTTATGCAGGCAAGATCATCGGAATACATGATTTCCAGGGCGATATTGTCAACGAAAAATGGGTATGTTGATGATATTAATAACAAGATGATCGATAGGTTTCCCGGAGATGAACAAATATACTACAGTTTTGACTCGGCTGAGGATGACTACAATAGCAACTACCCGACATAATTCTTGAACTCTTTAATGCCCGGTGGCCTACCACCCCATTTATTGAAGCTGAAACTAGGATGTCTGATCATACTTTTGCGCAACATTGATCCTGCGAATGGACTATGCAATGGTACAAGATTTGTTTGTAGAGCATTCCAAAGAAACGTGATAGACGCTGAAATAGCGATTGGTGAACATGCTGGAAAGCGGGTTTTCTTGCCTAGGATTCCTCTCTGCCCATCGGACCATGATATGTTTCCATTCAAGATGAAGAGAAAACAGTTTCCGATCCGTCTTAGCTTTGCAATGACGATAAATAAAGCTCAAGGACAAACAATTCCGCATGTTGGCGTCTATCTGCATGAACCGGTATTCTCGCACGGGCAACTTTACGTGGCATTATCAAGAGGGACATCTCGTAGGAACACAAAGGTTTTGGTTAAGCCAGTTGGTAACATAAAGAAATCAGGAGTTTATACAACCAACGTAGTGTACCACGAGGTTCTGCAAGATGCATAATACTGGTAAGAGATATTTTGTACTTAAAGTTCAGCTTTATTGACACTATGAATGTATTTTTTTACTGTTCTGATATATTTTTATTTGCTTTTGCAGCTTTGAACAATTATGTATCAACTTTGCAAAAGATAAGCAATAACACTTCAAAGAGATACGAAAATTTCATGATTAGTCATATGTGACTGTTAATATTAATATAGGAGAATGTACCAATTGTTTTGATATATTTACTATTTACTATTATTATATGTGGACTCAGTATATGAAAAAGTTGAATAAATATTTATGTGAAGTAGTGGCTTGTGAGTTCCTGATCCGCTTCCTTGAGCAGCAACGTGGTGACAAAATAATTGTGTTTGTAGACAATCTCTTTGCACTTGATGCTTATGTAAACAGTAATTTTTCTGCTGCTTTTTCATGCTTATGAGGCCCCTCTAATTTGTATGAACTGATATTGTATATTTTTGCTTGTATTGTCTAATTTTAAGATCTATTTGCTAAGTTTGTTACCATGTTATACAAAGAAAGAGTTCTATTTTTCTTGGTACTAAGTGAAATGTTTGCGTTATGATGAGCCATGCACACGGATCACGTGTGAAGGTAACCATTAACTTAATTATATTGTAGCATTTTTCCATTTAGTTTATTTTTCCTTCTTTGGCTTCTTATGATATAGATGCGTGGTTGATTGTGAACATTTCTTAATCTGTTGTAGATAAGGATGGATACTGCTACTGGTACGAAAGACTATATTCTTACATGGATAAAATACTCGGTGCAGTACCCAGGCGAAATTCCTTTCACTGCCATCTATTATGATCCTCCTGAAGAGGTATCCTCTCTTCTCTATATCTTTGCCATGTGCTTGCTTTCATCTGTTTGATTTTGATTTTACAAATCTAGAAACTTATGTTATCTTACTAAATACTAATACTTGGTGCATGTTGTTGCAGGAAAAGTACATCTTCCAGCACCCTCAACCGAATAGACCAAAATCACTGCGTATTTATGAGTCTCATGTTGGCATGAGTAGCCCTGTAAGTAATTGAAACTTGTTAACATCCATTTTGAAATTAATACCTTGAAGTTCATGAAATTTGATCTGAGGTACTGATGAATTTCTGCTCCAATAGGAGCCCAAAATAAACACCTATGCTAGCTTTAGGGATGATGTGTTACCTCGGATAAAAGAACTGGGGTACAATGTTGTTCAGATTATGGCAATACAAGAGCACTCTTACTATGCTAGCTTTGGGTATATTCTCATTCTCTTTTACTTTTGTTCTATTTCTTGTACTCTTTTTTGTGAGTGTGTTTTCTAGCGGCCATATTTCCATTTGTGAACTTTATTTTCTTTTTCTTTTTACTACTACTTTCAGGTACCATGTCACAAATTTCTTTGCACCAAGCAGTCGATTTCGTACTCCAGAAGATCTCGAGTCTCTCATTGATAGGGCTCACGAGCTTGGGATACTTGTTCTCATGGATATTGTACACAAGTTATTCCACATTTTATCGTCAATATATGTTGCTTTTAAAATGTTTTTCCAAAAAAGAAGGAAACTCCACTTAGCGTAATAGTTCTGTTATGTTTAAACTGACTATTGTAGTTTCTTTAGATTCATAGCTAAAATTCATTAAAAGATTTCTTGAAGTACCTTTTCTTGTATATTCAGCCATTCATCAAACGATACATTGGATGGATTGAATGGCTTTGATGGGACAGATACCCTTTACTTCCATGGTGGTTCAATTTCCACCTCCTTCTCAGTTCACCCTTACATACGTTTTCTTTATTTGAAAGATGGTTTAATTAGCATATCCGATGACTCCTGTCCAATCTAATAATAGTTTTTTTTGCTAATTCACAATATGAAATATTGACATAGTAAATAATATACTTTCAAATAAAGAAAATAACAAATGTTAAAATAGGAAAATATCTATTCATAAGTCTAAAAACAACGTCATTTGCTAATATGACAGGATAGAATTTGGTAATCAAGAACACAAAATGATGGCTAAAATAGTTAACCAACTATACATGACTCTAATAAAATAAAATAAAAAATCTAAAGATAGTTGCACCATCCTAGCACCCTAATTTGGGGTTAGCTTTAATCCAAAAGAATGGAGCACCATCCACGGGATTTAACAAATTCGCATGTAATATAAAGGAATAACTAAATATAATGTTGTAATCTATTCCTAATTATAGAATAAATATATAAATTTGCGCTCCCGAGATTGTATAATTTGACATAATAAGCTAGAGTTTATTTTTAGTTGATGTACCTGCTTTATAAATGTAACCCGCTCAAGTAGATGGTTAATCCTAATACACTATGATCATTTTAACTTCTTTCTTAATTCTCTACGATCTTGCAATTATATTAAGGAAAACAACATAATTTTCTCAAAGATGAATCAACGACCCCATCAACAAAGGTGTGATTCCTACGTGCACAACAATATTGCACTACTCTTATCTATAACTAATTAATTTTTGGTTCTGTCATCATAGGCCTGGATATTTTGTGGACAACTTTGCGGGTTTGAGAGACTACTATCAGTGCAGCTATTTTTTGTGGGCTATAAATATCGTGCGAATCCACTCCATGTTCGAGGTCGATATTGGGTACGACGAAAAACGCCTCTTCTTGGTCCTCATAGACAGTGCAGTAAGATTTACAATGATTTTGCTTTCAAATTTGGTTACATTAATTGGTCGAAAATATTTACTACTATTTTTATTATTATATGTTTGGATGGAAAACACAATTTGGAACTATTGATTTTTAAATTATAGAGACAAAAAATGTTTGCGATGGTACCAATTCGTATGACATCAAGTATAGAGGCGTCATGCAAAATTGGAAATATGTACCGCATTGAAGACATCAGAGTCGAACCCGCTCCATTTTACGATCTAAGATACAAGACCTATAAAGTCACGGATGATTCTTACATGATTGTTTTGGATGAAAGGCGAACCATTTTTGTTCCTCTTGAAGAACATCCACATTTTCCAATATACCCATGTCTACAACCCATTGATCAAATTATGATGATACCATGCGGAAAATATCTCACAGTTAATTATTAATTTCGCTTAACTATGTAATTAAACAATTTGGTCTTAGTCTTAACTGTTTTTAAAATAGTATATAATTGGAAGCAATTGTTCACTTTTATTGTAGATGTACTCGGTCATATGAGTTATAGGGAGCCAATTGAATACATCGAACATAACGGCCAATGTGTGCCATCCGTTAAGATGTATCTACTTGATCGGACGTGAGTCACCATATTGAAGTTCAATTACTAATTATAATTCAAATAATACAAATCAAATATTAAAAGTTAAACTATTTCGTTAATTTTTTTGGTTTTACTGTTCAGAGGAAGTGTCATTCCATTGGTGATGATAGGCAAACCCTTGGAGGGCAATGTTGGAATCACACTTGCTCTTCAGGACAACATTATTATCTTCGTCACTCGGGTTAAAAGTTATTGTTAATCAACCATGTATGTCACATATTGTACCCGTGCATATTTTATTTATGTTATTTACACTTTTGATGACAACAAAAAATAACAATCTCATTGGGCAGATAATCATTTGCTTGCGACGGATATTTCAACTGTCCATTTTAATCCCCAAATGCCGGAATATGATGACTTGAGACTTAGGTACTTATAAAATTAATATTTCAGATGCTCTCTATCTTCAAATCATCATTATTATAACCAACTTCAATTTTCGTGATTTAAACAATTTGTTTATTATGTGCAGGCTCAACATGTCATGAGGTTCTACGAATTGTGGTGTCAGCGTATTGGAGAACTAATTTCTTAAGTAGAATTTTAGGTTGTTATTTTAGATGTGTATGAGGTTACTGTTTTGTTAGAGAATTATATGTTTTTTCTATTTTAAATTCAAATACAATATCTTTGGTTTACATTCAACGACATTTATTTTCTACATTAATAATTTATTGATTAAAAAATATCATTTGTCATGCATCGTGTGTATAACGTCATGCGTCTAATGTCGTGCGTCATGCATCCACGCACCACATTGCCCGCTCCCCGCACCCTCCAAGCACCATGTTGCCCGCTCCCCTCACCTCGCTCTATGCTCCATGTTTTTGTGTACATTATGTTCTCCCGTTGCTGTGCACGGGTACACTTACTAGTTAATTACAAAGTGCAACTGGCGTCAGTTTCGTGTCAAACATGACGCAGAATTTGTAATTATTAGAATTTTAGAATGTAGGAATCTCGGGAAATATCATTTCTATCGGAAAGAAAAGGTAGCACAAAAGAGGCCCAAAAGTTCGCATGGACTTGGACCATGTAAGGCCCAAAAAGGAAAGGCTTTTATAGGCTCTGAGCTAAAAATTGTTTTGAAACGTAAGAAGTTAAATAAAATTGTAAAATAATATACTAGTTTCATTTCTAATCTTATCTCAATTGAGACTAAAGGTTTTGTTGTCGTTGTCGTTATCGTTATCATCATTTATCATAAACAATACTGTGAATAACTGACATATTAACTCATTTTTTTAATTTAATTTCTTTGATCAATAAGAAGCTGTGCTGGTGCTAACTTTAGAGCTTCTTCTATCGTCGACTAAAGCGCTATCACTTATTACACATGCCATGCATGATCGCATCTAGAGAGGGAAAAAAATATTAGACATGATCGCATCTAGAACCCAAGAAAATGGAGACGACTTACTAACTACTCCGTTACTGTCAGAATACATCCTTGCTATGCCTAGTATCAGGATACCAGCAACTACGACTAATGTTCGGATTACGCGTAATATGCTTCGTAGGGGGTGACGTGTCTGTATACGCAAGGCCTTTCTTATCTTATCTCCTATCAATCCAAACAAATTTTATTTTATTGTTTCCCGGCTCGGCGGCTCCTGTGCAGCTGTGCTTGTAATGTGGTCGCAGCAACGGTGGGAACGAGATGTCCTGCTGCACGTTCAAAACAGAAGATCTAAATCGTCCCTTTACATTAAAATTCATACTTTTGCAAACATATATTAATATTGAGGAAGCGACTAACTGTCCTCTAATACAAGCTCTCATTACACGTTTCTCATATACGACAAATATAATAGTCTTTCTATACTGAATGTAAGTCTTTATACTCAAATGTAATAGTCTTTATACTATTGTATTGGATTCATTATAATAAATATTGAGTGTCAAGTTTTCATTTCTCAAGACATGTACTATTTATTTGTAATTTTCTTATTAATTATACACGGCAATGAATACTGTATCATTAAAGTCTTTATAATTAACATTTGAAGTCTTTATATTTTTGGCAGTCTTCATTTCTCAGCAGTGGCGTAGCTAGGAATTTATATTAGATGGGTCCATAAATTTTTATTTTGATTTATTTTAGTCATTGGATCTGTTTTCATCAGATCAGTAGGATCCAACAAAATATTCAGCAGAGTCCTTTAACTTATTTTATTCACAACTAGACCCTCTACTTATTAAATTTAACTTATTTTATTCAAATTTAAATTTTCTTTTGGCAGAATTTCATATAAAGGCTTCTAAAACTTCAATATTACATATTTAGCCATTGAAATCTCATAATTACATATTTATCCATTTAAAACACAAAACGTTTCATATAAAGGCCTCTAAAACTTCAATATTACATATTTAGCCACTGAAATCTCCTAAATACAAACTCGACCCGGCCTGAACCCTAAGGCTGCGACCCGACGGCCCGACCCGAGGCAAACCCGTGCGGACCCGTAAAAAAAGCGAGGGTCGAAGACGGATAGCGATCATACTTCTTGGAAAAAACTTGTGTTAAAATTGACCCGCAAACCCGTCGGATCGGCCAACCCGTCCAAACTCGGCCCTGCAAACCCGTCGACTCGGGCGAGTTAGGCCCGACACAGCCCGACACATCCCGACACGTTTTAAATTCCCTACCTCTATTAGTGTTTTAGAGTGTCCGCACGAGTTTTAACACAGGTTTTTTCCAAAAAGGATGGTCACTACCCGTCTTCGACTTTAGAGTTTTTGGACGAGTTCGCACGAGTTTGCCTCCGGTCGGGCCGGGCCAGATCGCGATCTCGGAGTTTTCTGGCCGGGTCAAACACATACTAATTTTGTCAAATACCTAAATAAAGGAGAAGAGAAGCGGTGTGAAATAAAGAAGCTAACGATTATACCCTTCTTCCCAAACCTGGTCCGACAAACTCGTGGCCCGGCCAACCCATTGACTCGGGCGAATTTGACCCGATCCGACCTGGCCCGACCCGTTTTCAATTTCCTACCTCATTTAGTGTTTTAGAGTGGTAATTACCATTTAATTGTTAATTTACATTAAATTTATTAATTTGCAGTTATGCTGGACAATAATAAAACATTTTGTGTTTTACTTGAATAAATATGTAATTATGAAATTTGAGTGGATAAATATGTAATATTGAACTTTTAGAAGCTTTTGTATGAAATATTTTGTGTTTTAAATGGCTAAATATGTAATTATGAGATTTTAGTGGCTAAATATGTAATATTGAAGTTTTAGAGGCCTTTATATGAAATTCTGCCTTTTCTTTTTGTTAAATCTTTTTTTTGAGGTGGGTCCATGGACCCACCAAGCCATGCTTGTTTCCGCCCTTGTTTATCAGGGAATGTACACATAATACTTTATTTTTTGGCAGTCTTTATTTTAACATGGAAGTCTTTATATTAAATGTTACAAGTTTTTATACTGTATTACGTAATTGTTTTGTCGCGTAGCGGGAGACGCGAGAGGAGGACAAAAAGTGAAGGATGATATATTAACTCTAATATTAAATCCGAACCGTTAGTTTCTACGTCACAAAAGAATTTGTACCGTTGCTGGTGTGCAGGATAGAGTACTTCCAGCAACGGTGGGGACAACCCATTCGTGGGAAATTGGTTGAGGTACTGGTTTTAATTTTTAAGTCTCCCATCTCGCACGTGATTCCAGCGTGCGGGTTTTCATCCTTTATCCACTCATTTTTTGTTTCCTGGGCATGGTCTTAAGTTTTAATTCATTATTATTATTATTTTTCTTTACAAAAGTTGAAAGTTGTACTTTAAATTAGATTAGTAATAAGAGCCTTTCTGTTGGCAACACTCAAGATATGTCAAAATCAAAACAATAAATTCACATTTACTGCTGGATTAGATATTTCGTTTTAATTTTAATTATAAGATCAATTGTGAGTTATTATGCACTAAAGAGTCTTAAAAAGAATATAATAGATACCTTTATCAATCTTACTAAGATCAAAATGGATTTAATAATGATAATTTCTACCATAATTGATGGCTGATTGAAAATTGATTTTTAATTATATGTTAGTCAATAATTAAACATAACCATTAGTTCTGAAATTCATCAACCGAAAACATGATTTGTAACTAAAATCCTCTTTTGTGTTGGAAAATACAATTTTTCACGCCATTGATTTTGTATGAGGTGCTTTGAGATATATACTACAGGTACCAAACTAAATAAAATTCAACAGATCAAATTTGCACAACCAATTTTCAGCAACAGAGGATTCAAAATCGAATTATTATGATACACATTTCATCGTACGAATTATTATGATACACATTTCATTAGTTTTATAAATAATTTCAGGCTTAAAACTTGTTCACAGTTTCAACCAATATATATCAATTATTATTTTCTAATTTTAAATTTGTTTTGACTTAATTTTAAAAACATGTCATCAAAATTTACAAATTAATTCATTGTCAATGAACCCTTAACCCATATATTTGTAAGATACATAAAATACTCTTTACATAACGATTCTGCGTTCTTTTTAACCAAATAATATTTGAACAATTGCATAGTTGCAAAGTCCACATCTGAATTATTTAAAACAAAAACAATCTATCATTGATTATATTACAATATAAACACTTAACAGTTAACAGTAGTCAGTAGTCAGTAGACTATTAGACCAGGTCCACCTAACATGAAAGCACTGCCAGACATCGATGACGTGTAAGGTGAAATGATAGGTTAAAAATTCGATAAAACAGGGGGCCAAAAGGCAAAACTACGTGGATCTTCGTCAAATGACAAATGAGATAAGATCGCTGAAGCTAACTCGACTTTCTTCTCTTCCTTTTCTATTACTACTACTCCAATTCAATCAGTTCAATCATATTCACTGATAGCGACTCACAACTCATTTCGCAAGTGGCAACTGTCAATTGCAGAATCGTGAAATTTCATTTTTTAACAAGTGACTTAAGCAGAGATTAAGCTGATAATTTAGTAATTTATTGTTTATCTGTTCGCTTTTTCTCAGGATAAAATTGGTGAAGTTCAAGTAAAATGTAACTTGTCTTGACCAATGATTGTCCAATGGTGAAATGCAGGTGAGGTTACCGGAGAAGAACCAGATCTCACTGACAAAAAATTTCTTTTGTTTTTAATTGCAATTCATTTTTTATCTTATATTATATGGCCTTTTACCGTGAGGGCCCGGTAAGATGGGGCATCCTTATCCACCACCATTCCGTGTCAACTTTCTTCCTCTGCAATTTCAAATATACAATCCCTACTATTGTAGAACGAAAGCAGAAACAAAATACCTCTGAAAGTGTGAATAAAATAATTTATGACACTTAAGTACTATTTGTGTTAAAATAAAAATTTTTAAATTGCATGTCTCTATATGAGACGGACCTAATGTTCAAATTATGAAGTGACAATACATAAATTAATATTAATTTCAACGATTCAGCATGACACTAAAAATACTTGTAATTGATTCTTGAGAAGCGCCAAGATAAAATTCTAGGGGACTAAGGCATCCTCTTTGCTTGCACATGTCGTTATCTCTTTAAACATTAATTAATCAATTAACTAGAAATCAAGTTTATCCGTTCTACCCTCTTTTTAAGTTATAAATACCGAGCTCCGTCCTCATCAAATCCCATTCCTTTCCATTTAGTTTCCTTTTCATCGTCATCACTCATCGCTAACAAAAAATATACCAAAAAATACGTTACAATTTACAACAACAAAAAAGAAAGAGCAAAGAAGATCAAAATGTTGAGTATATTTCACAAGCAATTGGCACACCCGCCGCAGGAGTTGAACAGCCCGGAGGCGGCTAACATACCGACCGGCAAGCAAGGGACCACCGTCAAGCGCCAGCCGAAGAACCCCGATGAGATCTTGCGTGATTTCCACTCGGCATACCCGAACGACTCGTTCGCTGCAACTTTCAATTCCGGAGCTGCTCTGGCATGTGTCGGGCCTCAGGGCCGCCACATCTCCAAATACGAAAGGTACGGTGTACAAAACAAATTGTGTAAGAGCAAAAGAAAGGATAAAATTTCAAATTCCAGAAATAGAGTGTTCTGGTATAGAAATATAGTGTAGTTACAAGAGCTTAATATACTTTTTCATGCCAAAAATGCAAATCTTAATTTGTTTTGAGAAATTATTTTTGGGAAAACATTATATTAATAATGTGTTATAATTGGAAAGAATTGATGAACGTTTTGGGAAATTTTGTAAGTATTGATTTCAACGAATGCAGATTGTTTTGCGGATTCGAGAATGTGTACTGCATGTTCGTCGGGAGACTTGACAATCTGAGCAGCTTGATCAGAGAGTATGGCCTGAGTGGTAGAGCCACCAATGAAGCCATGTTGGTTATAGAGGCATACCGCACCTTACGAGACCGCGGGCCCTACCCAGCCGACCAGGTTGTCAAGGATCTATCGGGCTCATACGCATTCGTGGTGTTCGATTCGAGCCCGAACGACCCTTCTGTCTTCGCCGCATTGGTAAATTTCTTATCAATACAACTTAATTATAATATATAAATGTCCATATGTACTTATTTAATCTTTTGCACATTTTAATTTATTGAGTTATTGTTATTCTGTGTGTTGAACAGAGTAATGATGGAGAGATACCCTTGTTTTGGGGTATTGGTGGAGATGGTTCAGTGGTTATTTGTGATGATAGAGAGATTGTCAAGGCTGGCTGTGGCAAGTCATATGCTCCTTTCCCTCCTGGTATGTGTACTATTAATTTGGTACAACTTTGTCAAAAAATCTTATAGAATAACTTATATCAGATAATATTGGGTTCAGGCTTGGAAGAGTGTATATAAAGCTGAGAAACTGAAATCTACTTATTATGGGGTCAAACATTTGAAATTGTCGAATATTTCCTTTCAAGGCCCAAAAAAACTATTTTTATTAGTTCAAAATTAAGGCCCAGTTATGCTTTTAAACATGAACAATTATTTGCAATTTGCAAAAACGTTTCAAGGATACTAGGATAGTTTCATCATCTCTTTTTGTTTGCAATTTGCAAATTCAGGTTGCATGTTTCACAGTGAGGGTGGTTTGAAGAGCTTTGAGCACCCGATGAACCGATTGAAGCCGATGCCGCGAATCGACAGTGAAGGTATGATGTGTGGGGCCAACTTCAAAGTCGACACCTTCACCAAGATCAACTCGATGCCGCGTGTCGGCAGCGCCACCAACTGGGCGTCGGCTTGGAACCTCTAGTCTTTTTCCCATTGTTTTTATTTCTTTAATTTTACCTCTCTTTCATGAGTTGTGTGGTGAAGGGGCTTTACTGGTGTAGCAACTGCTTTCTAGCAATGCCCAACTTGTTATGTCTAATAATGTGCAATAATTAGGGATCTAGGGGGGTGTAACTAATGGTTTTATGTATTATATCTTTTTCATTAATTTTCTTGCGAGGTTTCAGTTCTTTTTTCTTTTTTTTTTTGATATTTTAGAGCAGTACAACATGACAGTAAAAACCAAAAAGGAAATATTGGAATTACCTTAAGAAAGAGTAAAGTGTGAACCATTTCATCCATGCGTACCATGTATTAGGCATCTTTTACAACACGGTCAAACTGTTAAAATATTTCTATGCTGGTTTAATTTAATAAAGGAGGAGGGATCATGAATTTTAATAATAAATAAGCAAGACTCTGCTGGGAGGAACTGTATTTTCTCCGCTGGTTTAATCTGAACCGTCCGATTAGATTTGAACGGTTGAACGTGAACTACATGATATATTAAACGAGTGCAGAGGTAAAAATGAGTGCAGAAACAGGCCGAGATCTATATTTCATGAGATGAAAGCATTTTAGTTTCTTAGAGCCTATTTGTCTTTGGGCCCAACAGGATCATGTTCGCCTCATAATTTCCCAAATTTTACTTAAAATTCTATATGAATCAAAGGCAACTTGATTGCACATATAGATATAGATGACAAAATCAAGTTAATTGTATAATTATTAATGACAATCAATAAAATCAATAATTATAATTAATTTTTATTTAAATATTTGTTCATAGCATATTCACTCTATTTATAAATCTGCGAAATTTTAAACAAGTTTTTGGATTTAGAAAAGAAAAAAATTAAAAAATTCCACCTCCAACCGTTTCTTTCTGACATAAATTGAGGAATTTTTAATGGGACTTGCAATAATATTTATCAGGATGTATATCACCATCTAATTTAACTATCTAATTTTGCTAAGTATATAAAAGTGAGGCTAAGTACAGAACGCATAATGCATAATACTTTGCATTTGTATCTCATATTTAAATTTTCTACAAATCCGAATTTCACATATGTCATTTTTTTACTATTTTAAGAGGCGAAAAATTATTGATTTTGAAGGGTCCATATACCGTAAGATGAATAAATTTTTCATTTTTTTAAAAATAGTAATTTTTTTTAAAAAAATGTAAAATTCGACCTCATAAGAGATTTAAATATGAGGATTGTGTTCAACGATTTGGATCTGTCATTTTAACTTCAAAAATCTGAGATACAAAGACAAAGTATTGTGTGTCTGATACCGTAGCCTCACTCTAATCTTAATTAACAGACTTATCTAAATTAACAGAATGTAGAACACTATCTAATTTATCTAAATATCTAAATTAATAGTATGTCTGAAGGGCCACGTCAACGTTTGCAAGTGTTATTGACATCAACTTCAGAAATGGAGAGATTTAGAAAACATAGAATTGTCTAATTCTAAACATAAATTATTTTAGGGAGGGATAGTTCTGACATTAATTTTATAATATTTAAAATTGCTGACGTGACACGAAATTCCACTTCTTGCAATGCAAAATGAAAATATTCTGATTAATTATGTTCTTAGCAAAGATGTATTTTCAAGTTAGCGTTCCAATTATAATTTGTATTGAATAATGGTACTTATTCTACTTTTGAAATTGCAAACGTATCGAAGTCCGGTCTTTTGAAATTCCAAATTTAATTCTATAAAAAAATAAGATTTAATTTGATAATTTATATTTATTAAATATAGTAATTTTCCAATGAAGCTCCTGAGTTGAGTATTTGACAAATCCGGCCAGCTTGCGAATTTCTGTACTTAAAGAGGTGCAAATTGTCTATTTTGAAAAATTCAATACAAGCATCAGGTGCCAGCGTATGCGTATCTGACCAGCTTTACTCTTGTGATTCCCAGCTGCATATATTAATATTACTGGATTAAAAACAAAAGTTTTTAAAATTTATGTTGATTATCATCCACGACCAGTGGCAGAGAATGAAGAGTTGTTAAATTGAACGTTTCAAAATTTCGATTTGTATGAGAAATTTAATGATAGTTTTAAATTGTTTACAATGTGTTGTCTTGGACTTAAATTGGTAATACATAAAAAATAAGTCTCTAAGTTTTAGCCATACGCTACATTGTTCCTTGATCGTTTGACTTTCAAGAGCTTGGTTAGAGGCGGATTCACAATTTTCGTCGGAAGAGTTTAAAAAAAAAAGATTTTTTCAAATTAGATTTCATCAGAAGGGTTCAAAATAATGTATATTTTGATTTTTTTTTAATTTATAAGCATTTTTTTAAAAAAAAATTCAATTATACAGTAAAGTTTGAACTTTTTTCAGAAGGTTCAACTGACCCTCTAACTCAATGTGGCTCCGCCACTGTATTTGATACAACAAGTTTCCTCTGAAATTAAGTGAAAGTTATTTTAGAAGAAACACTCTTCTACGTTATTCTATTTTTGTTTGGTATTAATAGTTAGGAAAAAAAAAATATTTGTACGAGAGAACAATAAAAAATATGAGAAAAAGTAATTGAACCATCTTCGTGAAGAGCATTCTTTCATCAAATTCTTGAAAGAAAATTATTTTATTTTTCAGTAAACTTTGACTTAATTTCGCTAATATTTGATATTTTTTCGGAACTATTCTTCTTTCAGTAAGAGATAGAGATGATACCAAACGCACCTGTTTTACTGTTTATTTTACATTTATGTTTGGTCGGTTAATTTGTTGTTATTAGTTGAGAAAATACTTGTTTTGCGCTCATTTGCATGTATGTTCACGTGGATAATCATGTTAGTTACAACTACACGTATCTTTAGAATTTTGAAGATAAAAAAATGCCAGGAAAACAGAATGCGATTGTTTCTGAAAATCGCGTCAATAAAAAAAAAATAATAAGGTGAAGATTGAAGAACGACTTCAGTAATTGTAAATATATAACGGGTTGAGTTTTCAAACTTTTTAATCATGCCACATTAATACATTAATTATTCATGTCTTATCCGATGTTCTTATTTATTTATTTATTTATTTATTTATTTATTAATGCAATAATAAATATATCTAATGATCATGGTCGAAATAATTTTACTATACATAATCATGACGAAAATATTTTTAAATGGTAAGAATTGTTGAAAAAATAGAATGAAGAAACTTGGTTATTGAATCTAAAGAACCAAACAAATTGATTACTTTTCTCGCAAACGTTTTCATCAGGAGCGGAACCAAATGTAATTTAAAGGGGGCTAAGCCACCCTTATAAAATAAAAAAATGTAAATTTCCTCTTAGAACTCTAATATTTTTTTAATTATTAATGCTACTTAGCTCTCTTCATAAAAAAATATTACATTGTAGTTTCAGTTTAGCCCCCTCAATGTTGATTTTTTAGCTCCGCCACTGGTTTTCATAATTACGAAAAAAATGCTAGAGCAGCATGTGTGTTATGTTTCTACAAAGCATGCACTGACCCAAGTGCCCTATAAGATTAATAAACAAATATAAGATTTTACAAAGCATGCTGTCTGCTGATGAAAAGAGGTGAACAATAATATATATGACATAATAATAAGTAGGGTTAAAATTGAGCTTATTATAAATTTATAATTCGTGGTGTCCACCCTGCCACAAAAGAACTTCCAAAAATAGGCCTCAACTTCGTACATTTCTGCAAAGGACGTTGATACAGTGCCCCGTGTTTTACCTCCTCAGTTCTCCCGCTGCCACTGACGTGCGGGGCCCACGCTTTGACTTTAGAAAGCCTGTACTTTTTGGGACATCTCAGAGGCAAAACTTGAGGCACCGTAGCTTTTTCCTTCTGCAAAAATTAATTGTACTAAATGCTTATAATGAGAAATATCTGCATAATTGCACTCTCACGCCCAGAACTATGTATTTCTAGGGAAAGATCGATTTGCAAACCTATACATATATTACAAAATAACTACATAGATAATATATCCTTGTTAAAATATTTTGCCAACCCCTACTCTGGATCTTTGCTTCCGTCCCTGATGGTACGTTGCATCCATCATCACATATATAAGTTTTTTTTTTTTTTTTTTTTGATATTAATTTCATCAAAAACCATCTCCAAATCTGTTGAGTATAGGAACATTGGAAAAAAAAAAATGATTAATAGTTTCTAAAGAAGAACAGTGTACACATTATGCATCTCCCTGCCACCCCCTTCTCATCAAATTACTTTTCACCAAAATTTTACCTTTAAGCACCGGCCAAAGAAATATCTTTATTTTCTGAGGAACCTTCATATCCCATAAGATATTTGCTGAGTAATCAGGTATCCCTCTATTACTTATCCAAGTATATATGTCTTTGTTTCTAATTATTGATTTCTTTTAATCGTGCCATGCATGCCACTGTATCCTTGGTATTCTTCAAGAGTAAGAAAGATAATACCTTTTGATAACTGAAATAATTTCTAAGTTACTCTTAAAAGTCAAAGTTTGACACACCTGAAACCACATAAGTTTTTTTATTTAGTTGTTGTAATTAATCTCGAGTGCACTTTCGGTTAGTTTGGACTTTGAAGAAGAACTTCTTCTAGATAATAAATTGCAAACATTTACGGTTTTTTCTGTTCACAAAAAAAATAAGGCGCATTTATGGTGTCATTCAAAGAGTCAGGAGCAGTTAAAATTTTCTTTGCTAAGAAAAACAGGGCATGTTAATTTTCTCCTTTTTCCTTTATTAATTTGAAATCAACCAACTATTAATAAGTATTCAGCATGACAATGTCTTAAGCAGATCTATTATTTCGTCATAGCCTTAGTATTAATTCTTTAAAGCGCGTTTTTCTAAATATTTTTTTCTGGCAGCTTGAAAAAAATATATCTTTAAGCAATATATATATATTATTGTAGTACTATATTTCAATTTCTAGTCCTCAAGGCACGACTTGTTCATTTTAGTTTACCAAATCAATTAGTACAACAAACAAATATATTTAAAGAAACTTTCTTTTTTTGAGAAAATATTTAAAGAAACTTTTATGGTATAAAATTGCTAAGATACTCGTCGGTTTCAAGATATTGTGTAATTTGCTCTCAAGTCCCCGTAGTTCTCAGAAATGTAGATATATATATGCCTCGAACAATCTGATAGAATTTTTCTCAAATCAGAACCGTTAATCTAAGTAAGCAATTATATCCCATTACTTAATTCTTCATAACTAAAAATGCATACTTTGCTATATATATAAAATTGTTTAAAGAAAAAGAAATATATTTAGACCATGAAACATTATTTATCTCTCTTATACATTTTCAATTTTAGAACCCATCAACACCAAATTTAAAAGCACCATGCATATATGAAAATTAATAAGAGCAGCTGGAGGTAACAACCACTTGCATCAGAAGTCTCCTCAGGCCAAACGCAAGCAATGATGTGCTTCTCCTCGAGATCAATTTCTCTCCCAACTGAGAAGGCATCTAAGGTTGTCATGTTAGACGGCACTCTTCGGGAGTTCTTTCAGGCTACGACCGTGCATCATGCGATAGAGGATGAATCTAATTGTATCATCTTCGACACCGACAAGTTGCATTCTGGTGAGTACATCTTGTCGCTGGAGGCCGATTCCGAGCTTGAGTCGGGCCATGTATACATGCTACTGCCTCAATCAATGTTGCATCATCAACTGGATTCAGTGGATATTGAAAAGTTGTCGGTGAAGGTCAAAGAGGCACTTGTAATGGCAGCTGTCGATAAAAAGTTCGAGAGGTCGGGTTCTTTTTGTGGCTTGAGAGAGATGTTTACAGGACAGGACATTGGAGAGACAGTAAATTTGAGGGAGGTGAAGAAAGAAGGTGTAGAGCCGAAGATGAACAAAACAGAAGGAAGAGCGAAAACAAACAACGTAGAAGCTGGGGTTGAGGCAAAGGTCGACATAAAATTAGGTGAAGGTAAGGGAAAGATGAACAAAAGAGAAAGTGCACGTGAGGTGAAGAAAGAGGAGAAGAAAATAGAAAGAAAACGGAGCAAGTGCCAGTATGTATGGTACCTAGGATTTGCTAGTCTTCCAATTGAAGATGATCATGAGGATAGTTAGGTTTTGTAGTACTGTACATACTGTTCAATTGTTTTAATTGCTTTTTAAGTTTGATTTTTGTAATAATACTTCTTATATACTTGAATATAGTTGGAATTCTTCTTTGTAAAACATTCTTTTATTTTCTCTATGGATATTGCTTCATTTTATTTTATTTTTTATTTTCTGAAGAGGATAAAGAGGATAAATTATATGTGGAATTGTGGATAAAGAGGTCCTGTTTTAATAAGACGACATAAATAAATAACATTATCAATAACAAGCTAATGCCAAAACTACATACATAGGAATTCCCAGGAATTCAGTAAATTACATACGGTAGGACAAAACAAAATGAGTCTTGACTCTGACATGATATTGAAATAACAAAACGAAGAACCATATCGACTCACAAGAACTAAAAAAACTCTGGCAAATCAGGTTATGATGCAGCCTTAGCTGGAACAGAATTGTAAGCATATGAGAGATTATAAATTATCTAATGCAGATTTTAGTTCCAGTTAAGAGACCCTCAGATCGCTCAAACAAGCAAAAAGAATAAGGGGGTAAATGCATGATGGTTGTTCAAAATAGCTTCCGTACTTTTATATCAAAAATAGCTTCAATTAATAGAATATATATGGCCTTAACAGGCTTATTATCTTCATTAGGGTACATCATGACTATTCTAAACCACAATTTTACATTAACTCAAAATTATAAATATATTAATCTATTATTTGCCTTGCAAACATCAATTGTGTCAACTAGCATCATTATTTAGCCAATTTATAATTCTTATGTAAACATTGTAAAAAAAATTCCTCCTCAAATATTTGCAACTCCATCAGAACAAACTAATGAATCCAAAACAATCAACTAAAATCCTATAAGAAAAGTGCCACTACAGCATAACAAAAATATTTAATCGTTTAATTTGCGCTGAAATTTATCATAATCTCAACTGGATCAGCAATGGCCAATTCTAGAAAATAAATCCCCAAAATCAACATGCAAGCACACTAATTAGTCCATTCCTTTGTGCATATACAATAACAGCTTTAGAGAGACGAAGAGAAATAAGAGAGATAGGGAGAGAGATGAATCAGAATGAGAATCACATATATATGTAAACTCTAAAGGCTTTAGTACATGTACATCATGAGGCTATGTATAGCCAGTAATCTCTAGAAACATCTACACAACTGTTTCTCTAACTACCAACAGCATGTCTATCTAACAGAACATACTAGTAAACATCTCCAACTCTATCGCTAGCACCCCCTCAACTTACCTCGGCAAACACAGCTTGTCTCTCAATATAATGTAACGAAAAAAATACCGAACTCTGTGTGAGAGCATCGGCTAACTGATCCTGCAAAGACATGGATCTAACAACAATACATCATGCAACAACAAAGTACATTCAGTTCTTGAAGACATGGGAGATGTACAACCAATGAAATGATTCTTAATTAATTAACTATCAGCATCAGATTCCTAGCATTTGAGTTCTGTATGGACATTTTTGGATCAATTGGGTTTCACATATGCTTTTGATCGTCACCCACTCTGCATTCACATGTGCAATCAAAGGGATACAAATTACTTTTTTCACAAGGAGATCTCAATAAACCTACCAGAAAAATATAAGGTACACAGTTCTTTCCATTATTGTAATTATTCCTTTGCAAATGCACATTCGATAATTTACTTGTCTTTTAAAAATGAATCATATAGATCTGAGTATCTAACAACCAATTTGTTCATCTCTACCCCATATCACGATCTTATAATATTCCGGCCATATCAAGCAATGCCGCAAACATTCTCTAAGGGTACAATATATTGTACAATTTATCATGACTTACTTTAGCACTTTAAAGACGTGCCTTGTTAAGTAACTCATGAAGGCGTGCCTGCTTATTAAGTTCAATATTTTGAAGGCGCGCCTGAATAAGTAACTCAACAGCAAGCTTCCATTCACTGGGATCAGTTCTATCATTCATTGCTCTTCCAACAGTGATTAGAGCTGATGGCAATCCACTTAATTGCTTGGCGATCTCCACCGCATACTTGCGTATGAGTGGATTTGATCCAATAGTCTCCTCTGTCACTTTCTCCTTGAAGAGATTCCATGCTGCATCCCAATTCAAAACATTGACCTTAATCTTTTTCTTTACCTCCATTAATCCACAGACTCGAGTTGATCTTGTTGTCAATACAACTTTCCCTTTGAATTTACATCTGGTTGGACTTGATGGATCAGGGATGCCAACAGTTTCGAGGTCTACTCTGCTCCGAAGATCATCCAAAAGCAACGCAAAGTTCCTTTTCTTTAGGAAATTGAAGATGGTGATCTGTTTCCGTTCGATGCTGTCACTATAATTGAGGCCAAGCTTATCAATTATCTGATTTTGAACCTTTTCTTCAGAGCATTCCTTGGAGCATGTGACAAGAATCACCACACTGTAATTATTTTCTTTACAAAGCTCATTATTAATCTGCTTCAAGAGATGCGTTTTCCCAACACCACCAATGCCGTAAATACCAATGATACCATGCACATCATCTTTAATGTATTGAAGTGCTAATTCTAAATTTGCTGATATTGAGGATGATGTTGGTACTTGTTGTCCAAGAGGTGGTGGAGGTTGCATGGTCACAATAATCGTGGTTCTTTGATTGCACAAACTCTTCACTTCATGAAGCTTCTTTATTGCATTTCTACTGGTAGTGTAATTTGACCAGATAAACTGATGACATTTGTGGTAGTTTTTCAGAATCTCATCTGCTTCATTTTTTATCGCCACCGCCTTCTTCAGCCACTCTTCTACTTGCTTTGTTGGAGCACCATTATCTCTCTCGGCATTCATAATGCTTGTCTTCACATCCTCCATCACTGCCGCCAAGTCTCTAGTCGTCAACTCTAAATCTCTTATTAGATCCTCAACTTGGAAGGGATAAGCGACATGCTCTGCAATTGCAGCAACAACCCGTGTAATGGTTTCCTTGACAGCATGCTTCGGGAACTCCATGGATGTTCATAGGAGATTTTTATTTTATTTTTGGGTATGGAAGAAATAAGAGAGAATACTGAAGAAAAGTATGGAAATAGCTTGTAGAACAAATCTAAAGTGAATGCTCTATCGCCTTGATATTGACTTTTCCTAACCATTTTTTTTCTAACCAAAGGTTGGGTATGTGAGGCATGCACATCAGTGTGCAACTGCTGGTAACAATGGGTCTTAGGAAACTATTCGTTGCCATTAGAAGTAAATGTTTGTTAAATTTTATTTAATATGCATTATTCTCAGCCTAATCTTTATTTTAAAAAAATCTGGAATAAAATAACTAGGTGACTAAACGGAATCAAAGTTTGACTTGTTTTGTTTAAGGCATTTACGTTATTTTCATTTTCTTTTCTGGCATCAGCCAAGAGTTTATTTTAATCCAATATAAATTGTAGGAGTGAAAATCCAACCTGACTAATCCGATTAACCCGACCAATCTGACTAGCAAAAAGTCGAGTTTACATCTTTTATAATTGATTACGATTTTTGTTTTGCCGAACCGTACGTCTAATATGTGAGTGCAAATTGTTATATAAAATGTGGCTAAAACAATAAAACCCGACCCGATCCGGCCAAAGAATACTTTTTATGTATATCTCATTATTTTTTTCTATAGATTATTTAAATTCTACTTAGCAAAATTAGTCAATTAATATTTGTATGTTAATAATGATCTATAAATCTCTGCACAACAACATAAGAAAAAAACTATAATAACAAATAAAAGACATATATATTTAGTTTGTTAAACAATCAACTATTCTAGTTGAAGTTCAACAAAAATAAAATTGTCTATTTGAAATTTTAAAAAAATTACTAGACACTCTAAATTGAAGTGGTGTTTCATTTATTAGTTTTATCATGGAAAGATTTTTTTATGAATAATGAAGTTTGTAAAATCTGTAAAATTCTATCATCTAAATAAAATATTAATTGGATAATTTTTGTTTTTGAATGATTGGTTATTGGTTGAAAACACTCCGACTCTAATATCTAACAAATAGAAAACTTACATCAAACCCGACCCGTTTACACAATTACACCCCATAAACGTAGAAGTGGGAGGAGATTAATTAAACAGCCTTGCATAAGCAACGTAGAAGTGCCTCCTGAATTAGAAAAAATAAATAAATTAAGCAAAATATGCTAAGAATCAAAATTCTATCGGTTAGTCAAACCACAAATCCAATCAGTCCCCATAAACGATTTCTTCTATAAAAAAAAGCATATTTTCAATAAATATTTAATAATATAATGTAGCAGTATGTAAAATAAATAAAAATAACCAAATTACCTCTTAACACCTGAGAGAACAATACACTCAAAGGCAGCAACAGCACCAAGTCACAACTCGCATCTACTTGGAACTAAATTCCTCCATTTAAGTAACAGTTCATTAAACTAAGTGCTTGAGAAGAAAATCATTTACCTCATCGAGCGGGTATTTGGTTTCCAGCCGAGGCGGAGGAGAAGAAGTTGAGGCACGAGATCTGCAACGGGAAATCATTCAGACAGCCGTTATTTCAGAGGAGTTAGCATCCGTCGATTTTAGAGCGGTTGGGATTAAGGGCCAAGATGCAAGCGAGCCCAATTCTTTTAAATGAGTTATAACACGCAAGGAGATCAAAGCCGTTAATTCTAATCCGATGGAAGGGATTTAATGCAGCAGGCACCCATGGAAAATAAGAGGCTGTTAACCGTTTGGGGAGACCAATTCTCAGAGAAAGACGATTCCCTCTAACAGCTTGTTTTGTCTTATTTGATTTTTACTTCTTTTTACTTAGCAAGGATAATTAGTATAAATAGTAGTCTAATTCAGTTGTAAGGACATGATTTGAAATTTTAATAGAAAATAGCAATTAGTTGTTGCTGCCACTGTTCTTATCTTCTCATTTTCGTTGTTCTTCTCTTACATACTGTCAATTCATACTCAATTGAATCCAGCAACTTGATTTTATCGTTGCAATTGGTATCAGAGCCAGGTTACCATGCCTCCCACTCGTTCTCACCCTTCAGATAATCATAACGACATTCAATCGTTATCTGAGAGGATTGATGCGTTATCGAGAGATATGCAAAATCAGATGCAAAATAGAGATGAACAAATCATAGCTTCCAATAAATTACAAGATGAGCGCTATAGTCAATTGATGACTATGATGGAGAAGCTGCACTCATCGAATCTGAGCAAGGGGGTTGAAATGGGACAGCACAGTAGTACCTCAGCTGGATCTGATGAAAGGATACAATCTCACCCAGTGTTGACTACTGAAACAGAATCGATTCATAGAGGGATGATGCCACGATTGGATCTACCCTCGTTTGATGGTACTAACCCCTCAGATTGGTTAGAAAACTGTCGATTTTATTTTGAGTTCTACCAAACTCCTGAGAGGTATAGGGTACAACTTTCTGCCATGAACTTTGTGGGTGAAGCTCTCGAATGGAAGTATTGTTATCGTTTAGAGCGTCCTGATCCACCATGGCACAAGTTTGTTGATGCTGTAATTGATAGGTTTCAAGAAAGAACTCACCTAAATCCTGTAGTACAGTTCAAACATGTACAACAATTGGGGACTGTGTCAGATTACATAAGAGAGTTTCAAAGGGCCAAATCGAGACTGTTGGTACAAACTGGTATCAAAAGTGAGTATCATTATATTTGGAACTTTGTGGGGGGGGGGTTAAGAGATGAGATTCAGAGATCAATCAACTTGTTTAAACCTAAAACACTGAATGAAGCCTTCAATTTAGCTTTGGAAATTGAAAATGCTATGAGCCCAGTTGAGAAGAAAATTGAATTCCTTAAGGGTTCACCTATTGCACCAAACAAGTCACCCTTGTATTTGACCTATAGACCACCAAGAAACCTTGACAATACTACCAAAACATCTCAAAATGTGACCCAAACGAAATTAGCCATTGCTGCAAAACCCATAAACACTTTGCCACCAAGAAATAACTCAGTATTAACTAGTGAACAAAAAAGGGTTTTGGGACTTTGCTACAGATGTAGTGAGAAGTGGCATCAAGGTCATAAGTGTAGTAAGGCCATTCACACTTTAGAGGAAGAGATGGGAAATTACCCAGATGCACAGGAATTGGAAGGGGATGACAATGAAATTGAGAATAATGAAATTGAGACAACAGAAGAGCAGTTAGTAACATTGAATGGTTCACATGGAATACATGGTCCAAAAGCACTCAAATACCAAGGACAAATTCAACACATCCCTATTACTGTACTCATAGATACTGGAGCTACTCACTCCTTCATTCATCCAGCTTTGGTTGAAGAACTGAAATTAAAGGTAGAACCACAAACTCCTAAGATATTTAGGAGTGCAGGATGTGAGAAGCTAATTACATCCAAATTCTGCCCTCAAGTGGAGTTCACCTTGCAGTCCTACCCTTTTGAAGCTGACTTAAAGGTCTTGCCAGTTCCTGGCTATGACTTAGTTCTTGGCTGTGATTGGATGGCTACTATGGGAGATGTAACCATTAACTTAATGCAAGGGATGATGGCAATTGAGGTAAAGGGAAAAAAGGTCAAGCTGTGCTCAGAACCTTTGAAAACTGAATTCAGAGCCATGGAAGGGATGGTAGATGTAATTCAGGAGCAGAAGAAAGGTAACCAGGTATTCCTTGCTCAACTCTTGCCAGTAGCAGAAGAAGGGCACAGTCAGCAACTCAAGTTGGGACCAAAATTGCAAAAGGTATTAAAAGCATTTGCTCATATCTTCTGTGAACCAACCAAACTTCCTCCACACAGAGCTATAGACCACAAAATACAACTCCAACCAGATGCCAAAATTATCCAACTCAGACCTTACAGGTTCTCATATTTTCAGAAAATGGAAATAGAGAAAATAACTCAAGAATTGCTGCAACAAGGCTTAATACAACCTAGCACAAGCCCTTATTCATCACCAGTTTTGCTAGTAAGAAAGAAAGATGGGAGTTGGAGGATGTGTGTTGATTATAGAAGGCTTACTGAGGGTACCATTAAAACCAAATTTCCTATTCCTCTAATTGATGATCTTTTAGATGAATTAACTGGCATGCATTACTACCCTAAGCTGGACTTAAGGTCTGGTTATCACCAGATTAGGATGGATCCCAATGATGTGCACAAAACAGCCTTTCAAACCCATGAAGGCCTATTTGAATTCTTAGTCATGCCCTTTGGATTAACAAATGCCCCCTGCAACATTTCAGTCCTTAATTAATTCTATTCTGAAACCATTTTTGAGGAGTTTTGTGATTGTATTCTTCGATGATATCCTTATATACAGCAAGACCTTGGAGGCACATGTGGCACATTTGAAACAAGTGTTACAGGTACTAACTGATCACAAGCTGTATCTGAAGCAATCAAAATGTTCTTTTGGGGTTAATGTTATAGAATACCTAGGTCATGTGATATCTAGAGAGGGTGTGGCCACTGATCCAAAAAAGGTAGAGGTAATGTTAGCATGGCCAGAACCAAAGACTATCAAGGAGCTGAGGGGTTTTTTAGGGCTAACTGGGTATTACAGAAAATTTGTGAAGAACTATGGAGTAATTGCAAGGCCACTGACTGATTTACTCAAAAAGAATAGCTTCAAATGGTGTAAGGAAGCTCATGAAGCATTTGAAGCTTTGAAAATAGCAAGCTTTTAAAAAACGTTTAACGGCCCTTAACGGTAAGGTGGTCGCTTAACGGTTTAACGTTAAAACGGAATTATACGGAAGTTAAATTAAAAAACGGCCAACCATTTTTTGTCTATTATTTATTTATTTTAAACCAAATTATGGTGCAAACATACACACTTTTGTCATATGTATGACTCTATGTAACTATATATTATATAATATATTTAACATTATTATTAGCATTGTTGCATTTTTCATTGTTTAAAAATATAAATGATGTTATATGATATATTTAATAATTAGAATTTAGAATGTATTTTATTTTGAAATGTGTATTTTTTATAACATCCACTATCCAATTGCGTAAGTTGTACCAACAAAATAATATCTCATGCCAGCATCAATATAGCACACAAGACCAGTGTACCCAAATAATCAACACATCATCATAACACTAGTAACTACTTGACTAAGCTAACAATAACTAATCCCAAGTTAATAAAATAGTAAACAAAAATTGAAAAACTAAATTAATTCAACAAGTTGACAAATCACCAAGTACATTACAGTAAGCATCCAGCAAAAACACAAATAAAAAATAAAAATAAAATAAAATGGCGTTAAAACGGCCTGATTTTAACGGATTTTAACGGATTTACACGGTTTAAAAGGAGTTAAAACCGTTAAACTGCAGAAAAACAGTTAAAAACGTTTTTTCCTGAAAACTTAACGCCATGACAAGTTTTTCCCGTTAAACCGGTTTAATTGAAGTTTAAACTCCGTTTTTTAAAAGCTTGAAAAATAGTAATGAGTACTGCCCCAGTATTGAGGTTACCAGATTTCAATGCTCCTTTTGTAGTGGAGACTGATGCTTGCCTTGATGGTATAGGAGCTGTGTTAATGCAAAACCATAAACCCATAGCATACTTGAGCAAGAAATTGGGAGCAAAAAATCAGACCTTGTCAACATATGAGAAAGAATTGTTGGCATTGTGTGTTGCAGTGACCAAATGGAGGCACTATCTGCTGGGTGGAGAATTTACAATCAAAACTGACCAAATTAGCCTTAAATACCTATTGGAACAAAGAATCAATACACCTATGCAGCATAGGGGGATTGAGCAAACTGCTAGGGTTAAATTACAAAATTGAGTACAAGAAGGGTATTGAAAATAAGGTTGTAGATGCATTGTCAAGGGTCAGAAGCAATGAAGGTGAGTCAGAATTGCAAATAGTGAGTGAAATCATTCCTCAGTGGATTGAGGACATCAAATCTAGTTATGTCAATGATGAGTGGATAACTGGACTGAAGGAGAAAATGAAGCATACCAAGGGAGACATTACTGAACACATGGGGTTACTGAGACACAAAGGAAGGATATGTGTTGGTGCTCATGGTGGTTGGAGAGACCAGATTCTGATGGCATTGCATGGGTCTGCACTAGATGGCCACTCAGGTATAACTGCAACTTATCACAGGGTTAAAAGGGATTTCTTTTGGCCAGACTTAAAGGAAAGTGTGCACCGTTTCATACAACATTGTGATAATTGCCAGATGAACAAAAGTGAACACATAGCTAGCCCAGGGTTCCTTCAACCATTACCTATACCTGATACAACCTGGAGTAGTGTGGGAATGGATTTTCTGACTGGATTACCCAAATCTAAGGGGTATGAGGTCATTTTGGTTGTGGTAGACAGGTTGACCAAATACAGCCATTTCATACCTTTAGCTCACCCCTACACTGCCAGTACAGTAGCTCATGTGTTTCTAGAACATGTGTACAAATTACATGGGCTACCCCTCAACATAGTATCTGACAGAGACCCCATATTCACTAGCCATTTTTGGAAAGAGCTGATGACCAAACTGGAAATTAAATTGAACATGAGTACTGCATTCCACCCTCAATCTGATGGGCAGACAGAAAAAGTCAACCAGTGCCTTGAGCAGTACTTAAGAGCTATGGTATTTGATAAGAATTCAAAGTGGAGTCAATACTTGGCATTAGCTGAATGGTGGTATAACACTAGTTGGCACAGTGCTATCAAGATCACCCCTTTTGAGGCATTGTATGGGTACCCTCCACCAGTACCCTCTCTAGCCAGTGCACCCAAGAGCTAAGTAGAAAGTGTCAATTCCATGCTGAAAGATAGGCAGGCTGCTTTGGTATAGCTAAAGAATAATCTGAGGAAAGCTCAAGAACACATGAAGAGAAATGAAGACAAGCATATGAGTGAAAGGGCATTTAAGGTGGGAGACTGGGTGTATTTAAAAATACAACCCTACATGCAACTGACAATTAGGGGTATGAGAAATCAGAAACTAAGTCCCAAATTTTATGGCCCATTTGAAGTGATACAGAAGGTGGGAAAGGTGGCTTATAAACTGAATTTACCATCTGGCTCTCAAATCCATCATGTATTTCATGTGTCTCAGTTGAAGGGCAAATTGGGAAATAATCGTTCACCTTTACCTCTACAACCAGTGCATAGTCCCTTGCTGCCAGAAGAACTTAAGCCTTTAATGGTAATTGGGCGTCGTATGGTGCCTAAGAATAATACAGCTCAATGCCAGTTGTTGGTGCAGTGGAAGAACCAGAATGCTGAAGATGCAACCTGGGAGGACTATCAAGAATTTGCTGAGAAATTTCCAGATTTTATTCGTGAGGCCACGAATTTCTTAGAGGAAGGGGCAATGCAACGAGAAATCATTCAGACAGCCGTTATTTCAGAGGAGTTAGCATCCGTCGATTTTAGAGCGGTTGGGATTAAGGGCCAAGATGCAAGCGAGCCCAATTATTTTAAATGAGTTATAACACGCAAGGAGATCAAAGCCGTTAATTCTAATCCGATGGAAGAGATTTAATGCAGCAGGCACCCATGGAAAATAAGAGGCTGTTAACCGTTTGGGGAGACCAATTCTCAGAGAAGGACGATTCCCTCTAACAGCTTGTTTTGTCTTATTTGATTTTTACTTTTTTTTACTTAGCAAGGATAATTAGTATAAATAGTAGTCTAATTCAGTTGTAAGGACATGATTTGAAATTTTAATAGAAAATAGCAATTAGTTGTTGCTGCCACTGTTATTATCTTCTCATTTTCATTGTTCTTCTCTTACATGCTGTCAATTCATACTCAATTGAATCCAACAACTTGATTTTATCGTTGCAATATCTCAACGAAGCGGCAGAGGTGAGACTCGATTGAGAGAGAGAAAGCCCCTTGATTAGGTCTTCAGAGGAGCCATAAATTCAAATAGGAAGAAGAAAAAAACGCGGGGAGCGCTGTAAAAGAAACAAAAACGAACCAATTGAACTTCTCCTCGATCGCAGTCGCAGCATTTACGTACCTGTTTTAGGTTTTACTTCTCAACGGGCCAACTGGGCTAAACATTTCGAAGAATCAGAAAATCAATTCGGAGAAAGCATGTCACATTCTTTTGAGTTTTGAAGCAATCCATGGGTCATGGGATATGGATTCCAGAGAATCAGACGAAATAATAGGCTGCAAATAGAATCAATAAAATGGGCCTAATAAACTTAAAAGACGTAAATAATATTGGGCCAGTTCCCACATTCGTTTCTACACGGCCCGTTTATTGCATAATAGCATCTGTGATTCTGTGTCGATTTCCGTCTTCTCCGATTCCTTCTCTCTATGACTCTATCTCTATCCTTCGTTCGATACCTCCGCCCCTTTTCTAATTTTCTTTTGTTCTCCTTCGCTTGAGAGTTGTGGGGAGACATCCTCCTCCTTTCTTTTGTTTTTCTGCGGCCGGAGTAGTTAGTTGTCCCTTTTTCCTCCGGCTCGCTGCCAGCGATCGCATCAAGTAGTTAGTTGTTTTTTAATTGTCTACCAGCGAATTTAGTGACACAGCCACACAGGTTTGTTTCTCTATCAAGTTTACTGAGTCAGATCCCAAATTGCTTCGACGATATTATTGTGTTTGTGAATAGGAGTAAATTTTTTGTTATATTGGTTCTATGGTTCCAGCTTATCTCTGCTGATATCTGGTACCAGTATCTGATGCTGGTTCGTATTTTTTTTTCTGGTTTTGTGGGTTTACTTGGTTTTTGGGGGGGTTTTTTCTTTCTTTTTTGGATGTGAGCATACACACACAGGATTTCTTTTCTGATTGCTTGTTTTTTGGTTTTCACCGATAAGAGCATATACACACAAGGTGTGGGTTTTTTCTGGTATTTTGATGATGAAACCTCTTGGTTTCTGATCTGGGATTTTGTTGGTTTTCTACTGGTATGCTTTACCAGATTGATCGGGTTGCCCCTTTTTGCTTATACCTGTGGCCAGTACTTGTTTCCTCACGTTGGTGAGTTGTTGCCTTATGCTATTACGGGTTTGTAACATACCCACTCTGACACCATGTTGTTGATTTGCACAAGAAAACCCAGAACTATCTGTATCTGTAGAATATGAATGTTTTGAGCGTTTGGATTATTGGAGTTATCGTGTTATTGCTTTCAGATTTATCGTTTTAACTTTGGGTATTCTTTGTGGGGCGGTATGTATTTTGGGAGTGATGGTCTTGGTCCTGTTTTGGTACACAGTGATTTATGGCGACCTTTGAGCTTTACCGTCGGTCAACAATTGGCATGTGCTTGACAGAGACTTTAGATGAGATGGTATCAAATGGTACACTAAGCCCTGAGCTAGCCATTCAAGTGCTTGTCCAATTTGATAAGGTCTTATATCATTATTCCTTGATCCTCTCTGCATTTTATCTTCTTAGATATATATCTGTTTAGAGAAGGTAAATTGAGGCTAATTGCTTCAAATGGAAACTGTAAATACTTGAGCATGTTGTGATAAACTGGGCCACCTTGTATACTTGATAGAAATTTAAAAGTTAATTGAAGTATTTATCGTTTGGTTCGCGTTTTTATGCTTGTTTTGGCTTTGTTTGGGGGTAATATTACTATCATTGAGTATTTAGTATCCTGTTCAGTTCTGGTATGAACTGTTTGTATAGTATGCAATGGTACCACTTTGACAAGCATGTTGGCCTTTTTAGTTGCTTATTTTATGTTTAATTGCAAAGTTATGGTCACTAATGTCAAGAGAGTTATAAGGCAGACTTATGACATGGATTTATTGAGTTAAAGCTGGCTTTAATTGGATAATTAAGGTTAATTTCATTAACCAAAAGTTATTATTGGGGCCTGATTGCAAACCTATGCAATACTTTACATTATAATTCCTAGTTTCCTATAAAATATAGTTATTGGGAATTTGGGCCTGATTGCAAACCTATGCAATACTTTACATTCTAATTCCTAGTTTCCTATAAAATATCCTTTCTTTTTATTTATTATTTGATTTTTTACATATTGCATTTTGTTCTCTGAACCATTTTAAGGTAAGTTGGGGGTGTGCTAGGTTGATTTAAAGCTTAATTAATGGAGACATCCAAATTGTGGCTTCATTGAGGAACCTACTGTATTTTGATTCTGCAAGGAAATTCATTTTGGGGTTAATTGGTGAATATGAAGAGCTAGCTGTGAATTTAAATATCCGTCAAATTGCATTTGTTAATTAATATGAAATTGATATTAAGCTTTTGTTACAGTCAATGACAGAAACTTTGGAAAATCAAGTAAAGAGCAAGGTTAATATCAAGGTACTTTCTTTTGTCTTAGAATTAATGCCTTTTACTTTCACAAAATAAATGGTTTCCTAAAACCTAACTATTACATTTATCTAATATCACGTTTAAGATTTATTCGACCTGTTGACCTTACAGTCCTCGGCACGTTATATATCACTTTTCATTTCCTTTTTTTGCAGTCTTTGGTATTTCGTCATTTACATATTGAAAGTTGTCACAATTTATATATTAAACATTACTGAATAAAATACCATGCCACACACAGCAAGCTTTTAGTTTCCTCTTTGTTGGTTGGTGTTTTCTTTCTTTCTATTTCTGGCTACGTATGTTTGGTACTGCATATATACATTAGGTCGAAGCCTAAACTGGCTCAGAATTGGTGTGGAAGCGATGATCTCTGACTTAGAGATAATCAAATTGGTTTCAGAATAATGATGAAGTAATTCCAACTATATCTTAATGCCAAATAAACTTAACTGCCCCTATGTTTTTTTCTTTATTTTTTCCTTGAGATCCATGGCTATCAGATAGAATGAACTGACAACTGAAGAGAGCTTAAACCCTAGTACTCTAAAGTCTAACCAATCATAAGGTGACCCAGGTCCAGCTGACTATCCTATCTACATCTCTAGTCCATCCTTATAGTCGTGTCTCTACGGTCCTGCAGAAAATGAAGAGATTCTTTATTCCTGACTTTTGTGTGATATTGTTTTTTCGTTGAGTACAAGTGCACGTAGATCCTTAATTTTGTTTTTTATATAAAGCTGATGTACCACTAGTTTGTATTATACTATTTAGAATTAGGTTTTGAGTTTTGTAGGGAACTAGTTTGTCTGGCAGGAGACTTTATAAAGGACCAAAAAAAGAACGAAAAATTGTATTCTTTTTTCGTATCTATTTTTTTTTAACTTACTATGTTGTTGTCTCTCTACGAAACAGGGGCATCTGCACACATACAGGTTTTGTGACAACGTATGGACATTCATTTTACAGGATGCAACCTTTAAGAGTGAGGAGATTCAAGAAACTGTTAACCGTGTGAAGATTGTGGCATGTGATTCCAAGCTTCTCTCTCAATAAGCTGACTTCTCTCTCTCTCTCTAGTATTCGTGTATGAACAAACTAGTCCTTTTTTGGGGCCTTGGCTCTTTAGGATTTTTGTTGTGTTGCAGTTGTTTGATATATGTTGATGATCTGCTTTAATACCTCATTCATGTATCCCCATCCCACCTCCGTTTTTCCATCATCTCTTTTTGTCATTGTTATTTCTTCTGATATGTAGTATAATTTGTCGTTAAATTTGAAACTGGTATCACAAAGTCTGTGCTGCTTTTAATGGATTTCTGAGGGAAAGCTATGTATTATATTGTCCTAGTAGAAGTGAGCCCAATCTGGTACGGTCATCTAACAGGACTGGAAGTAAAAATAGTAGCTTTTCTAATTTTACACTTCAATTTATTTAGGTTCAAATAAAAGTATATATAAAATGTTATTATAATTGAGTTCGTACTAAACTCGCGCTCTACAAAATCGAGTGATTTTCTATTACTAAAAAAATAGATGGAGTAATTTCAGGTTGTGCTTGACTCTACTTAGAATTACAATTAAATCAAACTGTAGAATGATACAGTTGAACTTGAGAGCTTGGTTTATTCGGTATGGAAGTGAACTTGTAAATTCCTAAAGGCGCTTATATTGGTAACTCGGATCTCATACCTTTCTAACTTGTTTTTATGAATTATAATCTCGAACACAACGGGATTGTTAGTCTTTCAACTTCTCTGAAATTCGACGATGCAATCTTTCAAACCATTAAATTAAATATGGTTTTGGACTTATCGTGAATCTACATGCATCTTCTTATATATATCACAGCAATGCAGAAGATCTACATTTCCATAAGAGCAATGGACATTACAGATGAGCAAGTACGTGCAAATTTTTGTTGCAAATTTAAATATAAAACTTCAGATCTAAATATAAAGACATACAAGAGAACGAACAAAACGAAACATTAATTACTTTTTTCTAGCGAAAGAACACGAGAAGAGGACGATTAAGAAAGGACTGTTAGCATCACCCTACATTTCATCGTAGAACTTTTAACAAGAGGAATAGGTACAAAAAAGTTCCTAGAAAATAAGATAACTAGAAGAGTATTTCATTTGAAGAATTCTTTTTTTTTTTGTTTTCTATTTTGTACTCGCCTTGATTCGTACAAAAGTCAGAAATAAAACGGGTAATCTCATCAATGTCCTAAAACGAAGATATAAAATCTTGAACACTGTAGACATAATTAATTCGTTAAGGAGTATAATCCATAAGAAGAGCTAACCTACAAAAACAAACATCTTTTGACAGATCTATCTCTACTCCAGTATGCAGTGTTGAAGCACAAATCAGATGCAAAAAAAAAACTAATTTTGCACAGCTGATTAACATACTTTACTTGACCGCACCATATTTTCACATGATTACTACTCGGCCCAATATGGCACTCGCATGCTACAAATTCTTAGATTGATCTCCCCAGTTACACACTAAGAATCGGGTTAGCATGTGTACACAAGGTATTAATGAGGAAATCGCATGAAAGGTCACAAGGCAACCGTGTTTCAGTTAACAAATATAAAGATCAGTGTTGTTGTCAGTGAACTTAAACTTCTTGAAGAGCCAGACTCAACTCTTGTGCTGTCTTTCCAACTGTTCCTTTCCTTCTATTAAATTCAATAGAAATAAATGGATCAATGTGAAGTGACATGTAGCAAATGCACAAGTACTGAGTAGATTATAAGACACGTGAATCTCCTTACCTCACCAAAGATGAGACTCTACTTTTGACTTTTTCGAGTTCAATAAAACACAAATTGCAACGCTCAACCCTGGAAAAACACAAATCAACAAACACATACCAAAATAAAAAATGTATTTCCATGAAAACTAAAGTAAATATATTTATCACACTATGGAAAATGTTTAAAATTGCTCTTAACTATAAACCAGACAATCAGTGAGAAAGAACTAGCAAGAACTATGAACCATTTTGAAATTTTGCAAAACATTGTAAATTAATGTTTCTCATATCAGCCATATGCAGAAATAGTCTGAATACCGACAACAGCACCAGCAGATGTAATATTCATAATAATGACACAATGAACAAACCTTTGTTCCATTTGGAGGTCTACACCAACTGATGATGGCCCAGCTGTTACAGTAGAATGAATCAATGACCCAAATGTTCTGACAAGTTTTATCAAAAGCTCCAGGGAAACACTCAAATGCCTGCAGCAAGTAAATCAAATTTGCAGGATTTAACTCAAAACCCCAAATCATTGGCAAGCAGTAAATTTTGTAAGGTTAGATGACCAGAAGTTCCATTACAATATTTTAAAATTATAAGCTTGCATACTATTACTTCGTAAAAAAAGCTAAAGCCTTTTTATATGCATAGCATCATAGTAACAATACCTCTCTGTTTGACTATCCAAAAGACCTGCAAGAAAGGGGAGGACACAAGTGCACAAATCCAAAGTAATAGTCTCTGCCTTCTCAGTGAGCACGCTCACCACATCAGCAGAAACCTGTGGTTTCAACCAATATGATAGTTGTTAGCATGATTGAAAGAGGTTTCTATTACGAGAAAACAAAATAAGGAAAAAGAATATTAAAAGTAAAAAATTGTACACACAGCATGATCAGAAATCTTTTCCAAAGCAGAAATAACACCCTTCACATCATTCCGGTTCCAATGCTGGTGGACCACCTAGAAATAAAAAAAATGATTTTTTAATTAATTTATATGAGTCAAATAGCAATCTGACGAACAATTAAGAATTTTCATGTTGAAATGAAGAAATAAGTTCTTATATTCAGGTGTGGATCCAGAAAAAATTTCAGGGTGGTTCAACATTTTGGTTTTTTTTTTCAGGATGGTTCAAAATCATGAATATTTTATAAAAGATTCAAATTAAAATATAAAAGATTCAAATTATAAGTCTATTTTTCAGAATTTTTTTCTAATTACGTGGTCAGTTTTGAATTTTTTTTCCAGGGTGGGTAAGTTGACCCAGCGTGGGCCTTAGTGGCTCCGCCCCTGCTTATATTGGGGGAAGTCAACTACCTGCATTTTTGTTAATCGAGACCTAGCTGAGCTTAAAAACATGTCATGTTGATCCATTAACCCAGAAAAACCATCGTCATCAGTTTGCGGAAACAACTTCTCAGAAGATGGACCATTTTCTCTCTGAAAAATTTAAATGTATATAGAGGTAATAACGATTAAAACTGAATGTTGCAAGTTCATTTAAACATGAAAATATTTCATAAAATGGTTGCATTTCAAAAGCTTTTGTATAAGGCCTCCCAAAGAAATAAAAAGACACTTTCAAGTTTCAATTCAATCGATCAAATGGAAAATAGATAGGACATAAATGGAAACGTACCAAAGAATATGGCATGCTCGATGAAGGGGGGTCACAAGGAGGAGATTGGTCACGGTCTTCCCAATTGGCAACTAATGATCTAGTTCTTCCTGTGAGGCTCCAAATTTTAAAACTCGAAACAAAAATCAAGTAATCAAATTCGATAAGAAAAATATAGCTCCTCCAAATTCAACAAGAGAATTAATACCTCCTTTTGAAACTTCCATGTAACAAGAGTCCCTTGGCTTAGCCGCCCTCATATTAACTGCATGTTGCTAATATTGAGTGAGAAAACTCTGACAGGGTTTAAAGCCGCATGGAAAACAAAAAAAAATTATCTACAACTCAAATTGATCAAAGGAAAATGGAAAACGACTAATACAAAATTTAAAATTTTAGATATAAGAATAAGTAATGTATACAATCAAAGTGGTAGCACAGATTATGATAAAGCACAAAGAAACATACAGCTCTCAAAACGTTGACTTGGAGCTGACTCAGCCATGGGACTTGGCCCCGCCCTCCCCACACTAAAATGCCTGCTATCAGAATAATCATCTCTAGAAACACCTGCATGACTAGAACCATTTCCCGTGGGAAGAAAATTCTGACTTGCAACCTCTGATGGTTCTGACAACTTGTTGTTTCGCACAAATGGAGATTTTCTCCCTTCATTTCTTGAGCTCGTTTTTGGTACAAAGATCTGAACTGGCACATCAAATGGCTCCTTTTTAGAATTGGGACCAGGCCCTAGTCTTGTGTTGCTTCTTGGAACGGAAACCGGTGCCACATCAGCAGATTCAGTTCTGGAATCAGGTCCCATCTCACATCTTGTGGTGGCTCTTGAGACAAGAACAGGTGGTGCTTGAAAATTACCAGTGCCGTGGCTTCTTGACGAGTTTTTCTTCAGACTGGCTAATGAGGAAGTTGGTGTGCCTATTTTGGCACTGGACACTGCCGTTTTTTGAGGAGTGCTAGGTGGAGCTGCTGAAACCGCTTGAATATTGGAAAGGAAAAAAAAAACAAAAGAAAGTAAATGACATATAAGATAAAGAGAATAAGAAATCCAGAATCTGTGAACATTTATCTCAGTTATTAGGTTTTCTTAAGAAAATATCCATGATGACAAACAATCTTCTTTTCTATTCAAGTCTGGTCCTAGGAAATATGCAATAACTCTATAAAAAGCTTAAAGATTGAAAAAAGAAACTAATATTACAAGAACCCTACAAATGTGGTGTCCTTGGTTTAAAAAATCACAAAACACAAACTTTTAAACTTAAAGATAAAAATTAAGATTCCCAAGTGCATTTCACCATAAAAAATGAATAAAGTACAAGAAACATACAAGGTACAAGCTTGGTCTCCTTGGTCGTTGAGTCGTTACATTGTGGGGCTGGCATTCTGCCTACAGTCGTAGATTTCACACTGGTCTCTGAATTTTGTGCTACTGACAAGCGAGCCATGCCACCCTTTAATGAGGTCTCAGTCTGAGCTGGTGGAGTTACAGTTGAACTTGGTCTGGTTTTGGCGAGGCCATTCAACTTCGCATTAACTCCGGTTACATAGGGCTCCACATGCTAATGATACAAACATTGTAAGTGTTGCCAATAGAAGGTTAATTTCCTCACCATAGGGGTGTAAGCTAATAGACAGATTTATTTAGAGAACAATGGCAACAGCTGAAGAGAGCATGTTCATTATTTTGAGACCTTGCAACTTCTGTAAAAAGCTCGCAGTAATATACTCTGATTATGAGGTGTTATTTGTTGTATTACAAGGGGGTATTTTCTTTTACTTCAAGAATCTCAAAATATTAGATGCTGGAAGGCACTTTTTCAAATGTAGAACTAATGCCCAAGGAGTTCTTAGAAGAGCACTAATGACACAAAGAAACATTCAGTATAAAACAATCAATCAGAACATGAACCTTGCTCAGGTAAACCTATTATTTTAAGAAATATTCTCAAATTATAAAAACAAAATTAAATGTTCTTTCTAAAATTGCAATAGAAATATCACCGTACCGAGAGATCAACCACCCAAACACCAACACAACTTTGATTAAAGGAGCAGCCAAGAAGCTTTCCTTCATGGATATTTAGATCTGACAGCCTTGACCAGCCCACATCAACTGAATCATGGCATCTGATTGGCTCCCAAGAGTAAGTCTTGCAAAAAGTAAATAATTAATTTAAATAATGTCCTAATGCAGCTTACACAATAAAAACAAAAGTAAAAGCTAGCGGGCCATGTCAGAGTGGTGTGTCTCCATTTTATTGAGATTAACTGTGTTAATGTTCCCAGTAGTCTTCAACTGTAGGAACGAAACATGTTCTGCAGTTTTCAGATACCATGAAGAAATTCAATTCAATTATCTAATATTTACTTCTTGCCTTCATACTTTACAACTTGCTAAAAGAATTTGAAGCATCCTCATGTTTTAAAATCAACTGCCATTGCTAAAGAATATTCCAAAGTGTTCATAAGTTAATTTGAAATTACTTGTTAACAAACCAGCAGATAAAATAGCTTAGTCTCATAAAGAAGAAGTTTTTATCTTAGATCCTCATAGGGTGTAAAACTCATACCTTTAAATTCTCCTGCAACCCACAAAGCAAAGTTCTTCCATCGGGATTAAAGGTCATAGCACGGACACCAGTTGTCTGAAATAGAGAATAGTAAGTGAAAAATGAGCAAAGTTTAACTGACATTTCTGTGCGCATTAAGTGATGTTGACTTATTATAAAAGAAATATATACCTCAGGTCCACTAGATCCAATCAACTCAAAAGTTTCAAGATCCCAAAATTTAACAGTTTTATCAGCAGAACCTGTATTTTCCGATGAACTTCAGTTACATACAAATGAGAAATGACATTGAACCTGTTGCCAGGAGAAATCACGAAGATGAAAATCAAAATCATAGTTAACATAGTGAGAAATGATATTGAACCTGTTGCCAGGAGAAACTCATGAGGATGAAAATCTATGCATTGAACCTGTCCCTCATGGTACTTGAAATCATGCAACAGCTTCCCAGCAGTAAGATCCCACAGCTGTCAATAGAAATGATTTATGTACAGTACAAAGGTCTTATCAGTAAATGCAGACACATAATAGATTCTGTTTCTTTCTTTATAACCTGAAATGCCAAAAATTATTACCTTTACAGTATTATCTTCGCCACCAGAAACAACCCACCGACCATCTGGAGTGAACCGAATGGCATTCACCCCTCTTGTATGGCCTTTATATGTGTGAATGCAGCCTTTTCTTCTTATATCCCATATCTTCAGATTAGTATCCAAAGAACCCGATGCGAAGAATTCACCAAATGGGTGAAAATCAACTGATATACAGTTCGACCGGTGGCCCGTTAAGGTTCTCACAACTGAAAAAGAAAAGGGGAGGTTGTAAATTTCGAGCACGAAATGTTTAAGGAAAAAATGGGCATTTTGCAAATTACACAGAATTTTGCAGCATTTGCATACATCACCTGAATTCACCAATGTCATATTTCTTTGAGATTGTGGCAGATAACACTCGACAGTTGCATAAAAGATTTGAGACAAAAAATGCCATCTATAAGGACAACTTGGGATGGTGGGACCCGGATTTCATATAAGAATTTTAGCCCTTGATCCAACTAAACTGAACCAAGAGTAGTTGTAAATGGAGCAGATATTATTTGTAAAATTCATTTCCATATCCGAACAATTATGAATTATCCATATTTGATTATCCAAATCTCTATCTTTGCAGATACTTACGTGGATAATTATTAGGTAAGATAAATAGCAGATACAAATTATTTATAGCCGCTTAAAATGATGCAGATATCCAAATTACCAGATTATCTGCCAATCTCAAATTCTAGTTATTTTTCTTCTATTTTATGACGTCATCATTGTTAGTATAATGGAAGTATCAATCGTCATATCTGTCTATTATCCGTTCTGCATCCAACTCTAAATTATAATTTGTCAATCATCAAATAATGTATCTGTGTTGAAGTGAATGTGTTTTTTTTTTATTTTGGAAGCCATTAATATTTGTATCCGCTCAACGGAATGTGGATAGAGATATGGTTTTAGCATTATCCACTCCGTATTTGTATTGTTTTCACCCCTTGACCAAGAGACCCTAGGCGTCTGGTCCCCATTTTCTTTGAACTGGTTTTCAGGTATCATGAAACAGAGACAAATCAGGGTAAACTAAGTCACTTTATAATTAAGATAACCTTGCTCTTAACAGTTAGATGTTATTTAAAGAATGCCAAGAAATACTGGTCCTTGTTGCAGATATGGAAAAGGTGGGGTGTCTGCAAATGTAACAGGTACTAGGTGCATATTTTGCAAAGGAACCAAAATGGGAAAACAAAGATTTTTAAAATTGAAAGCATACTCTTGGCCTCCTGTAAGTCCCATAGTTTGATAGTGCCACTAGCTGCTCCAGCAGCAACAAAGACTTCTGAGCCATCAAAACTCACTGACTCAACAGCACTAGTGTGCCCAGATAAACTCTGAAAAATAATGTGGCAAGAAGTAAATGCTTGTCATCTCAACGTCAAAATATTTAAAACCAAAGAAAGGAACTATCGGAAATGGAAGTGCACACCAGTATTGAATTGGGCTTGCCGATGGCCCACAAATTTACTTTGTTATCCTCGCCACCAGTAACAAGAACCCTAGATGTTTTCCTCCCGATTTTGAGGCAATTCACATTTGAAGAGTGTGCGACAAACTCCTCTGAGTTTACATGCAAGTCAAGAATTTCAAATCATGCAACAAAATTGATGCAACATAAGTGTGTATTCCAAAAAAAAATATAAACAACATTTCAATACTTCTAAAGAGTATACTGGATGTTGAGCTATTTAGGTGTATTCTAGCATAATCAATGTGACAGAACCATACAATTCATGAAACCAACCACTATGTAACTTATTTTATTCTTCGAGATCAGTAATTTATAAGTAGAGGAGCTACATTTAATTCTACTGAGCCCTCACCAAGACATGGAACCGAAGTCAAGCAGCAAAAGAAGAAGCTCTTAAAAACAGAAAACCACTAAACAGTCCAATTGCATTCCAGTAGAAACCATGATAAAATAATGCCGAATTAAATGCAAACAAACGGCTCAGCAACTTCTCAACAAGCCAAACAAATCCAAAACAAATAAACCAAAAGTTTAAATAAGGATACGGAGCTTGTAAGCGCGTTTTGTGTTAGCAGCCATGAAATAAAAAATGATATCCAAACTTTGGTTCAAATTCAGATTCGGAGCTCCTCCTCCGGTTTCTTCCGATCCAATAAGGTCTCTTCGCAAACCCTCTCGGTATTTTCCTCATCTTAGATTACACCAATTGGCCAAAACACACCCGATCTCGGCAATAACACCAATCATTTCGTCTTCTTCCGAGAACTCCTTTCCTAGGGGTGGTTATCTCCGTTCAAAAGAGAAGCGCGCCGCCACTAATGGAGAACAAAGGATCTAGGAGCTAAACGACAATGCTGATCTTCAACTGTGCCAACTTACGATTTCAATTTGAGGTGCTAGAGAGAAGAGAAGAAGGGAAGAGGCGTGGGGTGGGATGGGAGAGAAGGAGACAAGAAGAAATGGAGCTCCCTCGAAAGAGAAGAGGAGGGTTTGGTTCAAAAAAATGATAATAATTTCAGAAAAGAAAATATTCGAATAAATTATTTAAGATGGCGATCGATTCTAACCCTGAAAAAATTTAGAATTATATCTATAACTTTAATTTCAAATCATTGACAGCGATGATTTTATTTTTCAGCGTTTAGATTCAGAGTAAACTCATGCGTTCACGATATGAAATCAAATGACAAAAAATTGTTAAATATAGTGCTAAAATTTCGGAGCAGTGTTCGTGTTGAACGTTGCGTTCAGACAATTTTGTGACGTGTCGTCTGGACACATGTTTAGACGCTGCGTTCAACCGTGAACGCTGATATCAAATTAATGGTATTTTTTTCCTTTATCAACTCGATGACTTCGATTTTGAGCGTAAATGTAGAAAAATAGTCATCGTTGTAAAAATTTTGAAATTACGACCACATATGTAATTATTATTATTTTCAGAGATGCAAACAAAATTCTCTTGCGTACAAACCTTGTATATTCTCGCACATCACATCTTTCTCGACGGTTATGCTAAGTTGCTCCCATTTGCACCCCAATGGTACAGTTTACGTACGGATATCGGATAACTTGCAATTCAAAACCAAAAAATTGAAATTTGATTTTTTAATAGATTTTATTATAGACAATAATTTCAACGATTTGCAATTATTTATTTACATTTTAAAATTTGAGATATGATCATAAGCACGATAAAATTTTGTACTTAAATACCATATCATAACTCTAAATATAAAGTTTCTTATAGCGATCTTGAAAATAAAATATCTACGTGCTTTTTTTAATTATCCTTTGAACAGAGAGAAAAATAAATAAAATAAATGGCTACTTTTCACAATTATATAATTGTTCAACAAGTGCAAAGTGAGAAAATCAAACACTTAAAAGATATATAAAAAGTTCTTTAGACTCTTGTAATTATTTTTTCAGTTTGTCGATTTGAAAAACATACTTGTATTTTACTATTTTTCTGTTGAGAATTTGCATGTCATATTTTGACAAGAAATATAGATATTTTCACGATCTTTTCAACGCTTGAAAAACGCAGAAATCAGAACTACGAATCAAAAGTTATAGTTGTTTCAAGATCTGAAGAAAAAGTGAAAAACATTATATCGATTGGTAAATTGATATATTGATATAAATAATCGATATGTCGATATATATAATCGATATATCGATATAAAAATGCTCTGTAATCATAAGAGGATCATCATTGACTCATATGGTATCGATTGGAACATCATATATCGATATGGTCGCATGTAGCTGTTTTTGCTGACTGTAGGCTATTTAAAGGCGGTTCTTTCACTTCCAAAGCAGGAGATCAATCTCAAATGTGCATTCGAGTAGTGGAAAACATAAATACCAACTATATATCCAGGTACATGATCAACACATGTTATCAAATGCCAAATTGCGCGAAATATACAATTGCACTGGAAAAGGTTTGTTCGAGCACTAGTACAACCACACTAGATTTTGATTGTCAAAGGTTTCATAATTCATAATTGGACTTAAGGATAAGTCCTTCAGTAGATCAGTATAGAATAGAGAAATTGATTATAAAAAGGTTAATACTTAAATAATGAGTTAAATGGAGCCCGATCATGTGGTTAGTTGGTCTCGATCCTACCTTATGCTTATGATATACTGTCATGTCAAGAGTGGACCCATACTGATACAGCCCCCACATCTCTCCAATTAGTTATGACTTGTGAGGGAATAAACCGACCACCTATTGTGAGGTGTCCCCAAATCCTGATACATCGGTTCTCTTTCAATTTCGAAGATAAATCAATGGAAGTAGAAAAGCTGGGCTTTTGGTTTCTGGCACCAAACAAAGAACTTCCATGTTTAATTGCAAAGTGGGGATGTGATCAATGGAACTGGAAACTTCATGTGATTCTCTCTCTCTGTAAAAAAAAAAAAAGACACTTCATTCATGTGAAGGCATGAAGGCACCGTGTAGGAGGCGCTTTATGATGCGTTCAACATTGGTTGTGCTGATATCATCACACTAACAATTAATGCGAGGGAATTATGAAGTTTCTATTTGGGAAATTTCAAATTTGTGCTGAAACAGATCAAGAGGCAATGTTACATTGCTACGCATTGCAAATTTGCAACCAATACTGGATTTGAAACGAATGGGACCGGGACCGGGACCGGGACCGGGACCGGGACCACCCAACCCAACACGTACGACGCAGATCATTGCGGACATGGGATGATGGGGGGGTCATGGTACGTGTAACGAGCAACCTACATGTGGGGCCCGCTTCTCTATTACCATGTTCTCTTGCAATCATCCAGTTTATACTTTCTACATCAATGATTTAATTTCTTTTTACTCTTTAGACAACGATTGAACGATGAATGGAATTCTGATCAAAAGGCATTAATGTTTTGAGATAGCTCTTGTTATCAGACGCCATACGGATACGGTGAATAAGAATTTGGCAGTAGACGCGAACAGCGAACCCAACACCAGATAGGCAGATAGAATCCTTTTTGCGTTTGTGAGATACTGAGATACTGAGATGTGATGTGACGATACACAACGCTAAAGACAAAAACCATGTGGTAAGCGGTAGAAAGGTTACAAAAAGTACATGTATATGTAATATGTATATCAATATGCCTTTTCTTTCTCTCTCTCAAAGAGACTCGCCAATTGTCATTCAAAATTGAATGGCTTTCTCGCGCTCTCTGTTGGTTTTGAACTTTTCATCTTTTAAACCCATTATTTAATGAATAATGCATTGCAGCCTTGGCATGAGTGAAAGGAAACTCCTGCGCGCACTTTTTTATGCGCTCTACTATAATCTGAATCGTAATTTTTTTTTATCATATTATCGACGATAGGACGTTGATCTTAAATCCGACGATTCAATTTAAACTGCACAGAAAGAGCACAAAAAAATGCACGCAGAGAATAAAATTCCTGACATGAGTGGATAGTCCTCTATAGAGAAATAGAGTGAATATTTTTGAAATGAAGAATGATTGAATATAATTATTTTGATCATACAATTACATGTCGGGTCTCTTTATAGTTGAGACAGATTTTGTATCGTTGCTTAGTTGTCTAAAATACAATTTCTAGCTGTTGTCTAGTTGGCTAAATTACAATTGTTGAATATGCAAAAATACCCAAATCTTGCTATGTACTATATTTAGTTCTAACATCTATTATATGATGCTAGCATGATTCTGTCCGTTAAAATGCCTGTGATGATTCTCTGAGGTAAATCTTATATTTCTCAACACTCTCCCTCAAGTTAGTATTGTAAATGTCGATCAATCCTAACTTGCTTGTAATCTTATAAAATGGTCTTGATTCTAGCTCTTTTGTGAAAATATCAGCTAGTTGATCTTGACTCTTCACATATGGAGTTTTGATTTTTTTTACTTGAATTTTTTTCTCGCACAAAATGACAATCAACTTCATTGTGCTTGGTTCTTTCGTGAAACACTGAATTAGATGCAATATGTCTAGCCGCTTGATTATCACAAAACATTTTTATAGGTTCATGATTTGCAATATTCAAATCGGTTAACACTTGCTTAACCCAAGTTAGTTCACTAGCGGTTGATGCCATAGCTCGATATTCTGCCTCAGCACTCGGTCTTGCTATGACACTTTGCTTCTTGCTCTTTCATGTGACTAGATTTCCACCTACAAATGTACAGAAGCCAGTTGTTGATTTTCTATCGAAGCTTCATGTCCAATTTGCATCGGAATAGCCACACACTTCGTTAGAGTTATTATTTTTCATTCATATTCCCTTCCCAAGTGACCCTTTTATGTATCTTAAAATTCTATTTATTACTTCTAGAGATATGGTGCTTTTGGTGAATGCATGAACTTGCTAATTTGACTAACAACAAATGAGATATCAGGTCTGGTTATTGTTAAATATATAAATTTCCTACAAGTTTTTGAAACTCAAATAATGTGCATAATAACTCAGTTAAATGTATATAATAACATCGGTATCGATAATCAGTATCAATATTAGTATCTACGGAACATTTTTCTTGGTTTAAAGCATGCTCAACTTTTCTCGAATTTGACCGATCGGAAATTCGGAATTATAATTTAGAAATTACTTAATAATGTTCAGGTTAATTAAGAAATTGACGTTCTAATATTTACTCTCTTCAGTCAAGAGGAGTTTTCATTCCAAATTTCCAAGGAAATGAAGCGGAAAATAAGATGGGAACGCTATCACCATCTGTTGGTGTAGCTTCACCATCTGTTGTTCAATTTTGATATTTAAAAAATTGATCACATTAGAGAATCTATCTTAAATTAAATAGTAGATGCAATATCTAATTCGTCTGTGTACGTATTTGCTTGTCGTTGAGGCTGAGATGGGTACTGTCAACTGTGGAAGTTGAACAATCGTGACAAGAAAATAAAAAGAGGCTTCTTTCTGGCGTTTTCAAACAATACTTTGGCGCATATGGGGGAATTCTCTACTGCGACGCAGCAGGCAGCAGCTACCACCACTAGTATTATTCCAAGGAAATTAAATTTCTGATAAGTTGGTAATTAAATTCTAAACGTCACTAGATATCATTCATTTATTAGTATTTTTCTTTTTCTTTTTCTTTTTCTTTTTCGCACCTCAAAGCATGATACGGAACAATGCGGTGCATTTCTGTTTTCATTCAGGCTTCCAGCATAAATGTACAAGCTCATGGAGTCATGGTTGCTTGTACAAAAGATAAAATCATAAATAAAAGCGCATAGGCAACACGTAATACCTATTAGCATACATCCAGCCGGTACGGCGGTACCATGTGGTCTTTACAGCCTAAAATGTACCCATCAAAACTCTCGTTTTCTTTTCTTCTTTTTTATTTATGTTATGAAATAATCATCGTATTTGCATTTAATTAAACGCCAAGAAAATAAAGGCGGAGAGATTTACACGGGCGGAGCTACATGAGGTCAGGGAGGGACAGCCGCCTCACTCTGAATTTTTTTTTGCAAAATAAGTTTGTGTATTTGTACGATTTGTTAAATTTTTTGTAAAATAACTATGTAATGTGCATCATTTTGTTCCTCTCTGAAAAAAGTAATAGATCTTGTCCCTTCCTGACGGAAATCTTGAATCCGCCCCTGACAGAGAAATGTCTTGGGAGGAGACAAAATTAAGCAACGAATCCTTACAACATAACATAATTTTGCAGATAAAATAATGTAGAATAATATTTGTTAAATTTATTTATAAAATAATCATTTATATTTAAAAATTTATGTCATTTTGCTTCTTGAGAAAAAAATTTATAAATCTTGCTTCCAATCTCGTAAGACACTGGGACTTGCAAAATGGAGACCCCACGTGTCATAAATAGTAGCTGAAATTGAGAGGCAGAACAAGAAGTTTCTTATATTTCTCAAAGAAAATATCATCCCAACCTCACAAAAAAGATAAATAAATCAACTGACATAGAATGGCTAGTCCAGTCTTCATTCAATCATTGCACCACTACCAGTATGTATCATATTCATACCTAACTGTTATAATCGTGGATACATGTAATCTCAAGCCTCATCATGTATTTCCATCCAATAATGACCATACATTAACCACTAGCCACCAACCATTTTCATTTGATTGTACAAAAGAGATAACACCGTTGTGCGATTGAAAGTATTAACACTTGCTACGGCCACTGCAACTACCATTTTTGTCCGTACCATTGCATACAATATATATGTTATCAGAGCTTGACACTCTACTAAACCACAATATATTAATCAAGGAAATAAGTTCAGTATTGGATTAACGCAAGCGAATTCATTGTAGCCAGGGCTTTTAAACCCACGAAACGATAACGCACATATCTTATTGCATTAGTTGTTGCGTTTGAAGAACGCAACGATTTTCTCTTGTGTCTTACGTTGCATTTAATAAACGTAAGATTTTTGCACTAAACGTTGCGTTTAAACGTTTAATTTTTTTGAATGTTTGCTAACCGCACAACATAACCAAAAGTTGTGTCAAATTGCAGCAAACTGCACGAAATAACTGCAACATCCAATGAAATTGCAACAAACTGTTGCATCCTATGAAACTTGCGAATTTCTAAAAATAAGGACCTATGAAAAAAGTTGCATGCATCCTTAAAATAGACTATAAAAAATTTGTTATATGATGAGATTCGATACAAACCTCATCATAAAATTCATATCCTACCCACTTCATATCCTACAAATTCTAAAAGTAGGAAATTGGATCATTTTTTGCTTGAACTAATGATTGTGATTGAGTTTGGATAATAAAATAATACTTTTATGTTATATAAAATTAAGGAGAGAATAGATTATCTCATGCTCATGTGAAAGTAAAAGTCATTTTTAACCATCTCCAAATTTACACACGAATAGAGAGAATAATTTGTATTCATCTCCCATCTTTTTCTTCTTAAATTCTCATCAAGAGTTTTAAGTCTATGTAGTTCTACCTATTTCTACTCTGCAATCCATATTATTTCAGACTCGTAGAATTCTAAACGTAAGATGCAATTAAACGTAACGAAAGTGATCATTTGCGTTTACATTACGTTCAACTAAAAGCAATCAAAATCCCTTGGTCTTACGTTGTGTTTAATAAACACAACCAAATTAATTTCCTTGTGTTTAACGTTACGTTATGGCGAAACGAAACGCAAAACGTTAAAAACGCAAATCGACAATCCTAATTGAAGGGTTGTTGTCAACATATAATTAATTATTCCTTTATGATTTTATTTCGATCAGTTGGATTCCATTGCCAAAATCCGACGGTTCAGATTAACTTGTGCAGAGTGAGAAGAGAAAAATGTGCGCATAGGACACGGTTCCCTTTCCATCTCAAAAATGTATTCTCTGCGAATTTTTCTATGCTCTCTGGGGAACTTGATCTCGACCGTCAGATTAAAGATCAAGGCTCGACTGTCACTCATATGATTCAGAGGAGGCTTTTGATATTATTAATTTGGACAGTTGATCTTTAGTTCAACTGTTCAGATAAGAATTTTTCCTCGAAAAAAGTTCCTCAAGGGATTTCGATTCCTCCATCCCGACCTCCCAAAATTCCAGAGTGCTCAGATTCTTTTGCCAGAATAAGAAGAAACGATATTCTCTGCATTCATTTTTACCGCTGAATTGAACGAATCAGATTTTATATATAAAAATCTTTTTGAATCATATAATTGATGGTCAGTCATTCAGATCTATCTAATCAGTTGATCCAGATTAAATAAATGCATAAAGCACAGAAAGCGGTGCAGAGATTACGGTTTTGAGTAAGAAAGAGGCAACTGTTTTTCAGTTCTAAGGGCTTCGGTTTTCTTTTCCACCGAATTTCTATGGGCCGAAAGAGGCTTGTTTTGGGCTTACAATCTTTTGGGATTCGGCCCAGATTTGAGCTAACTATTCTATCTATTTTGTAACAGAATTATTATGTTTCGCGAAGTTAAAAATTATTTTTCTATTTCGAATTTAAAGTTTAAAAATTTTAAATTTAAATTTATTGAAACGGAACGGTTGATTCAAATTCATCCAACGTGACATCATGTTGAGATGGATGTCACTAATGATCTTTCTTTTTGCAAATTTTGCCACGTGTTTTTGTAAAGAATATGATTTTGATTAAAAAACAATTATGTGGCTATAATGTATTTATGTTAGAAACTTAGAATTAAAAATTGTTTATGAGACATGAGCCTTTGATTAGACAACGCGTAATTGACGGATTCTAATAGATTGGTTCAAAATTGTAGCTGCAATGAACTCTTCAATTTATTACGTATGCATACTTTTCTTTTTCATAGCGGTGGAGATGCGGTGGAAGGAAGAGCTCGCTTCGTTCGCGCCTTTCGTTCAGTTTTTTTTCATTAGACTTATTAGGCGTTGGCTCCGAGCATCGTTGGCAATACCGTCCAATTGTATTTTTAAATTGATCGATTTTCGCAATTCAGTCTGTTTTTATTTCTGTAGTTTTTAAATATTCTTCATGTCTTAATATAATTAATTAATTTAATTTTTGTTATTAAAAGAATGGGTTTTGTGAGCTACAGAAAATTAGAAAGAAAACTATGCATATAATTAATTAAAGCGTGCGAATATTAGTATTAAACAATTCCTATTTGCTTTATTCGCGCGAATCCGTTACGAAGAACTCAAAATTGTTCACAGCTTCCAGTCCACTATGATTAAAATAAAATATCCAACATGAAATAAAATAAATTCAGCAAGCAAAGCAAAAGATATTATCTCCAAAGTAGAATTGGAAATAACATAATAATATTTTCTGTGGTACTTACGTAATTGGATATTACTATTAGTTAGTCTCTTTCACGTTGGCGTAGTTGCACACTCCTTTCCTTTACCAACTGTCGTGCTACCTCCTTTTTTGACTTGGTTTTTCTAGGATGGGAATATTGTCCAAAGAGTTAGCTTGATTTCTCGCTTATCCACTGTCACGTTCCAAAAATAATAATTAGATTAGTGATGTTAATTCTGTCACGTGTACTTGTACACAGAAGATTTAATTTAAATAATAAAATAATAGATATAATTTAACCATTTCTATAAAGAAAAAGGATGGCACACACACAGTTATACATAATACATATACATTCAAAATCAATATATTCATATCAGCGTCGTCTATTTACAAATTTACAGCATAAGCAAAAGAAATAAAAGTACATACAGAAGAGGACGATTTCACCAAAGAACGTGGGTCTGATCCTCGCTAACCTACTACATACTACTCCTATAAAGAAAAGAAATCAAAGAAAGATACGACAAAACGAAAGACGCCGGAAACTCCATCCTAGCGCTCTCCTCAGGACATCATCAAAACTCCTCACGTAGTCACGTGGACCCCACAAATCACCGTGGAACATGAAAAATAATTTCTCAGTGCGGATTAAGGTCCAACCTTTGAGTTTATACCTTTCTCTAAGGTGGGATCCAAGCCAACACTTGATAATTATTTATGCACTTTTAACCTAACTATTTATTTCACTTTTATTCAAATTACCATACTTCTAAAATGACCAGACTAAATATGATCTAAGCAAGAGAATAGAGTCATGGAAGAAACCCAAAAGAAGCGAATATGTAGATAAGTATACATATAGTACGAACTTATTAATCAAGCATCCAAAAGAGAAATCTCAGTTTGTAGAATACATGAATTCGCTCCCTTAGACGAATCTCATATTCAAGCCGCAAAATCTAAGGATTTTGTTTATTCGGGTCTTGTATTCAAGCCATCCAAACATAAACGAATTCTGAGTTTTCAGAACGAAACGCCCTGAGTAATATGAGCGGCTTTAAAAGCACACACTCATTGGTCAAAACAAATTCCTATGCCTACCTCACCAAATAAAAAATATAAAGTAAAAAGAAACGACCTCAGTTGCCATACGAAAAATAAGGAACCGACTACCCGTTTGAAAAGAATATAATAAAATGAGAAGTCCCTGTACCAACCAAGGGCCAAAGGAGGAAGCTCTTCGAATATTAGGAGATCTCATAATACCGGCTAATGAAGAATATAATAAATAAACGAAATAGCTCTTATACCTCATATATGACACGTATACTCTAAAACTGAGATGTCGACCTTAGTCACTCAAGAGATGAATTTATAATATAATATTTATAGAATGGTACGGAGGTTGAAAATAAAAACTCTCTTATGGCACTACGAGCCATCAAGTGGTGAACTCGTTTAATGGGCAACAGTCGGATGTCTGAAGACATCCCGACGAGGGGATCCCACGGGCGAAACCGCTTACCGTACGTAATCCACCAGTCACGATGCCCTCAAACACACTCAACTGGTGATCACCGGCCCGACTCTCATCACTCCTGACGAAATATATATAATATTAATACGCATCTACCTATAAGATAACTAATAAGCTATATGATCCGTATATCGAATCTCACGTGCATTATGGATGCAAATGACATGCAATGCAGGTTGGTCTCAATATTTGATTATTGTTATGTAATTATGACAGTTCAAATTTTACGAGCATGTTTACAAGTTTTGATGACTTTTTGATACCTCAATTCAGATAAAAAAAAATTGATGGTCTGATTCCTGCACTTACACCAAAAGTATAAGTCTCAATAACCGGCATCTGATATCAGCGACGCATCGCATCGTCAGTAGCTAATTTTCGGACAACGCATGTCCATTTCAACATCAGCACAAGGAAAATCCTGATAGGCATCTTCTTTAGTAGCAACGTGAAAGTCAACAAATTCTCCTGCTAAGTCGAAGGTTTTGTGTACGCAACTACGCAAGTCATTATTTTTAGTGATTCCTCATTGTTATCAATAATTAGAGGTATTAATTGCACATATATATTTGCGTTTATAATTGATATTAACGATGTCTAAATTGTATTGATAGTTATTATCATAATTAGAAAATTTCTAAACAAGTCATTATTTAATATTTACCTCTTTTGTATTATCATTTATATTATACATACAGTGAAATCAATGTACTATTTTTATACTTATTGTGCCTTCACATCTGTCTACTGATATAGGTATCTGGAAGTTGGGCTTGCTAATGTGTGTTGCCTTTTGCTTGTCTTTGTAAATAGAAACAAAATTTTAACGGTTGATATTTGATAACCTCAGAAAAGAGGCTATGCAAATATGCAATGCCGAGCTACTGTCAATTATGCTATCAAGCGGGAGAGAACACGGAATATTTGTTTGGAGGATGTCCTTGACATTGGTCCATATATAAGTATAACAAACTTTCACAGAGCATGGTAGGAGAATATTTTAAGCACAAAGTTTTACAAAGTAGAATCAGAATTACAATTCAATTTGTCATATGGCCGGAACGTTGTAGTAAGGATAATTTTTCAAGCACTTTATCAGACGCCTGAATATGCGGCCTTTTAGAGTGATAAGAAATATAAGTCATGGGTTACAAGATAATTTTTCGTAGATGGGTATGAGAGCTGTTTCCTCAAACTGTTGTGTTCTATTTTGTTTTCTTTGTAATACGATGATACAAGTTGAGAACCACATGGTCATCAAACAAAATTTCCTATGCCAAACACTTTTCGATTTGAAAACTATTGGCTCAAGTTTTCTGAATACCATCAATTGGTCCAGCAAACATGGTCATCTAGCTGCACGGCCAACACGCCACACGACCTAGGTATCAAGCTGAGCCAAATAAGGAGGACCAGCAAAAATTGGCACCTGCAGAGAGGAGGAAATGTAGATGACCAAAGGAAGCTATGTGACATGGTACTGTTGTGGCTCAACAAGCAGGAAGAACGACGTGAGTTGAATGCATTAGAAAAACTTACAAGGCAGCTTGTCACAGACAGATTACAAGCAATTGAGAGATTGAGAGAAATAAAATGGAAACAAAGATCCAAAAGACAATGAGTAAAGGAGGGAGACAAAAACACAAGATTCTTTCACATAGTGGCAACACAGCAAAAAAGAAACAACCTCATACCAATGATACAGGTTGAGAACCACAAACTCACAGAGCACTCATCAAAAGCCAAAGTGCTCTTCGATCACTTTTGCAACCTCATTGGCACAAATCAGCCTAGAGACGTTCACCTTGATCTGATGCAATTATACGAAAGCAATACAATTGAACAACTGGATGCTACCTCACTGCTGCAACCTATAACGGAAGAAGAGATTAAACATGCAATTGTTACATGGAAGTCTGGTAAGTCACCGGGCCCAACGGGTTCACAGCAGAGTTTTACAAAGCTTTCATGCCATTATTATTGCCAGACTTGCTACTAGTATACAACACGGTGAACCAAAGCCAAAGTGCATCACTTGCACCCCTCAATGATTCATACATTGTGCTAGTGCCAAAGATCAAGCAAGTATGCACGACAAACGATTACAGGTCGATTAGTTTGGTGAATGCGATACAAAAACTCTACTCCAAAATAATGGCATGTAGGCTGCAGCGCCTACTACAGAGGATCCTAGCTCCAAACCAGGTTTTATGAAGAGTAAAAGTATATTGCAAGGGTTTGTTTACGCCCAAGAGCTCATACACTCTGCAACCAAGCAAAACAAAAAAACTGGCACTCTTCAAAGCAGACATATACAAAGCGTTTGACACACTAGATTGGAGTTTTCTAAGCAAGTGTCTTCAAGTTAGGGGTTTTCAAGAGGAATAGATAGCAATGGTGGAAAACAAGATTCTCAATGACCGATCCAGAGTTATATTAAATGGTGTAGCAGGGAAGAGCGTACAACTAAGGCGTGGGATTAGACAGGGTGACTCCATGTCACCTTATTTATTCAACATTGCCATAGATTGCCTTGCTATATGGTTGTCCAGGCTAAATGAATCACAGTTCTTATCACCATGCTTCCAAGGGTGCAAGTCCAGCTTGCTATATGCGGATGATACTATAATATTCGTCAAGCCAACGCAACAACAAATTACGAAGCTCAAGATTATATTGCTACTCTTTGGAAGAGCCTCGGGACTGCAAGTGAATTTGCAAAAATCAGAGCTAGCAATAACATCTACATTTGCAACAGCCACTAACCAGCTAGCTGGAATGCTGGCATGCAAAGCTGCAAGCTTCCCAATGAAGTACCTTGGTCTCCCTCTCTCTGACAAAAGAATTACACGATCCAACTATCAGTTACTGATTCAAAAATGCAACACAAACTCACTGGTTGGAAGGATGCCCTCTTATCAATAGGTGGCAGGGTCATTTTGGTCAATTCCGTACTGTCAGCGTTACCACAGTATTTCATGGCGGTTTTTAAATTTCCAAAATGGGTACTCAAGAAGCTGGATCAAATTCGAAGAAACTTCCTATGGCACGGTCATAAAAGAAATTTGCACACAAATGCAAGACTCAATATGGTAAATTGGAAACTAGCAACCAAACCAAAAAACATAGGAGGACTTGGCATCAAAGATTTGGAATTGACAAACACATCCCTGCTGCTGAAATGGTGCTGGCTCTGGCATAAGGAACATGAGGCATGGTGGAAAGAAGTTACACCAATGCAACAGCACAGCCAAAGACCATGGGAAGATCAACATGGTCACCATTTTGGAAACAACTGACAACAGCTGCCTCGATAATGGAATGCTCAATTCAATTTGAACTAGGCTCAGGATTGACGGTACAGTTCTGGCATGACAATTGGCACTACCAACCTCTCAAATATCTATACCCCGAGCTGTACGCTGTAACATGACACAAGAATGCTTCTGTGTACCAATACATACATGATGCACTGATCCAGACAGAAGTGTTACCAATGGAACCCATGGTGCAGCAGCAAAAGGCTTCACTCCTTCAAATTGTTCAGCAAATTCAGATACAACAAGGGACGGATACAATAAAATGGTTGAGGAAGCCAAGACAGTTCTCTGCAAAATCGATATAAATCGATATACACATTTTTGGCAGAAATTCCATCACCCCAAGATACAATAAGAAGAATATGGAAAATTGGAGCTCCACTCAGGGTGATGATATTTGGCTGGCTCATGCTAAAGGACAAGCTGACAACAATTGACAATTTACGCAAAATGGGATGGCAGCTTGTCAACATATGTTGTATGTGCAGACATGATGAAGAAAATGCAGACCACCTATTTCGCCAATGCAGCTACGCAGTCAGTGTCAGAGAGTATGTCAAGGACATACTAGCACCATCAAGAAAGATTAGTAGCAAATACACTGAAGAAAATTTGAACATACTGATAACATCGCAGCATGAAAACATGGCATACAGTAGGCTAGAGCTCACAACATGCTTTGTAATGTAGGGGGAGAGGTGTAGAAGAACTTTCTCTGAGATAGAACAGAACGTCGTTCAAACGAGCAGAGAAATTCTGCAGGAAAGCAGAAGCTGGTACACTGCTGGTACAGAGAATGGTTGGAGAGATTCTTTACAAGGCATATCTCAAAATACATTCATCTCAATTTTAGTTTTTTATTATTTCATGATTCATGTTTGTGATCGACATAAATAAAATTTGGGAGCTTGATCTCCATTTTTTCATAATATATATATATATATATATATATATGTGTGTGTGTGTGTGTAGGTTGAGTTAAGAATCTGAAATTTACTACAATGTAATTTCGATCCCGTTTTGTAATTCTTATAAAATTTGAGGCTTGATCCTCTCAGCTTTTCAAGAAAAAAAAAGAAAGAAAACTTGATCAGTGCACAGAGGTGCTGGTAGCCTGGTACAATACCGAGGTCAAACCGTCACTTTAGTGTTTCTAATACCAATATCACAATGAAAGCAAACTACCTCTAAGTCTGAGAGACCAGAACTGGCAACTGGCAAGGGACGTGAGCTTTTGCATCAAGATTGTTACCATGCTTGCTTAGCAAGGAGATGCAAGTGCAACAACAATGGAGACGACGGGAGCTGCTCATCTAGAGCCGCCTACATAGCCCCGCGCAGCCTACACCTTTCGCCAACCCTCTCTTAAATCAAAACTACTGAACCCCCGTTCTTCCAGTCTTAACTCCTAGGTATTGTTAGAAATCTGAGTGGAAAACAGTAGCCATTGTAACTCCGCTCTGGCCATCTTAACTTTGTTCGGTATATCGCCATTTATTCCAAGCAGTTAAAGCCACCTGACACAGCAATCACCGTCTTAATCAGGTAAAGTACTTACCAATTGCTACATAGTGCCTTCTTTCAACCTTAACCTTTCTCAACGTAGTTTACCAGGACCCCCAATTCAGTATTCTCTCAATTCAGTATTCACTCAATTAACTGCCAATTCAGTATTCTCTCAATTAACTGCCACCACAATGGAACCCCCTTTCTTTCCCTTACTAACCAAACGAGCCGACGGAGCTTTGGCTCATATGCCAATGGATGACTGTTCACAAACAATCCTTTCTGAGCTGTCAAACTCAATATCATTCTATAGGCATACGCTGAACATACCGTCCCAAATGGTTAAGGTCCAACAACACCTTAATCATGTCTATGGCAACCTGGCTCAGGGACAGAGGACATGGATGGAAAGTGATAGGAGTTTTAGGTAGTGCTCCCGACACGACTTAGCAAGATGACCGTTGTTAATGAGATTGACACATGGGTGTAGCAACAAAACATGAACATGCAACATTGGGTCGACGAACATGAAATGCTTCCACAGCCAAGCGGTTTTCGGGTTGAGATCAAGTTGAACAACTTTCCACCTTACTTCTGGCATACGTCCTTTATACAAAGGTCAATTGCCTCGTTTGGAGAATTCTATCAGTTTCGGGACGACACCTTGTATGGAGGAGATAGACGTTTCATTCAGCTATGGATAATGTGCATCGACCCAAGACGAATCCCACCCCACATAACTATACCGTTTGGGAAGAGCTGGACGCAATGTACAGTGACAGTATTGCAATGGAGGTACATTGCCACCCTGCCGCAAGACCTCTATGATCCACATTACGATGATGATAATCAGGACCCGGACTGGTACGAGAGACATGATGAATACAACAATGCCACCGATGCCTGGGGCACCTTGATTCAGGCACACGACAGAATACTCTAATACTGGAGGATGAAGTCCCCTCCCCTACAATCACAATCACCTTCATCTGATGCCCAGAACCAACCAGCGGGCCACCACCCAAGTCAATCCCTTGGGGGGCACAGAGGGCTACACAGCGACATGCCACAACGAGACAACAAGGAACCCATGGACTCGCACTGACAACTGTAGAGATGACTGAAATTAAAAGTGGCATGAGACCATATGCCCTTCACTATAGACCTTACAACGGTACACACCCTAGCTGCGATACTGGGTGCCAAGACAGAAAAGGTGGTATCCTTTTTAGACCTGGGGTATGGCAGGAAAAAAGATGTAAGAGCAGCTTCTAGGTTGGAGGGATTACCTTATTAAATGAGGAACAACTAGCTAGGTTGTTATTTTTAAAAGATCGCCCAAAAGAGAAAGTTTGTACAATGTTTTCACGACATAAAGAGAGGTCACCTAATCAGTTCTCCTATGAAGGTAACCCCCATAGTGAACCATATCTACAAGCACACATCACTATAGTAAACCACCCGCAACTAGCACAAAAGTCCCCAGCCCAGACAAACAATTGGAACACCTCTATAGTAAACCATATCTACAATTGCGTTTATCAAATCAATTCACCACATCATGGATTTGTCGAACGATGAGCTGGTCGAACACTTCGCCAAACTAAACTCGGTGGGAGAACAGCCCGCTTGTGAGGTGGACCTACCTATTGCAGCCTTCTTGTCCAGGAATTGGAAAGTATGTGCAATAGCCAAGGTCGTTTCCAATAGAGTGGCTATAGACGCGCACTTTATCTCTACTATGATGAGGGTTTGGTCCCTACACAGCCAAGGTGATATCACCCCAGTGGAAATGAACACGTACTTGGTAGAGTTCACTAGCCTCCAGGCACTCTATGAAACAGTGGTAAACAGAATTTGGTCATACAAGTCTGAGGTTGTTGCACTGAGGCAAGTCCACGACCCAGCGGACCTAACGCCTGAATTCGTTGAATTCATGGAGGTTTGGGTGCAATTCCATCACATACCTCCTGAAACGCTCACTGATGAAGGCCTTATCTTGATAGCAAGATCTGTAGGCTCGCCACTCTCAGAGGTAAAGACCTTTCCTATAAATGGGTATAAGTGCTATCGGGTTAGGGTGTTAATCCCAGTCAACAAACCTCTTAAAGATAGTGTGTCAGTCATACACCCAGACCTAGGAACCATACATGCAATGTTGTTCTATGAGAAGGTGCAGCGAGCATGTCTCTATTGTGGCCTAGTAGATTATGAGATAAATTCTTGCCCGACCCGCTTGCAGTTAACCAAGCTTAAACTGGAAGGCACATACTACCACGTAGCAGGCTTTGATAGGATACTGGAACCTAAGATCAATCCATGGACCACTAATCTAGGCCTCATTCCCAAAAGAGGTTCGGGCCACTTTAGGCAAGCACATTGAACATGCCAACACAACACTGCCCCGGGCCTGTCGGCACACATTGATACCGAAACAAATCCATGGTGCCAAAACCAACCCAGAATGACACAAGCCCAGCAAGAAACCCATCGAAACAGAACTGCCCAGGCCCAATGGACCACTCATGAAGTCGAGACTCACACCCGAACACAACCACAACAAAACTGCCACGACTCAGGCCTAGCAAACCAGACCACCAACCCGATGATCTTACAAGACAACATATACTTGATACCCAGGACACAATCTCAACAACAAAATGCTACTGGACATCTCCCAAACCAAACACCTCTTAACCTTAATGGGACTTCAGTAAACCAACATCAAGATGAGTTCACCCGCAGGTACCAGAGCATGGTAATCGCTGATCAGGAACAACAAACCAGAAATAAGAGGACAGTAACGCTAGGGACATAAGCTAACACTAGCAGCACTCCCCCTGGTATGTCGACCACCCCCTACATGAGTTTTGGGACTCAAGCAACACCCAAGAGAGCATGGTCATCAATGAATATTATAGCTTGGAATTGTCGTGGAGGAAGGGGGCCACAGACTCAACAATTCCTAAGATCGTTACTCCTCTCAACGCGGGCAGATATTGTTTTTATTTCTGAAACAAAAAGCTCGCATCAAAGGTCGGTCAGGTACCTTCAAACCTTACACCTACAACACTTTGAGATCATGCCGTCAAATGGCCTATCAGGAGGTCTTTGGCTGATATGGGGGCAACATATTCGGTTAGCTGTATTTGAAAAAACAAGATTCTACATGTGTGCAAGAGTGGAACCAGTAGATAAACAACCTTGGATATTGGTGTGTGTATATGGTGATGCATCACACCGACACAACCCAAAGATTTGGAAAGAAATCCAGAACCTGGCCTTGGTCAATATGCCCATAGTTTGCATGGGTGACTTCAATGCCATAGCAAGCACACACGAAAAGTACGGGGGTAACCAAAGACTAAACGCCAATGGGGTCGGATTCAAAAACTTCCTGTTTGACACAAGCTTAGTTGACCTCGATTTTAAAGGTCCAGCTTTTACTTGGATAAATAGGCCGAATGCTTCACAGGCAATACACGTTCGACTTGATAGGGAGGTTGCTAGTACATCGTGGTGCAATATGTATCAATACGCGTACATTAACCACTTACATAGAGTGCATAGCGACCATTGCCCGATAATGCTACGCACAAACGGCAACATATATGGTGCATATAAAAATTTTCCGGATTGAGCACTGGTGGTTCCAAAGGGAAGATTTTGCGGAGGCCTGGGAGAGAGAATGAAGGCAACAATGGGAGGCAACATGGAAAACTAAATACAGTAACATGCGAGCAAGTATTGCTAAATGGGAGCATGACGTTGGCACGCCCCAACAAAAACTGAAGACCTTGGAAAGAAAATTTTTGCAATTCTAAAACAACACCCTATGCTCCAAGATCCAAAGGTGGAGCAAGAGCTCATGGGACAGTTTGAACAGACATAACAACAATTGCACGATTATTGGAGGCAAAGATCAAGATTGCAGTGGGGAGAACAAGGAGACCGCAACACAGCTTTTTTCCATGCAGTTGCAACCTAAAGAAGAAGGACAAACTTGGTCCTACAGGTGCAGGATGAAAATGGCAACACAGCCACGTCAGAAAGGGAGATCAGGCGAATCTTTGTCCAGTACTTGAAGGAACTTTACAAGACACATGATACCAGTGAGACCAATGACCGTATCATGCGCTACATGGCCAAATTCAGCTTGCCCGAGGAACAGCAGATCCCATCCAGAGCCCAGCGAGTCATACAAATCAGTCCAACACCAGAGGAAGTGAAATGTTGCCTAATGCAACTTGGGCCCGACAAAGCTCCAGGGCCTGATGGCCTGACAGCCCGATTCCTCCAGCAATCTTGGAGAACAGTGGGCCCAGATATCTGCAAGGTTATTGATCAAGCTTTCTGCAGTCGGCGAGCCCCTGAAGAATGGGCTCACCGCAACATCACCTTGATCCCCAAAAATGATGAACCCAAAACACCACGTGACTACAGGCCCATTAGCGTTGGTAACACGTTATACCGATTACTAGCTAAGATCATTACTAACAGGTTGAGACCATACATGCATCGTATTGTGTCACAGTCCCAGACAGCTTTCATCAGAGGCAGGAGCATTGCAGACAACACGATCTTAATGAGGGAAATCATTCATTCCTTCAATTCTCGATTGTTCCATGGTACAGCCTTTGCACTGAAAGCAGATATAAATAAAACATTTGACTCTCTGGAGTGGAGTTTTATTCAACATGCCTTATTGAAGGTTGGGGTGCCGCAAGGCCTAGTCAAATTGATATTGTCATGCCTCAGCTCTAGTCGAATCACAGTTCGACTAAATGGGTGTGGAAATGGATTCATAAGGCCAACGAGGGGACTACGTCAGGGATGTCCGCTTTCACCATATTTGTTCATCATCGCTATGGAATTCTTGGCGAAAACATTACATGGAGCTCAATTGTCAAGGGCAATCAAGGGAGTTCGAGTGGCACAAAGGGCATCGGTACTCACTTATTCCATGTATGCAGACGACTTAATCTTGTTTGGTGAAGCCAGTGAGAGGGAAATTCGCACCTTGACAGTAATAATGGATGAGTTTGGAAACCACTCAGGCCTGGTGGTGAATCCGAATAAATCAATCATTTGGTTCAGTAACAGATGTAAGGCATCCAAAAGAGACGAGGTCCTACAAGCCATAGAAGCCAGGGCAGCTGACAAAATTGAAAAATACCTTGGTGTGTTCATGCACATGGGCATGCGAGCACATGATCAAACACACAACCTGTTGGTAGACAAGATAGAAAGGAAATTCGCGGGGTGGAAAATGAACCTTTTGTCCCATGCAGGCAGGCTAACATTGATCAAATCAACATTAGCCTTGCTACCAATATACTATATGTCCATATCTGCATTGCCCATGAAGACCATACGCCACCTGACGACCCTCATGCGCAAATTTCTATGGAATAAAATCAACAGGACCAGATATATGGCTATGGTAAGTTGGGAAAAAATTTGCCAACCTTTCGAGGAGGGAAGGCTCGGTGTTAAGGATTTAAGGATAATGAACGAGGCACTTCTTACAAAACTGGTATGGCAGTTTGCGAGCGAACAAGACAGGATGTGGGTGAAAGTAATGAAAGCCAAATATTGTGACCAAGTAGGAATATGGAGAGCCCAACCTTTGCCTGGTACCAGCCCATTATGGAGAAAAATGACCCAATTACAACAATCATTGGCACAGGACGTTACATGGGTCCCAGGAGATGGATACACGATCACAGCCATGCAACAACCGTGGTTTGAGGGGTGGCAACAATTTGGGCATAATAATAGCGAATACCAGCACAGACCGATCGTTGACCTATTACAGCACCAAGGGAACAATTGGGATATGGAGAAATTAGCACATGCCTTCGATGAACAGACAGCTAACAACATCTTGCACCAAGTGCTACCACCAAAACGGGACACGATCATTCCAGACAGGTTAATTTGGAGACACACAAGATCAGGTATATACTCGGTTAAAGAAGGGTACAAAAACATGATTCAAAGCTTTGTCGGAAGGATGTCCTGCCAAAACATTCCATTTGTATTCCTTAGTTGCACAAAAGGTACTTTTTTTCAAAGTCCAAAAACCCTCACCAATCATTTTTTATTATTTGGTTCTGAAAAATAACTACAATAACATTAGTTATTGAAAAAATTACTTCACATTTGATTTAATTCTTGAGTTAATTTAATTATTGAAATTAAATTAGTGGTAAAGGCTTCTATATATAATACATCTTTTTAAGTTTTTGAGAAGAGGTTAATAGTTCCAATACTATTATTGGTACATTGGTTCCATTGACAATCATAATAAATTGGTCATTTTTTAACATTTTTAGTCAACATATAAAGTTTGGTTGTATAACATGTAGAGGTGGCAGAATCCGACCCGACCCGACAAACTTGCCCGACCCGGCCCGACCTAAACCCGACCCGACTAGATATTTTGATAAAGTCAAACTACCCGAACCTGACCCGACCCGACTCGAGATGACCCGTAACCCGAGATGGCGTGATACATGAGGACCCAAGCCCAACCCGACCCGACCCGAGACGACCCGTAATCCGAAATGGAGCGACACATGATGACCCGAACCCGACCCGAACCGACTTGACCTGATACAACTTGTAAATTGATCTAATCCTATCTTGCAAACATCATAATCTAATTTTACTAACAAATTAACATCAGAGAAAGTCAAGATTTACTTGTACAATTCAATAACGCGACCCGATCTTGTCCGATTGAACTTAAAACTCAAAATAATACTTGAAAGTTGTCGGTGCAACCCGACCCGAACCCGACCCAGTCTCGCCCGACCCAACCCGTCACACGAAAAAGATCGACGCAACCCGACCTGACCTCGCCCGACCCGACCCATGACCCGAAAGTTGTCGACTCAACCCGACCCGACCTCACCCGACCCGATCCCATCTCTACTATTATAAAGGATCAAACTAACCCGACCCGAACCCGCCCGCCCGACCATACTTGCCACCTCTAATTTTTTTTTTTGAAATAAGTGGGCTTAAAATCCCACCACTTCCATTTCCATAGAAAAAAGAAGTTACAAAAGAACTAAAAACACACAAACACACGAATAATCTTCTCGTACACAACATCTAAACCCTACTCTAATCTAACCCAAATATTTTCAACAAAGCACAAATCAACTAATTGAAAACACACTAATCTAATCCTAATTCCCTGGCACTAACACTTTGATCACAGATCCTTTACCCAAACCAACTGATTTTTCTGTTGCTTTTTCTCACGATCCCCTTATCAGTTGATATTCAGCTGGTATCCATTCTTAGATCAACTGGTACAAAGCACTAAGACTATCGCATACACATCTGGTATGTACCCCCACTGATCATCCACCCTTTGTAGTGTTATACCAGCTCTAACAGGGAGCACAACACTTGTACCCCCCCCTTCACAGATCGATACCAGCTTACAGGGAGGCGCCTCGCAACAGGAACTCGGTACCATCATCACTGATTTCGAGATTCAGCCCTCGATAGTACGATCTCCTCGCGCCTTTCTGGCACCGCCACAACATCTGAGTTCAGAGTTGATCTTATCCAGCCATTGTTCCAGTCTTCCCCTCGCCACATCACTAGTCTCCGAGTTTGGAAAGCTTCGTCAGTGCCTTGCCTATATCGTGAGCAAGGCATGAGTAAACACCTCCTCAACCAACTCTGTAACTCAGGTTCCACCTGACGACAACTCGATGAAAACGACCACCGCTCTCTTATGCCTTGGCGCCAGCCCCTCTGACAGCTCGATGAAACGTCCATCTGCTGTTCTGATCTGCCACCACACCGTCACCTCCTTATCAACCTGTTTTCACCCTTGGACTGCTCTCGCTTTCATCCCCCTCCTTGTCAGATCCGACTGGATGTTGTCCATTTCTCGACGCTTGCTTTAATCGGTAGCGAAGCTCGAGTTGCATCTCAGCAGATCTGAGATTCAGCTTTGACAACGAGTGCAGGCTAGGGTTCCGTCAGGTTTGTTCAGAAGCTTCGGCAAACTTCTCCGATCAAAACGATCACCAAGATCTTCTTCGTAATCAATCGTCCCTCCTCGATCTAGACGATTAATCATCTCCGATCTGTCACTCACTCTGTCGATTGCTCCTTTAGAACTTTTCACCCAGTGTAATCATCGCTCTGGCTCAAGCTTGAAGTTCAATCGAGCAATCGATCAGGATCACTCGGCTGTATCTCACGGGACCAGGGAAAGGCAGAGAGAGGGGGGAAAAAGAAAGGCCACCTCTAATAACATGTGGTTGATTGCACCCGTATCAACTACTAATTGTGTAAGAAGAAAAGATGTCGCCTCATCTCTTCTATTTGATCGTCGTCTCTCTCGGTCGATCTATCACTCCTCTTTCGATCTGCTCAACCACCTTTTCCCTTCCCCCTACTCGAAGCAAAGATGTAAGAAGAAGGTTGATCCCGGTTGTAACCTTTGCTTTCTTTTCAAATTGACGAAATCTTTATTTTGTTTTGGTGTTTTTCTAGAGGCGATAGTATCACACAAAGGATGACATGTGTTGGTTAATTATAAGTTAGATTGATCAAATTTTGTTTAATGCTGTGATAAGTTACAATTTTTTTATACAAGTCTAGAGTTCAAGTTTCCGTGGAAGCTGTTTTCTTTTTTAAGTTTTTCCAGATTTATTTTCAAATTTGTGTTGTAAGTCTACCTCAATTCTCTTTTGGGAATAAAATTATTGTTGTATGCTTACGAGTTAAAATGTTAAATTGGAAGCTTAAACTGGTTGAGAAATTATTTAGACTGTCTAAGTGTCAACGTGCTGACACATGCTAGTACTGATTTTTCTATTGCTGATGATTAGGGAAAGTCTAAAGGGCCGGGTCAGACTTTACAAGGGTCGAGTCTAAAGGGCCTACGAAAGGGCCGAGTAAGGGCCGGGTCTAAAGAGGGATTAATAGGGGTCAGGTAATAAGGGCTATGTTATAAGAAAATAGGTTCGGCCTCTCTAAGGCTCGGCCCTTGTCAGGTCCTCGGGGTTGCAGAGGGCCGGATCAGGGCCGGGTAATAAGGGCTTTGGTCTCTTTTTTTAATTTTTTTAATTGTGAAAGGGTTGATAAGGGTCTGAGGGGCTGGCGTGAATAAGGGTTGCATAGGGCCGGATCAGGGCTGGACGAGGTCGGGGCTTGAAAGGGCCGGGTAAATAGGGGCATGTATTTTTGGAATAAAGCCCGGCCCTTCTAAGGCCCGACTCTTATAAGGCCCGACCCTTTCAAAATCTTACTAAGGACCGGATCAGGGCCGGGTCTGACAGGGGCTTTACAGGGGCCGGACTGGGGGCCAAGGGCTTATGGCATATCCCTACTGATGAAGGGTGAATGTATCATTATGTTAGGGATGTCAATGGGTCTCACTATTTTGTCTATCCAGCGGCCTATCCAGTTCGCGAAAATATCATATCTAACCAACTCGATCCGCTGAGGTGGGCTTAGATTGACAGTCTGGCCTACCCATGAGCATCACAGCCCGGTTCAAGGGCTACTCGCAATAACTCATCCAATACTTCAGCGCATCACATCATCAGCGCATCAAATAAAAGACTTTTTTATTATTGAATGTACAGTCTGTAATTACTGAATTGTAAAGTTGTAATAATTTTAATTTAATCTAGTATTATAATCGACACATGAGTATAACTTCACAGCACATGGCTCGCCCCGACCCGTCCACAGGGCCGACCCTACTTGACTCTCTGTAACAGCAGACCTGACAGGTATAGTGCTTGAGCCGGATAGACATGTGCCGGCAGGCCAAATTGTCATCCCTGTTCAAAAATTCTAATGCAAAAAACAAATAGATCACTTAGGGTGTGTTTGGCAACCACCACTATTTCGGAATAGAGCTCTATTCCGGAATTAGGGAGTGCCAAACATGTTTTCAAAATAATGGAATAGTGGTAAAATAGGCTATTCCGGTATATCACCATATAGATGGAATAGCGGAATACACTGTTCCGTATGACTAACTAATCAAATTTATTGTATTTTAATATTTCATCAATACTATTATTATTATTATTAATATTATTATTGTTATTATTATTTATTATTAGTATTATAATATTTCATCATTATTATTATTTTATTATTATTTATGATAATTATTATATTATGTATATATATATATATATTATTTATTATTAGTATTATAATATTTCATCATTATTGTTATTTTATCATTATTTATGATAATTATTATATTATTATTATATATATTATTATTATTATTTATTATTATTATTTTATTGGTACTATAATATTTCATTATTATTATTATTATTTTATTCATTATTATTTATTATTTATATTATTTATTATTATTGTTATTATTATTTATTATTAGTATTATAATTTTTAATCAGTATTATTATTTTATTATTATTTATGATAATTATTATTATATATTTTTTATTATTCTTATTTATTATTATTATTATATTTTAGTACTATAATATTTAATCATTATTATTATTATTATTTTATTCATTATTCATTATTATTTATTATTAGTATTATAATATTCCATCATTATTATTATTTATGATAATTATTATTATATTTTATTATTATTCTGATTTATTATTATTTTAATTTTATTAGTATTATAATATTTCATCATTATTATTATTATTATTATTATTATTATTTTATTTATTATTATTTATTATTGATTCATTATTATTTATTATTTATTATTATTTTTTATTTTTTATTATTAGTATATAATATTTCATTATTATTATTATTCTATTATTATTTATGATTATTATTATTATATTGTTATTATATATTTTATTATTATTATTATTATTTGTTATTATTATTTTATTAGTATTATAATATTTCATTATATTATTATTTTATTATTTATTATTATTGTTATTAATTATTTTTTATTATTAGTATTATTATTTTATTATTTATTATTTATTATTATTTATTATTATTGTTATGAATTATTTTTTATTATTAGTATTATAATATTTCATCATTATTATTATTATTTACGATAATAATTATTATATTATTATTATTATTCTTATTTATTATTATTATTTTATTATATTATTATTATTTTATTATTATTTATTATTATTATTTATCATTATTTGTTATATTTATTAGAATTATAATATTTCATCATTATTATTATTTTATTATCATAACTATCAATATTTTTACTATTCCAATTGACACTTGCCAAACGACAATTTTTCTCTTCAGAATAGTCAAGAATACCACTCTTCTACCACTCTTCCAAAATCACACTATTCTATTTTTACTATTCTAATTCCACTATTCTGACGCTATTCTTTGATTTGCCAAACGGACCCTTAGACTATTATATAATGACCTTAATATTTTTCAGTGATTGATTAAGTATGTACTTATAGTCTGATTTAGACATCTTGTTTATAAAAAATAATGATATTTGATATTCATCATACATCAAATTACTTCAAATTTTAATAATTCAAAATTAATGATATTGGATAAATCATCAACGATATTGAAATTGCATATTTTTTTGTTAGATTATCTATTGATCAAAGAGAAGAAATAATTAAAAAATTATTTTTTCGGTTTTACATTTTAAATCAGAAAATGAACGCATGCATTGGAGATATAAAAGACTATGGGTCCAGTTGGCAACAAAAAATAGCGACAAAAGAGTGCAATTTAGAATAGTAAAAATAAAATATTATAGTTTTCAAAGAGTGGTTAGAAGAGTGATATTCTTTGCTATTGAGAATAGTGAAATTATCGTTTGACAAGTGTTAATTGAAATAATAGAAATGTTGATAATTACGGCAATAATAATAATAATAATGATATAATCTAATAATAATAATAATAACAATAATAAATTAAATAATATCATAAACTACTGATAATATGCACTATTTTTCAAAATAAATTAAAATAATAATATTGATGAATGATGATAATAACAATAATAATATAATAATAACAACAATAATATTAGCTAATAACAAAATAGAAATAATATAAGAAAAATGATAATGATAATAATAATATTATTTTAAATTAATAAAATAATAATAATGAATAGTAATTATTAATATTGTTTTAATAATAAAGATAATATAATATACTGAAATATTGTTAATTACAAATATAATATAACATAATCAAATAATAATGATAAATATAGTAATAATAACAATAATATAATAATAATAATAATAATAATAAATATATATAATATACTAAAATATAGTTAACTACATTACAAATTTCTTTGCTAATTTTTTCATACGGAACAGTGTATTTCGATATTTCATCTATATGGTGGTATATCGGAATAGACTTTTCTACTCACTACTCTAGTTTATCATTTCGCGTTTGACTTTCCCCTCGTATTGGAATAAAGTTCTATTTCTATATTCCTTGAGTGTCAAACGGACCGTATGCTATCGTGTAAGAAAAAATCATTTAGTTCAGAATCAATTCTTTCTCACGTAAGGTTCATTTTTCCCAGTAAAAAGAGTTAAATTCTACATTTTGGACTAAATAAATTGGAGATGAAAATCATTTTTTATATCTCATTTTTACACTCTTTCGATTGATTAGTCTAATATTGTTAAATGTCTGAGAACTAAACGCGGGCCATTAAAATGGTGTGGTGAGAATTTTACTCTCGGGGCTTATCATCAAGACAACAAGACAACGACAGACGACCCAAATTGATTGCTCCATTGATACTTGGGGCAATATATATAGAAATTAGAAAGTGACTATATATCCAAATTCTTTTCCACTGTTTTTTGAAGATCAAATTCTGATATAAATATACAAAATATGTCTTGCAAAAAAGATTCAAGAGGGACGGATGCCCCATGCTCTTATTTTCTACCTTCGTTAAGGGTAATTTTTAGTATTAGAATTATTATTGTTGATAAAGAGCATGTTCGTCCTCAATGAATAACGGGTACGATATAGCTCTTACCCAATAAGTTAACGAAAATATTTTCTTACCCATATCAATGTTCGATAAGCTAACGAAAAAAATTCTAACTCATATTTGTTTTAGTGAGTACGATACGAATCAGATAAATGGCCGAAAGGATTTCATTCACAACCCTAAATGTCGAAATTGTGGATTTGAAATTCTTTTGACTTAGAAGCAAGGACTTGTGTAAAAGATAGAGAAGTTTGACTGCAAATAATTAATTTGATTTCAGCTTTTTCTTTCACTTTTCTGCAATTTTTACTTTGACTCAGCCACTGTATTCTTCTATTATGAGTTACGCTTCATTATTATGCAATCGATACGTGCAATAAAGTGAGTCGTTATGCATGTTAAATACGTTGTTATGTATGTTATTCGAGTTCGGTTGCATATAGAGCTGCAAACGAATCGAACTCGAACGACTAACTTGTGTTTGAGTCTGATTTGAAATCAATTTCAAACTAGTTTGATTTGAAATAGAACAACATTCGAACGAATTACGAACTACAATTTTTTTTCTTGTTGTCCAACTGTAAAATAGCAAAAGAGATGAAAAAGAAAAGTATTATTTAATAGAAGATGGTGAATAGGAGAATGTTGGCAATGACGAGAATGAGTGCGAATTAAGTAGAGATTATTAAATAAAAATGAGAATGTTGACATTAAAAATGAATGAATCAATTATCTCTGATGAAAATAAAAAAAAGTAGATAATGTATTTGATCCTACGGGCTTAATCCAAAAAAAAATCAGGCTATCGGTGGAGATGATATATATGATCCAATTTTTCCCCACAAAGTTAAGAAATTTGATCCGTGTTAAAAACTAACTTCAATCCCGTACCCTGAATTGTTGGAAAATATTAAAATGAATCGACATTGCTGTTAGATAAAAAAAAACCTAATTGCTGACTTGACTTTTAAAGATCTGCAAATTTTAATATATATATATATATAGAGAGAGAGGTAGCTGCTAACAATCTTTCCTTAATCGTATCCTTACATGTCCTTCACCACAAGACAAAATCTTTCCGCTTCGCTCCGTTTATTTTTCTGCTCCGCTTTCAAGTTTTTATATTAGAAATTTGCATCAATTTTGCTGTAAATTTAAATATAATGACTTGCATGTAACAATATATGTATTTTATTGTTCTAATATAAATACTTGCAATTTTCAGTATAAATTTTGCACTAATTCTGATGCAAATTTTTATGTTAGAAATTTTACAACAGTTTTGTTGCAAATTTAAATATAGACTTGCAATTTTAGGTAACAATATATAGATTTTCTTGTTCCGATATAAAAATTTGCAGGTAAAATATATAGACTTGATTGTTGTAATATAAAGACTTGTAAGATTTGGAAGACTTACATGATTTAACATAGAAAATTGCATGTTCTAATATTGAGCATTGGTTATTTCGAAAGACTTATCTCAAAATATCAACCCACCACATGTGTGTCGTAGTTGGAGTTGGGCATTTATTTGATTCTTTAATTAAGAGAAGTTCTTTAATTGCATGTTCTAAGAGAAGTTAGTAGGTAGCGTGCAAACTGCAAAGCAATTAGCATCTATTAATGACGCGTCAGAGAGAGTAACAAGAATATAAGAATATAAGAATATAAGAATATATATATTTGATCATCATATTATATTATCCCTGCTACACATAACACATTGCTTCTGACTTCTGATTAAAGGGTTTCTACTGCATGCTAAAATATTTTTAATTTTTCTATTACAAAAATCATTCAAGTAGCAATTGCTTGATTGATTCTCGTCCAGGGCTCGTATTAAATCATTATTAGGATTAGAATTGTCAAATAGAATATATAGTTAGATAAAATCTTATAATATATGAAATTTAAGTGAATTTCTAACACCACCTAGAGAAAAAAATATTGCGTATAGAGAATTGCGAATTTCAAGTTCATTTATTTATATGCAAAAATCATCATTTTTTTCTTATGTATAATGATGAGTAAAGTTATAGTGCTCTTAGGAACTCAAAATTTTAAAAAATATTATTAAAGTATACAAAATTAATATTTAGGAAAGTAAAACATGAACTTTAAAATCTACTTCGATCACAAGTGAAATAAAAAAATAAATCGATGGATCGCATGCTCACAACTCACACACGCGATCTACAAAACAAAAGAATGTAAACCGCAGCCAGTACTTGTGATTCAAGTATTGAAGAAGAGAAAGGGATCGAGTGGAGAGAGAACGGAAGAGAGAGAGAGCACATCGAGCAGGTTTTCAATTTCTTGTTTCAAGTGGACCACAAATGACAGTTGCTGTCCATTTTTATTTCAAGTGGATCGCAAGTGGCAATTGCGGTCCACTTTTTTGTTTCAATTGGCAGTTGCGATCCAACTTTTTGTTTCCGGTGGACATTAAGTGGCAGTTGTGGCCCATTTTTTATTTTTCAAAACCGATTCTTCACCTATGGACAGCAACGGTCACTTGCGATAGAAGTAGATTTCTAAATTGATTTTTTATTTTTCTAGATATTTAATTTTGTATAATATTAATAATATTTAAAAAATCTCAGCCTAAGAACATCAAGATTTCCCATGCTCTTACAGAAAAAACATCATTAGACACATTTAAATTTTGATTTATCATGTCTAATAATTTATTTATATCAAAATCTAATACAAAGAAAAAAAAAGTTTTTTCTATTTATCATGCTAGATAATTTGTAGATAAGCTATAAATTTATATCCTAATTGTTGGATTTTCATATTACAAACTTTATTTACGACTATTAATATTGTGAATTTATTCGTCTATGAGATCCACGTGTATTATTAATCTTTAATTTATTTGCGAGTTAATGTCTTTAATGCATAATAAACAGCCCCTCTTGGAAATTGCAACAAAATAAACGAAGAAACCTTTGACTTAACCAAAGTATCAGAACGTGCTGAACACTCAGCCAACTCTTTTGTTGATAAATTATTAGAACACGATTTCTGATTTCACCAAAAAAAGAGGAAGAAAATAACAAGAATAGAGAAGAGACAGTAAGAAACATAAAAGTATTTGTGCATGCATTAGTCAGATCAGAAGCACATACATACCTTGCTTTCTGTTGCAACGTCAAAATGTTCGTTCCTTTTTATTCTTTTCTTTGTTTTGTTTGAGGTCGATAAATTTAGTCAATATTGTTTTGAGCGAGTCTTTTGTGAACAAAAAATTTAAGCAACTTCAGTCATTCAATTACAACCATTGGATGTACAATAATAATTTACACCGGCATTACCCATTTTTTATAGGAAAAGTTAGTTTCTAAGATAATTAGTTAGTGATATAAATCTTTAAAGATTCTAGCCTCCTATATTCAATGAACATCTCCCTGGACAAAGGTTGCTGAGGTGTTAGAACGTGTCATTATTGTGTTTTGTTAAATGTTAATCAAACATTTCTTAATTAATTATTAGTGGTGTTGAGCTATCATTTTGTTTCTCACCAGAAGGCACCTTCTTCAAGATCAATTTGAACATACTAAAATAGATGATAATATGTTCATTATTAAATAACATTAATTATCAAACTTAAGTGTAATATGATTTTTAGTGCTCTCCATTATCTTCACTTCCTCACATGTAGGACATGTTGGAACATTAGATATTGAAATTTTCGTTAGGAATAAATTAATGGGAGAAAATCAATTTTTAAGAAAGTGTTGGGCTATTTGCTTTTCTGAAAAAACTATGTGTGAAATATGCACATACAGCATACTATTAACTTCCCCATTTTTTTTATTTTAACAAATAACAAACACCGTAGATTTGTTTTTCTTAAAAAAAAATACCAAAAACTAGAAATTAACTTCTTTTGCCAAGTTTCTACAAATAGAATAGAATTGAAAATATAAATAAGAATAATGTTTCGCAAATATCACATTCGATACTGACTATTGATACTGATGATATTATACACATTTTATTGAGTTACTATGTATATTATTTGAGTTATTATGCATGTTAACAAAAATAATGTACATAATAACTCAAATAACAAGCATAACTATTTTAGTGCAAAAAATAACATGCATAATAACTCAACTAAATATATAATATTGATAGTCAATACTATCTAGGTGACAAAGTATGGTATCAGGCTATCAGGCTATCAGCTCTCATATAATATAATAAGACAAATTCTGCTATGAATCAAAATTAACTTGGTTGTGCTATTATTGATGCAAAATCAACTTGATTACACATTTATTGATAACGATCAATGATTGTAATTGATTTGAATTTAAAAAAAATTGTCCAGACTCACTCATATAATAATATTGGATTGAAATTGAAAATATAATAAGTATCGTTTGGCCTTTCGGTAACGCGCAAACACCCCCGTCACGTAATTATTCGTGCTGGCAGCTTAAGTAAAGCCTCCCCACTCCTCTAATCCTCTTCCCTTTCTTTAATTACTTTCTTAATTAACTAAATCCCTCTCCCCCACCCGGTCCCACCTTTTCCTCATTTCTTCTAACAAAACACCGACCACTCTTTACCCCCCTTGCGCCATATTTTGCTACTAACATGGAAGGTGGACCCCCACTGTCAGCTACCAAGTTCATACCGTGAACCGTAATGCCTGGTGTAAAGGAGGACTTGTTACAAATGAGTCCGAAAGGTATCAGAAAACATCTCTGAAAGAGAGAGCGAGCGAGAGGGAGAGAGGGAGAGAGCAATGCTGTCAACTAATAAACGCATCTTTTCCTCTCTACTACAATGCCATTGCAAGTTTGCAACTCTGTCTCTGTGAGGAACTAACCTCTTCTAGTATATACTGAGGTTCCAATTTTCGAACCCAAACCTGCAATGGCTACCCCAACCCACGAAGAGGAAGGGGGAGAAGAGGAGCAGTTCTACGAGTCGCTCGATCGGATTCTCTCTTCTTCCTGCTCCTCCACCTCCGCATCCGACAACGACGACCCCACGGTTGAGAATCACCACCATCGGAACCCTGGCCACCGTCGTCGTCGCTCCTCAGCCGTTCCACGCTCACTTCCACTGCCTCCCTCTCCTGCATACGAGATATGGATCTCAGAGCCATCCTCCGTGGAGGAGCGGCGTCGTCGGCTGCTTCAGAACATGGGTCTTTCCTCTGACCTCCCTCCGACTCCTCGACCTCCCACTGTACGGACAAACCCCGTCCCGGACTCGTCGTCGCCTCCGGCTACTCCTCCAGGAAGATCAGTCTCTTTGGAGGAGCACCGTAATGTCACTAGCTCGCCGTCGACAACCCTCCGATCCAAATCCGAGGGGTATGACAACCCGAGCCCTGTTCAGGTACAGTCTGAATCTTTGGAGGAGTTTAAAGAGCAATGCCGAATCAGGAATTTGGACACCGGGTCGGAATTCGTGGTTAAATAGGTAAAAGAGGATGGCACTTGGGAGAAAGTAAAGGAAATCAACACAGGGAGACAGTATACGTTTGAAGAATTTGAAATGCGGTTCAGCAGTTCACCAATTGTCCAAGAGCTGATGCGGCGCCAGCAAGGTAATAATTCAGAACTCTCTGCAATTGAACCCATTTTTGTTTCCAGCCCCCGCATCTCCAGTTACAATTCCAACTCTGAGGATACAACATCCCCGGCAAGAACAAAGAAGAAAAAGGGTTGGCTTAGTGGAATCAAAAGCATGACAGGTATGTCCCACCATAAGCATGCCAAGAGTGGTAACACTAAGAACACTCCAGAGAAGGGGGCGAGTAGGCTTAGTTCAGTTACTGATAATGGTCTGGATAGTGGGTCTCGCTCAAGCGGGGTTGGACCTGAGCGAATCCGGATTCGGCAATATGGCAAATCCTACAAGCAGTTCACAGGTGTATTTATGACCCAGGAGATAGAAGCCCACAGTGGCGCAGTTTGGAGCATTCGTTTCAGCATGGATGGAAAGTGCATGGCTAGTGCCGGTGAGGATAAGGTTATCCATGTGTGGGAGGTGGTGGAACTGGAGAAAAAGAATGTGGCGGGTAGCAACCCGGAACTGGCAGGAATTGGTAACGGGTCACCGGATGCTGGTCTCAGCCTGAGCTGTGTTGAAATGAGCCCACGCGTGGGAGACCAGAAAAAGAGGGGGAAGATTCAAAGTAGTAGGAAGTCGGTTAGTTCTCACCATTTGGCCATGCCAGAGCGGGTTTTCCAGCTGGGAGAAAAACCCACTTGTTCTTTGCATGGACATGGGGATGATGTGCTTGACTTATCATGGTCTAAATCTCAGGTAAAATTGCTGTTTATTTCTTTCTTGGAATAGTACTGTTTTGCAAAGTTGAATTGATGTCCTCAGTTCACAGTTTCATTGTGGAGTTCAGGACTGAAGAGAAAACAATGAATAAAACTTACCCTTCGCATTTGATATGACCAAACTAATAGTTGAAACATGTTTTATCAGATTTGGTATGGAAATATCTTGAATTATCCTCCATAGTTTGGTTGACAAAATTTTGTCAGACGATGGACTTTGCGAAACAAATGAAGGTATAAGTCAAAAGGATTGCTTGACCATTCTTTATTTTGACGAATTTGACAATCTTCAAAAATAGAACTTAAATTTGAAATCAAGCATTACATGCAGTGGCGGACCCATGCTTGGGCAAGCCCGGGCGAGTGCCCGGGCTTGATTTTCAAAAAACGCAAATTTTAGTGTATTTTTAGTTATTTTTGTAGTGAAAAATGAGTTTTTAATGATATTAGTGGGTTTTAGCGGGTTTGTGCCCAGGCATGATCTCAATCTCAGTGCCCGGGCTTAAAAAGCCTCAGGATCCGCCCACATATCCTGTCTACAAAATATGATGTGATTTTCTCTATGCTGCAGCATACGTCATGTGACTTGAGAGTTTAGCAGTCTGAACTGTGAAATTAATGGTCCTTTATGCATCATTAAGTATTCATGAAATTTAATTGACAGGCTATCTAATTCAATAACATGCTTATAGATTATTCAAAGTTTTTCCATTTATTTGAATTTTTTGGTAATTCATTGTCAATTGACCCCTCCTCATAAATCTATGTTGCAACTTACATCCGCTGTTCCTGACTGTCGTATACCGGATAGAAAAATAATAAAGCAATATTTTTAAATTGTTCCTTTTACCCATGGTCAATATTAATAACATACATAAATAAAATTTACTTTCCTGTCAATTTTATTTGAATTTTGAAAATTCATTGTCAATTGACTTCTCATAAATCAATGTTGCAACTTATTTCCAATTTTCTTAACGGTTGTAAACAGATAGAAAAAAAGTTCAGTAGTTTTGAACTATTTTCTTTTTTTTCTTGGGTCAGTATTAACATTAATTCCTGTGAACTCTAGTTTTGTATTAGTCTTGAATCCAAAGGCCAAATCCTCTATTCCTTGACCTAGCCCTTAACCTAGGTGACTAATAGGTAGGCCCCACACCCACTGAAAGAGACACTTGAATAATGTAAGCAGTATGAGACTGGCCTGTAAGTGACTTGAAGGTTCTCTTTTTTCTGTACCTTCTTCAGTACCATTAGTCTTTATCTTTTCTTTTATTCAACTGTTTTATTTCCTTTTTCCCACATCAAAACTTTGACCTGGTAATGTTTCTACTTTAATTTATTCGCAACGTTCGACTGGTTTATTTCCTTTTTCGTGTTGGATCTAAGATTCTAAGACTTGTACATGGAGGTATTGTACTGGTGCAAGCAGGAGCGAGCTAGAAAAAAGACATAGAGGGAGCTAAACTATTATATAGTTTGTTTTATAAGGGAGGCTAATGAGTATCACTAATTAAAAAGGCATGAGGTTTAAAGAGAAAATTTACCATTTTTCAATTCATGGGGGTGGCTTAGCACCCCCCGGACTACGTTTAAATCCGCCACTTGGTGCAAGTGCAACACCTGACCTGATAATGCAAATGTTGTAACCTTTGACATTGATTCCTAGGTGCAAATGTTGCATTTATTTTTCCATGCATCTTTTATATTTGATTTCTTCACTTAATATGTGCTTTACATTTTATGTACAGTACCTGCTTTCATCTTCGATGGACAAGACTGTTAAGTTGTGGGACATCTCTACACGTTCTTGCCTTAAAACATTCTCACATAGTGATTATGGCAAGTATTTTAAACCTAAAACTTCCTCAGTTTTGCTCTAGCTGCCACTAAGACCAAATAATCGGTATGCAATAATGTTGGCTACAGAAATAGGTACTGATTAGTACCTTTTTTAAAAGCAGTATGCAATTGATGATCTATGACCCATTATTTAGACAACTCTGTCCGTCATCTGATTGTTTGTCTCTTTCTTACTTGTATACTCATATTTGTTGCATTTGTCCCTTATTTGTACAGTGACTTGCATCCAGTTCAACCCAGTTGACAACAGATACTTTATCAGTGGATCCCTTGATGAAAAGGTTAGGGTGTGGAGCATCCCAGACCGAAAAATAGTCGACTGGTATGACCTTCATGAGATGGTCACTGCTGCTTGCTATACTCCAGATGGACAGGTAGTAATTAAAAAAATGTAATTGGTTCTAATATTGGAAATGCAGAAATTATAATTGGGTGTTTGGGTGACACAATTTTTGTTTTGTTTTGTTTTGAAGGGTGCATTGGTGGGATCGCACAATGGGGGTTGTCATCTGTTTGACACATCTGGTATGATTAATCAATCTAAACTCATGTATTTTAATCATCTTAGTGATATAATAAATGGTTTTATAATCTAATGCAAATAATGGAGTGTTTCTCATACTTGCATCTTAGACTTAGATTTTTGGTCTTTTTTCTTTTGTTAATTCGCAAAAGTAACTTTATTAATTTAGAGTCTGGAAAGGTGAGAGTAGTTAATGCTTGTCACTTCTGAACCTCATTTTTAAGCCCAAATTTTGAAAAAAAAGTGAACATCATTTTTTAGCCCAAATTTTGAAAAAAAAAGCAATACCTGCCAAGCAAATTTCAATGTCAGCCCAAAGCTAGCATGACCTGTTAAGAAGAAATTTGGTGAATGAGAATTATTGAGGTAAGGCCAATTTATTGACCTTCTTTGGATAGACTTGTCTGATTTGATGGCTGGGTTTTGTCTGCAATATTACTGCATAATAATGACTTACGCAACAAAGACTAGACCTTTTGTAGCCGTAAACGATTGAAACCTTTATATTGCTTTAATTGACCATATCAGAAAATAAACTACACTACAAAAGTCAAGTTGACCTACATGGAAGGAGAAAGAAGTCAAATCACAAGAAAATCACCGGCTTCCAGGTACACAATTGTCAAAGTATGATTATACTCTCAACTTGAACACAATATCAAGAGATATTTGTTGGTGATCACTTTTATGCTGACTAGTTCGTACCAACAGTTTGTACCGGGAAGCACATCAGAAGTGCTGATAACTTCAGCTGATTCCAGAATTCGCATAGTCAATGGTACAGAACTAGTTCAGAAACTTAAAGGTACGCTCCCTACCTCCCCTCAATGCTCCTTTTCTTAAAAAAGAATATTCACAGAGCCTGCTAATTTATTCTTTATAAGTAAAATTAGTTCAATATAATTAATGTACAAAGCATCTGCAAGCAAAAGCAATCCATTCTGAAAAATGAAAATCATATGGGAACACTAAAGAAAAAATTATAGATGTAATATACACATGATAATGCAAATTCTTGCACGTCTTTGTGTCCATAATAGAAATGTCATAATAAAATTTTTATCTGCTTGTACTTCCAGATCTTTGGTGTTGCTTGACACAAGAAACTAATTTCTCTTTCCTATTTTTTGGTTTTAGGATTTCGTAACACAAGTAGCCAGATCTCTGCCTCAATATCATCCAATGGTAAATATGTGATATGTGCTAGCGAGGACTCCCATGTATACATTTGGAGATACGAAGAAAATCCTCAACCTACAAAAGCCAAACCATCTCCAGTTAACATCACACATTCTTATGAAAACTTCCACTGCCATCATGTTACAGTCGCTGCCACCTGGCCTGGTTCAGTCACTGACAAGGCAGCTCCTGTGGCAGAGACTGATGAACATCACCAGATTGAGAGGTCCAGTAGTGCCACCTGGCCAGAGGTGAAATTGACACCAACTGGTTGTAGTCCTGTTTGTCTGAACCCAATTGAGGCATCCAATGGTGCAATTGAGCTGCAGAGACAGTCTGCTTGGGGTCTGGTGATTGTGACGGCAGCAAGCGGTGGCCAGATTAGGGTTTTTCAGAATTTTGGCTTCCCGGTTAATGTGTAAAGGTGGTGTCATGTTTTTTTTTTCCTTTTTTTTAATAATCTTAAAGGAAAAAAATATACACACATATCTTTCTGTTGATAATTTTTGATATATAAATGTGTGATGACAACATATGGCACTGATGCAGTCCCATTAGCACTGTATCATTGCACGTATTGCTTATGTGTTCCTGTATAGCTGTGGTGTTTCCCTCTCTTTTCTCTTTGGGGTGATATTGGGTTCAATTTGTTAATTCTTTTTGGTTCACAAGTGTTGATGAACTGAACTGATCCACGCTTTTTTCTGAGCTATTAATTAGAGGTTTTAAACTTTCAATGGTGTACAGTTGTCATTTGTTTGATTTTGTTGTTTGTGGTAATTGTTTCTTGCCATGAGATTGTACTAAAAAGAGAAAGGTTTCTTTGGACTGATATGAAATCTTCAGAAAGATTTTACATTCAAGTCTTTTGCAAGGAATACTGTACTTCAGATAAGAGAGAAGGAATATTGTAATGATGCATAACAGTAGAAAGACCTGAGTAGTGGTGTACCAACTGTACCCGAGTATACCTCTTTTGTGTTCAGTTTGGCATCAATTGTTTCAACTATTTAGCTTTTGCACAAACACGCTGAAACACACTGACGAAGATGCACCAATGCCTAATAGATAAAAGGGCATTGGTGCTGATTTAGGAGGGTGAGAATTCGGCAAAATCATTGCGGATTAAGGGGTAGCTTAGGTGTTTTTTGCTGTTGTTTACTGGTACGTTTCCAGTTACCAAACTTTTGTACTTTTGTGAAAAGGAAGTGGTGGGAAATCCCACTTATTTCCAAAAGAAAAAATTGAGCTCTTTACTGTTCAGAAATCAGAATGGCATGTTTCTGTACCGATCAGTTAATTAGGCTAACAGAGTTGAGGATCAGTTGAGAACAAGAATAGCATACATCAGTAGCATTCAGGCGCGCATATTTTTTTTCTATACCGAGATTACTATAGCTCTTCATGGGCATACCTTCGAATCTGTAGTATATGCCTTGCTTTCTTTTGAAGTTTGTATCAGTATGCAAATAATATAAAGAATGTCACATACCGAGAAATGTAAGAAGAAAGACATTTCAAAATTAGAAACCGTCTTTAAAATAAATATTATTCTACTAAGTTTGAGAGTAATAAATGAATAGTATGGGCTGCAATCTTTGCAAGAGGTAGCAACGCTCCTGTCAACAGTTCAATCAAGATCTCATTAGTCATCATGAAAGATCATGGCTCAATTTAAGCACTGTGGCTAAATTGCTGGATTTGAACATATTTCCTGCCAAAAAAAAAAAAAGACGGTGGAACTGATAAAATATACTGGATATAGATGTATGCAAAACGTAATTTCTTGTAGTACATCGTTTTCAGCACACCTAGTAATAGTATGTTGTCTTATTACCACAACTAATTTACATCTTACAACATGAATGATAACTCCACATCAAATAAATATAGCGAAACCAAACAACGATGGAAGCCACAAAAAACAAAGCTTCCATAGATTTAATTAATCTTATACCATATCTGAAATGCCAATTAAAAACGGTAACCTCAGATACAATCAAAACCCCATTTAGATCAAATAAATCATCAGTACTTCTGTGGCCTTTACTGTTCCCAATTATGCTGCTTGCACAACTCCTTAATTTGCACTGATGACTGATCTCATGAAACAAAAGAGAGATCCATTGAGAGTTTCTCGACACAAAACAAGTCCATGAGACATTACACAAGATCGTGTATTTCATCCCAGTATCCTGCCGATGAAATATCAGGCAACTGCCATGTGGGACCCACACCTTCATTATAGAGATTCATGGCATCATCATACGATGGCCCCATAAGTGTCGGCTCAGTATTAGTATTCCCAATCTCATTGAAAATCGACCCGATGTTGTACTCAAGAGGCGGTAAATAAGCCGGCATAAATCTTGGCTCGACAAAGGGCAATGTGTTGTTAGTGTCAGTAAATGACTGATCAGAAGTTGAAGTGCTGGTAGCAGCACAAGGAGCACTGAAGGAACTTTGACACTTCCGGCGTTTGGTGTATTTTCTGCCGCCACCAAAGGGAACATCACGGAGGGTCCCACCAGCAGTCCAGTGGCGCCGGCATGAACGGCAGAAGTGGCGCGGCTGTAATCTGCTGCAGTTGTTGTAGTAGCAAAATTTTGTGTTTGTTGATTCGCACCGGGGGCATTTTAGCGGTGACATCTTTTCAGGTTGTTGCATATCTGCCTCTTGCTCACCTTTCTGTCGTATTATACAAGAAATTCAGAAAAAGTTTGTGAAACATTCAGAACAAAAATAATGAACATAAACAGAATTTTTAAATAATGTCTTGATTTGTTAAAGAGCTTCCCTGTTCTTTTCTTTTTAGCAAATTGATGCATACACATTTTAGTTTCATCTTACTGTACTGACATGCATCTTTGGCACACAGATTAGTCTAAAATTTGAAATGTATTAAGAATTGTCAGTCCATACCTGTGATGAGTCTGAGCTGCTGTGGTAAACCGGCTCTGAAAGTGGGCCCATGATTTTGGAGGCGTGAATACAACAAGATAGAAATCAGATTCGCAAATTCTATGCCAGTGAGAAGAATAACGCATATCTTGATCTATACTAATGCGTTGTGCACTAAAATTTGTGAGATCCAAGTGTTCACAAATGGTGAGTAGTTTATGAGACCTTTGCCATTTATATAGACAGTGTATGATAAAAAGACAAGGAGCAGGTGAACTGGTGAAGGGACCCAATTGACTCAAAAAAAAAGGGACCCAATTGACTGAAAAGGCTGCTTGAGAAAAAAAAGGAATCGACGAAAAAAAATAAATGAAAGAGATCCATTTCTTCGGTGTGAAGGCATGGGAGAAAGGAAATGCTTGCTGACGAGGATTTAATGGAGTATTCACGTGTGAATTTTGTTTTTTCTTTTAAATAGCGCACGCTCGTCGTCGTCGCGCGTATTTTTTCTTAAATTTTTTTTTGCTTTATTAGTTGTTAGTTAATACGTATGAGATAGGATTAGCTGGTACTTACTGGTAAAAAACGATTTTCGGCCTGATCAAATCGATCGAATTTTCGCCGTTGGTTTCATTTAATTGTATTTTATTAAATATAGTATGACACGTAGAACTATTTATTTACGTTTAGTAAATTTATTAGTTATAAATACGAACTCAAGTTGTAGGTAATTCCTATAGAAATGACTGCAATATGTATTTGTTTTTTTTTTTACAAAAAAAAATAGGGGTCTATGCCCTTGATTATTGTGGTGAGGTTATCAATCTCTTGACCTTTTGAGTAAATCAAAGTCTCGAAATTTTCTCTCTAGCATCTCTTTCTTGTTTGTGTTATAAAACTCAATAATGGCAACATACTATTACTGGGAACTCGATCGTTTTATCCGTAATACAAATATAACGCCAACTCGTTTTTTTCATAATGCAAACATAATGTGTTACCAACTCAAATTCAGTGACAGAAAAATTTGATGTAGAGTTTAGTGACCTCTCACAAAATTTACCTTATTTTTTTTAACTTATGTGACTTGATAATAAAAATTTATATTTTATGTCATGTTATTCTAATTGTTCCTTTAGCTTTTAATCGATTGCGGAAGCGTCTAACAATTTCAATTAAAACTGTTGAATTTTAATCACCTAGTTAAGTCAAGCAAGCAAGTAATAAAGCAATTTCAACAATTCAAACAAGTATGCAAAAGCAAAGTAAAGAGAGAGTAAGAGCAAGAGAATACATTATGTAACGTGGTTTAACTTATCAATCAAGCCTACATCCACGGAACCTCCAGATCCATACCTTCCGAGACAAATTCCACTAAAATCAATATTTTACAATAAGAAAGACGATTAGGCCTTTGTAAGATATTACACCGCTCTACAAAGGCCTAATCGTCTGATTGACAACACAATTAAAGACAAGGATGAACTACTTGACAACACAACGTAGTTCACCAAACTTAACTATCACAAAAGCGTTCACTCGAATTGACAATTAGAGAATTAGATGTCCTAACACATTCTCAGGGTGTGGATGCTAAATGATAAGGCCAATGTGCTCTTTCTGGTGCTCAATTGAGTGCTTGTAAATTTGGAGAGGGCTTTCTTGATACTTGTGGTTCGTATCTCCCAAGTATATATAGACTGGTCACATCTTGGAGTCTTGAAATCTAGATCATGACTGCTTCCATTACATAATTCTGCAACCCGTTACAAAACATGTTGTGACGGGTTGGCACATTTCCAGTTTTGCCCTTATTTGCATCTCTGGCTGTCTTCTGCGCCCTTCTTGACAGGAACCTATTGTGATGGGTGAGTAACCCGTTATGACGGGTTGACAACCTGTTGTGATGGGTTAGACATGCATTACAGTAACGTAGGGCTCTGCCAAACTCCTCCTCTGCATTGTCTTCTGGCTCTTCTCCTCTTCAACCTGTTGTGACGGGTTGATAACATGTGGCTCTGTCTTGCCTTGTTTTGCTTGCACTTGGTGTCTACTTGATCATCTTGACTTGTACGTGCAATTTGTGTTGTAACTAACAATTTATTTGTATTTGTCGATTCGCAAAACAAAACTTGAATTTTACTATTTGTTATATTTAAGAATGTTTGTAGGGACTTTTGAGCAAAAAGGACAAGCGAATCGAGAAATGATTAAGAAGGAATTCAAGAACAAGTTCAAATGATCAAGATTCAAATAAAAAACTATTTAGGTTAATATGTAAAATTCAGAATATTTAAATTTGAGATGCAAAAGAGCAAAAAAAACAAATATCAGTCTATGGCGTTATAGCGCTATCTTTGGCGTTATAACGCCAGGCTGTTTGAACCCTCGAATCAGGCACATAACAAAAATCACCCTAGCGCTATAACGCCAGACTGTTTGAACCCTCGAATCAGGCACATAACAGAAATATCCCGAGACATCTGTTATAACGCTACACTTAGAGTTATAAGTTATAACACTAGACCAAAGAAGTTCCAAAAAATTAGCTAAGTATCAAATTACCCGAGACATCTGTTATAACGCTATGCTTAGCGTTATAATGCCAGACCACAGATGCACTAAAATTTGACTAAGTATTGATCCTCTAGAAAATCACCCAAGACATTCGTTATAACGCTAACTTTAGCGTTATACCGCTATCTTGTTTCTGAAATAGGAAATAATCCTTCGGAATTTGAACTTAGCGTTATAGCGGTAACACTTGTACACAAAGTGGCGTTATATCGCTACAATTAAATTAACCCTAATTGTACCTGATCTGGAAACTATAAATATGGAGGTTGGTTGTTTTCTTCCTTAACAAATTTTACAGCTATATTCTTCTTTGTTTACAGAAGCCAAACCTTCACTGTTAAAACATTTGAGCCTTAATCCAAATTGCCAAAAAGTTATGCTCTATTTCTCAAATTTATCTATTAAACCAGATCAAAATTATTGTGTGAGATTTGAGAGATTTTCTATCTTCTTCATTTGTTTATTTAACCTTGTGCTACCTTGTTTACTTGGATTGGTTCTATACCTTTGTGTGTGTAAAGAGGCCAAGTTCAACCTTGTATCGAATGTTTGGTGTTAGTGCATCTGTTCGACCTTGTTACCATGTTGAGGGGTCGGGAGTCCCGAAGATGTAGGCTCGTCAATAGTTGAACTCTGTTAATATATCAATGTCACGTGTTATACTCGTTTGTGCTTTCTTAACTCAACTCTTCTACTTATTCTTTAATTGCTATATAATTGTTGTAGAAGAATATAATTGATATAATTATAATTGTCTTGTATTGTGTAGAATATTTTGTATTGCTAGAATCAAATTAGTTACAATCGTTACGCTTCCGCAACTTAGAATAATCTTAAGCCAAACCGGTTGTTTGCGTAAATTGAATTGATATAGATTGATTGAGACTTAGGAGCTATCATCAAGTATTGAATTGTGCAACTTATTTGCAAAAAGAATCCTAAATTTTACAAATAATCCTATTCATTCCCTTAGGGTTCAACAATGTGAAGCCTTTACAACATCAATTTATACCTGTATAAATTTGCATCTCACCAAAATTCAATTGTGCAAGATTAGTACTGATTTGTTTTGCAAATTATCAAATAAAAAAAGAGTTTAATCTAACAAAGTTAGCTAATGATCATGTTTTGTAATTTTTTTATATGAAGCATCAATTCAGTTATATAGATGCAAATTTAAGTAAAACATGACATTGTCAGATATATTGAGAAACATTTTGTTGGTTGTTAGTCATAAGTTGGTTCATGTGACGGATATGTTTAATTCTTTGGCCTAGGAATATCATAATTTTCTACATGAAATTAAATGTATATTTTGATGTTATCAAATATTAGATCTAATTAAGTAACGATATAGTCTTGCTCTATATATGTACTTGTGTGGAAATACAAAGTGAGAAAGTGCAATTGGGAGTCAATTATTTGACAGTTAACCTAAATTCAATACTAAAAAAAATGACACATTTGTGCCTTGAATTCAATCAAGATGTACAATGAGAAATGGATCAATGTGAATACATTGTGGATTATGTATTATTGGATTTTGACATCATATAATTTAGGTTATGATATGTTTTGTTGGATGTCACTTATGACTTATGAGTTGTGACTTGTAAACAAAAATAAATTTTCATCCGCTGTCAATATCATATGGAGTTATGATGAATCACCTACAAAAATTGAATTGGAGCATATCTGAATTAACCTGTTCCATATAAACTTACGACACATGCAGTTAATGATATATATGGATCGAATCTATTCAGAAACAAACTCACTGTGGTTTTGGAATTGTGCTTGTGTGGAATTCATATGATATTGTTTGGAATTCAATTAATCCGAATACCCTTATCATTTTGACAATACAACCAAATTCGTATCAAAATATCTGTGTTATTTTATAAATACAAAAAATACGAATTCAAATTATTTACTTGTAAATATGAGTAACATATTTACAAATAATTTTTAATATAAAATCGAAGCTAAACAAATATCATCAGTTGCGTTTACAACTCACATTTCTCTCTTGCTCTCTCGTCTCCTCTCTCTCTCTCTCTTCTCGTACTGTAAACAAACATAACAAAGAAAAGAAAAAACCATTGTAAAGCGACTTTGTTTGTCAAATCTCTCCTTCTCTAGCTGTTTACCAAAATCAATTATCACTTCTTTTTTGTTTTTAGTGTCGTGAAGTCTACATATCTGAAGCACACTATAGAAAATGTTAAATTGCGCATGCACTAATTATGGTTTTCTAGGACCGATCATTTGCGGGACCCTCTTCAAAATTGCAGCTCGGTGCCCTCTCCATTTTGTTTTCTTTCTTTTCTTTTCTTTTTCTTTTTCTTTTGAAGATTTTGCTATCCTTTGTGTGAAAGTATGATCCTCCTTTTATCGACCGTTGAGATCTGATCGGGTTCTTATATTATTATCATTATTATATCACCAGATCTTAAAACACAACACATTACACATCCCACTGACACCGGGGTCCACGCATCATGTTTTAAAATTTTGCACAAGTTGTGCGTCGCTACCAAGGAAGGAGGGGGTGGAAGATTGAGTGACGAAAGGAAAGAGACGAGAGCAACGACAGCATGTCAGCATCCCTCCATTTCACCATTCCATTCCATTCCATTCATTGGACGGCGGCGCGCAGACTTGACGCCGTCAGTTTTTGCTTCTTTTCTTTTCTTTCTTTTCTTTCTTTCCTTTCCAGAGAAATCTGAATTATCGATGAAGAGGAAAACCGACCAAGAAATGAGAAAAGGCTGAAAGGAGAGATGGGAAGTGGGCCAGGTGGGGTCGCGAGAGAGATAGAGATGGAATGAACTCATTTTTTTAATAATAAAAAATAAATAAATAATTGATATGTAAACATAAAAATTACAATGGAAGGATCCTGACCTTTCAAAAAGAACGTATTTCGAATTTCGTTCTTTAATTAAATATTCATTTCCTACTTTCAAATCTAAAACAAAAAGAAAAGAGAAAGGACTCTTGTAAACTTCGTCCAATTTGAAAAAATAAAAAGAACGGTGTTCACAATACAATACAAATCTTCAGAAAATTTGTCCAAAATCGCGACAAGATTTCTCCTATCTTCCTCTTCCTCGTTTTTTCTTTCTCTTTTCTCTTTTCTTCCATTAAGCAAAGAAATTCATTTTCTTTTTGTAATTTATTAAAGTTTTTCGTAGAAGACTTTCAAAAGAAGATGAGAACACCAAGTTTGGTTCAGATTGCTCTCTTTCAAGGTAATTTTTTTTTGGTTAAATTCGAATTTAGATAAAAAAAAAATAAGTACAAAATATCGACAATAAATTAGAAAATGTTGATAATAGACAATAAATTGGACGGAAATGTGATTGCTAAATGCACTCTTGAAATAAATAATGGGTAATTCTGTGCCTATTGGATAATTTAGAAAAAAATATTGAATAATTTTGCAAATTTTGAAAAATTACAATTTTGATACATATTATCGTAGAATTTTGTTATCATGGTACCAAATACCAATTAAAAAGTTTGTATCAATAACTTGCGTTAAATGTATTATAGTAAAAATTTGCAACTACGGTATGAAATTAACGAATGTTGTGCAAAATTGTAGTGAATAAAATGTCTCAAGGATATCCGCAAGTATTATTTCTATCGATGGAGCAACATAGGTCCTTCCAATTTCTAAATAAGATAGTTTAAAAATGCATAATTTATTTCATTGAGCATGTTCATATTTTATTTTTTTTATTAGTATGTGTGAATATTAAACATAAGTAATGCAATGCAGGAGGAATTTGTTATGAGGGTAAATGCACACCTGCATGACATACAATACCACCCAAGAATGACCCATGCTTTAAAACGGTTAGGTCTCTGTCAATTGGCAAATATATGTAATTATCGTAAATCAAAATTAGATAGGGCCATGATATGTGTTTTGGTCGAGCGATGGAGACCAGAGACTTGTACATTTCATCTTAAAGTCGGTGAGATCACAGTTACTTTGGATTATGTTAGTTGTTTGTGAGGTCTATTTGTACGAGGTAATTAAAATAATGTATTTTATACTTATTTTCTATTAAAGTCGATATGGATTGTCGCCACTCCTTCAAGATCTCTTCTACATCTAGTTCGGTCTCAATATCATTCATGTTGACATCATCATTACTATCACCATAGTCGTCAGAATGATCATAGTGGTCATCTGATTCATGGCCTAATTCAGCATCATGTCTTACATTTGCGGTTGGACTGTTACGTTCTACAGATGGTGCATAACTACTTCCTAGAATATTGTCGGGATTTGGATCATAACTGGTATTATCTATATTTTGTGTCTAAACCACTACTTTCAAAATGCGAAAATTGATCAGCGGAGTGACATTTTGCAAAACTAACTTTCAAAGCACATCATTATCAACATCCAACAAGTTATAAAAATAGGATCCATGTGAAGCAGTGTTTAGTCGTGCACTTATGTTCAACTTAAATTGGCTCGAAAGTAGGTCAAGTCCGACATAAATTTGTCTCATTACTTCATCAAAACTAGTTTCTTTGGTTACGTGAAATGAAATTTTCGCACTTACATTGTAATCTACCCTGTAGATTCTCTCAGTATTTGACCTTCGTGATACATGTTTATTACAAATTTTTTCTAATAACAACCTATACACATAAGTATCGATAAATTAAATTTTTACAATCTATTATTTTAAGTTAATATAACTAGAAAAAATATATTGCTAACAATAAAATTACTACAAATTATAGTACAAAAATTACTAAAATTACAAAGAAAATATTTTAAGTAAAAAATTACGAAGTTATAATGATCCCGGCTCTAAGAAACCGAGCCGAGAGGACAAGTAGCTTACAAGAGAAGGAGACAATTACCTGACTCGAGTCTTGCCGATCCGAGAGAGAAAGAGATTAAGAAAGAGTTACAAAAGAGAGAAAGTTTATGATCTAAAGTAACTAATCATAAATCCAAGTCTGTCGTTATTTTGTGCCTGTCTGTCTATTTATAGGCCCAGTAACGCTGACGGAAATAGGTCTTTATTTTAGACGAGTCATATTTCTTGTTATCTCTTCCAAGTCATGATGGGCCACATGTTGTTCTAATCTCTCCTTTAGGTCTATACGGACAGATTGTAATGAGGCACTATCATCAGCCCTTGAGCTTCTGCAGTCGTGATGATTGTAGAAGCTTAAAGTTTCCGAGTTCTAAGCACTTTTTCAAACATTGAAGTCGTGCAGTCTTAAACTCTAGACCATTTTTTTTAATTCCTTTGTTGTTATCTTGCGACCTTCTTAACATATCGACCTCTTTCTAGCCCTCAGAGTACAACCCCCTTATCATGTCGATCCTTCTGTAACCCTCAAGTGTGCCGAGTCCTTATGCACATGAGGTGCTTTGAGGAATCTGAAAATTTTGACCAACTCTTTACTTCTTCGTTGTTGTTTTTTTTCCTCTTCATACTGAACTCTTACTCAGGCGTTATAACGAGTCATCAAGGCGATATAACGCCTCAGGAGGAGAGAGAAGGCCAAGATGCTGGAAAATCCCGAGCCATGCGTTACAGTAACGCTCCAGCAAAGCGTCAGGAGTTATGTGGCCATCCGTTATAACACATTTCCCATGTGTTATAACGAGTTAGGAGTTCTGTGGCCCATTTGTCAGCTGCAGAAGGGAAAAGGCCCAAGGTGCTATAACGCCTTCCCTAGGCGTTATGGCCATTCCTGTAACGCTAGAGGCAATTCTTCATAGATCAAGATTCCAAGAAGTGTTCATCCTATATAAAGATGTCAGATTCGACCCAGAAGGTCATCAAAACATTCAGAAAGGTTTTCCATCTGTAATTGAGCACTAAAGAGAGTCTCTTTCAAGTCTCCTCAAGCTACCTAAACCTAAGAGCACTTAAGATAGCTACATATTGTCTAGTTGTCTATTCGAGATCATTCTTTGCTATTGTTTAGCCTTGGGTGTACCATATTTAAGTTGTCAAGTGGTGCATCTCTATCCTTAATTGTTTAGTCACTTGGACCTTCTGTAACGGTGTAGAATGGTGTTGCCCCTTGCATCGAGTTAGGAGAAGAAGATTGGCTATCTTGTGTTGGAAGAAGCCAAACATTGTCTCCGCCCGTAAAAATATTTGGTTATAGTGTAACATCATGGAAGACGTTTTATTCCGGAAGACCCGTGGACGTAGGCCTAAGTTTCTTTTGATAGACCGAACCACGTTACATACTGTGTCGCTTGTGCTTGATTGCTCTCTCTTCACTCTCTCTCTCTCTCTCTCTTTAAGCTTTTTTATCTCTATTTGTGAATTTGCTCTTAAACTTGTTTGTGAAATTGATTGGCTAAGTGATTCACACTTAACCTTTGAATTGCGCCTTTTTAGTGAAATTACACTTAACTCCAATTCTAATAGGGCTAAGTTTCTCTGGTCATGGAGATCAGCAAACTCATCGACGACAAAGTAGAAGCGACCGAAGGATCTTTACTCTTGAAACCGAAATATTGAATTTGAAAGAGAAAAATAGACATATTGTCGAGGAATTGAAGGATAAATCTGCCGAGTGTTCTGAAGTGAAGAATATCATGTATAAGTGTCTCTTCGGGATGAACGTCTTTTGGAGAATTAATAGAAGGAATTCTGCCGCTTTGGAGGATCAAAGGCGAGCCACCTCCCAAATATTGAGGGACTTTTTGGGTTTGTCTGTCTTTTACACTACCGCTCTCTCTATCGCTGACTAACGATTGCTGAATGGAGCTCATCTTACCTTGAAGTACCTTAGTAAGTTTCATCCTTTTAAGCCCGAGGAACTCGATTACAAGATGGTGCCTTTTGACACTCCTGACCTGTCTACTTACACATGGGACCGATCAACCGACACTTTGGTCTCTCTTGAGGGAGAGGCTTTGGGAGTTCTTGAGTTCCTAAACCCTCGCGGTGAGGGAGTCTCTTTTTCTTGGAACAATGATTGACCAACCGAAGATCTTATGACTAGCGTCACCGTTGACGAAGTCGAAGAATAGGCCAGCCAGGAAGAGGTTGAAATCGAGGCTGATCAAGGAGCTGAGGAAGCCGAGGTTGATCATGAGGCAGGAGCAGGAGGCAATGACGGAAGGGGATAAGTAGGTTTTGGAATTGGGTGAAACTTATGTGGAGTTTTGTGTATGTATGAATGTTATGTGTGTAATTTGTTTAATTGGTGTTTATTGGAACAAGTTGATTTTTGTAGAATAAAATGTTTTAATTTTGAAGTAAGTATGTTTTTTGACTTGTGATTGTGATTTTACCTTGGCTAGAAAATTTCGGCATTTTCAGTTGTAAATGTAATGGTTGAACAAACGAGTTTTGGAGAAGTTACTTATAGAGGAGTTTGAAGAAGTCGCACACAAAAGAAGTGGATCGACGAATTCAAAGAAGTCGTGCACAGAAGAAGTCGACCCGACAAATTTGAAGAAGTCGCACAACCAACAAATAAATAAAATCTATAATTTTTTACAATGACAAATTACAGTCTATTATTTTAAGTTGATTTTTCTGCAATATTAAGTTCCTAACAAGTAAAATAATTAAAAATGCATTCAATAATAAAGTATGAAATTATTAATTTAAAATGACTAACAATAATAAAAGTTAAGATATTGGAAAAAATACTTACAATTTAGTGGCTATTTTAAAAAAAAAATAGTGGTAAACAATTTTTTTTGTTACTAAATAAAGCAGAGATGAGAGTGAGAGGAAAGGAGACGGGGTGAGTGGGTGAGTAGATTGGACGGTGTGTGGGACCCACCTTTGAATGACCCGACCTGTCCCTTTCTGTCGTCTTCTTTCTTTCTATCTATGTATCTATATTTCCTTGCATAGTTGCATTTGCCAATTTGCCATTTGCCCAGGTGGCCAGGTCACTAGGTCAGGTTAGGCCAACTGATCCGGATCTTCTACAACCTTAGCGAGGTCTCATTCTAACCTTAGCTAATATTCCTCCAATAATAAATAAATGAATCACAAGGAAGTACCTAATATTGTATGTTGCATGTTGTATGTTGTATATTACTTCACCTCTAGAAATTCACATTCTGTATTCCAGTCGTTTTCAATGAAAATTACATGTTTCAAACGCCAGACTCTCGTTGCAAAGAAAGGACAAAAATGGTGTAGTTAGAAATTAGCCATTGTGGTAATCATTTTGTTAATGCTGACAGGAAATTAATGATTAATCAGATCAGATTGTCTTATTAACTTATTATTATCGCTCCAGGCTCCAGGCTCCAGCTAAAACCAACATCGCACACAATTTTGGACTTATCTCCTGAGTCCTGTCGCTGTTTGGTAGCGTTTCAAGCGCTCCCATGTTTTCTATTTTTTTTTAATTTATTCGTGTTGAACATTATTTATTATCTCATTGATGTCGCATGTATGTATGTTATCATCTTTGAATTTCCCGAGTAATACCTCCGATTATATTATATTATATTATATTATATTATATTATATTACAATAGCCACGTAGAGTAGAGACGGCTCACCAACTAAGATGTAAACGGATCAGATGCAAATCATATTCGCTTTGTTTGAATTTTTTTTTTGTAAACAGATATGTAAATCAAATATTAAAGAGAACAAAACATGAATATGAATCTAATCAAATGTCGATGTCTATATTTCGGATACGAAAGTGAAACTTAAGTTTCATTGAAGTATAATTTTTTTTTAAAGTATCTTTTTTAATAGAAGAAATCCAGTATCTACATTCTGTAGTATAGTGGTGTCAATTTTTTTCATATTTAAATTATGAGAAACAAACTGTTGAATATATTGGAAAATGATTTAATTGCATACATATAAAAATATGATTTTAATTTTACTTCAACAGTCACCGTCACAATTAGTTACGGCTTTAAATTGTTGGAAATGTAATAATAAGACATAAGATAATACATAAGCTCAAAAATCACAAGAATAGACACTAAGGATGTGCTCCAGACGATTACTTTGGAAGCAAGATAAGGAGAAGGAAGGTAAAAATAATGATTACTTGCTTTAAGAAATACAACAGAAGAAATGAAAGAAGTTCGAAGGTTAACTCTTTCCATTGAAACCATTAGTATCGTTACCCTCTAAAATCAAAGTGTAACAACTTTCGTACCTTCTCTTCGGTTTCTTCTCTTTCCTTCCTTCCCTCATTTGTGTCTGAAGAAGACCCTAAAATAATCAATTGATATAATCTAATTACTATCAAAGAACTAAAAAATTGCAAGATCGTACTAAAGAGTTGGAAAGAATGAGAGAGAGTATAGGTCTACTTCAGCGTCATTAGAGAGGAAGGAAGGAAAGGTAAGGAAGGAAGAGGAAGATAAAGGGTATGTTCACTTGTTTCAGCGACTAAAGGAGAAGGAAGGAAGCAACGCAAATCAACGTAAATTAGGCAGTTAATCTCCTCTACCTCCCGATCCGGGAGATAACAAGGAAATCCTTGAGGGCGCTTTTTCAAAATTGAGGGGTTCAAAAGAGGAAAGAAGCTAGGATAGTTGCCTATCTTGGCATTTTTATTCTTCCCCACTCCTGACATGTTCTCCATATGCGATTTTGAAGGTGATTTTGAGATCTAGAGCTTGTTTGCAAAGGAGAGAAGACAAAGACTTGGATCAAAGCTCGTATTAGAGTTTTATCAATTCTCTGCACCTTAGTCTTTGATTTTTGATGTCTTTTATTCACTCTCTTGTATTTGTAGCCACCATGAAGGGCTAAATACCTCTCTAGGGTGAGAGTATTGTGAAACTTGCTAACTTGTCAACGTTGTTGTGAATTGTTACTTGTTAAATTGATTTTCCTCGTTTGAATTTGAATTTGCTTTGGATTTAAGTTTATTTATTGAAAAATAGTTGAATTGAATCCCGATTTAGAAAAATCACTAAGCTAATCTCGTATCGAGAGAAACTTGAGTAGATCTAGGGGTAATCTTGAATTGTGTGCCCTAACGCGTAATTGCCGGGTATTGTGACTCTAGAAACGTCTAATTGCGGATTGTTACAACCTTTAACACGAGTTGGAGCTCGATTAATCATCGACTTAAGATCGTGTTAGACTCAGTATTGAAACGAGAAATCACTAATTCGGTACCGATTATTGCTTGTACGTACCTATTTACCAACAACTTGAACCAACAATCGTTCGACTAAGTGAGTAAGCGAATCAGTAAACCTTAAGCCCTAGGTCTTAGTTCATCGATAAGTCATCGTTTAATTGCAACCTTATTTACATTACAAATTGGTTACCAAAGTCAACATTCACCAATTTTCCTATTTGCTTAGAATTAATATCAATCTGATCTCCTTGGAAATCGACTCGTCCCTGTGTTCAATATCCAAACTTTGTACCAAACGACAATCGTACACTTGTGATGACACACTGTATTTGGATTTAAAACTTGAAGTTATAAGTGTATAGAAATACCGCATCACAAGGTCACACATTACATGATATGATTGTAATTTCACATTAAATGCTAAGACTTGGAGATATATTCTCAAATACTTCTCTCTCCTCGATATCATCTCATCTGATCGATTCACTTTCTCTATCCTCACTTCGATCAAATCAACTTGATCTCTTCCTCACTCACCCCTTAAGACCAACCACCATCCCCAACTAGGTCGACACCCCAGTCGGCTGTCTCCAAATGTTAAGACACATTTGAAAAGTAATAAATATTGTTGGATTTGTAAATCGGTATTTTTCAAGTTGTTATATTATTATTGTTCTTGCAGTTATTATTTTTGTTCTTGTTGTTGTTTTTATTCTTGTTCTTGTACTTGTTCTTATTCTTGTTATTTCTATTGTTATTGTTATTGTTATTGTTAATGTTACTGTTACTGTTATTGTTAATGTTAATGTTACTGTTATTGTTATTGTTATTGTTCTTGTCATTGTCATTATCATTATCATTGTTGTTGTCATTGTTATTATTATGGAGGAGAGACTGACATAAATATTGAAATCTTAGTTGTAAAGAATTTGAAATAAATTAATCTGAAATAACTCAATTCTAATATTTATGTGAATTCGAAATGATTTGAAAATAGTTTTATCAAGAGCTAAGAACGCCCGAACCATTATAAATGGCCAAATCTACATGCAACAGTAAATATACAACTATTACACGCAGGTCAAGAAAACAGACATAAAAAAGATAATCATCACCGGTCATACTGATACAAGATGCAATGCAAAGAGGAGAGAGATGTATATTGAGTATTGACCAATAAGACATGGATGGGAAAACGATTGTTATTGCACGCACGACTCTTTCTTCCTTGCCAGGAAATAGATTAGATTAGAATAGATAGGTCGGTTGCTGATTTGACGACTGACTTGAATTATCTAAATGCATGCATTATTGATGCATTTATATACAGTACAGTAGTGTTCATCAGAGTATCAGACGCATGTCTTAGCTTTCAAATTTGTCTGTTCTCGAGTTTTCTCGTTTGTTTTGGTATTTTGCTAGGATCGATGTTATTATTATGTCCTTAATATGTCATCCGTACAACTAATAATCAAGTAGAAGAATTACAGTCGAATCAAGAGTAAGTCAGATCTGCGAAAATTTAAGCAACCACACACGTCTAGTCAGGTTTATTTTGTTTTACTTCGTTGTTCGGATAGATACATGCACGCATGGAACGAGCATAACAATGAAATATCCCATTAATCCCCTCCATTCTTGTTCCATTTTCACTATTGATATATTTATTGAGAAAAGTAGTCAAAGTCGGAGATTTTTAGATGCATTGGTCAGAACGGTAAAAAATTTCTCATTCGGCAATTTTCTTTTCTATTTCTTCTTTGAAAATTGAGGAACGAGAAATTTTTTAACGTTCTACAATAGATTTTTTTTTGTTCTGAAAAATTATTTACAAATCTGATCATGTATAAGAAATTAATTACAATTTTGATCATGAATAGCAAAAAATTATGGATATTTAATTATAATTTTAACCAAAAATCCTTTAAATTAGATTCCCTAGGATTGATAATACCAAAAAATATAAATGAATATATACTACAGCTGGTGTGGACAGAAAACAAATTAAAGGACAAAATTATAATTAAATGACTAGAGATTTTGCTATACATGGTCAGTACTATAATTAATTTTGCTATAATGGTCAGTACTATACATGGTCAGTACTATAATTAATTTTCTATGAATGATCAAATTCATAATTAAATGTTCAAAACTCAAAAAATGCAACAGGAAGGTAGAAAATCTACGGTTCGCCTTAAACTCAAGTCTCGAACAGTAGTTTTTCTACCGTTCTGACTATTCAGTCGAAAAATTCTAGCCTCTTAACTATTTTTTATCAGTATTATTTTCATAATTACAAAAAAAATGTATATATGCATGTCTATCTTATGTAAAATACTACGTGGTGAGTTGTCTCGAACGTGACAGGTCAAGATAAATTCACATAAACTAAATAATATCAAAATAATGACAAGATTTGCAAAGTGCATATGTTGGTGCATTTTGTGATTTGGACAGTTGGATTTGATGTAAAAAAACGTGCAAATGATCATCAAAGAATGCTACCATCCAAAATCACAAAGCGCACCAGCGCATGCGCTTTACAAATTACAATAATCCACCTCCAAAATTATATAACATGTTGTAGTAAAGTTATGATGCTTCTAGGAGCACTGAATCTTGTCGTGCTCATAACTCAAAATCATTCGTTATTATCTTTAAATTATAATTTTTCATGCTCAATAATTAATTTATATCAAAATCTTGTAGGGATAAAAAAAATTCTATTTTTAGAAATTTTAAGTACCTCTTTTGAATTTTTGAAAATGATATAATTTTATGTATAAACATTGATTATTTTATTATTATTTTAGAGTCACTTTCTATAATTCAAAATATGTATTTAAAAAACTTCAAAATAGATAATTTTTGTCTCCTTTAAAATTTTGATATAAAAAAATTATTGACATAAGCCTCACACAACTCTCACTAATTCATGGCTTAATAACAAATTCATGATTGGTAGTTAACAAGCATGGATGAGTCATTTCTGCATAATTAGCAAAGAGATGTGCCTCACACAACTCCCACTCATTTTTGGTCTAATGATGAATTCATGCATTTTTCACAATTTCTAGCAATTAAGACCACACTCATGTTTATTCCCAATTACTAGCTTAAAGTGGATAAAATGTGTTTCTCGTTTATATGACCAGGACATAATGCCATAAAAAGTGTTTCATTCGTATGTGACATCTTGAGTATCTTGTTATTGACATTCAACATATGTTTATCCTTAACTAAACAAAGTATCATTTATTAGAAATGATAACATTTGTAAACATGATAAACATCCTTTAAATTTAAATACAAACCACTAGACAATTGTAAGTTGAGAGTGCCGACTATAATCACATAGATACATGCACCATTACCAACTTTCAACACAACCTCTCATTTCGAGAGTGGTATTTTATCCCTTAGTGCATTCACATTATAAACTAAGTGAGCACATGATTCAGTATCATTACCAAATCTTGGATCATCGTGGCTAAATTTAAATTTAGTTCAATAACAAGTATGCATTGGGATGCTTGCTTTCAACTTTTACCTCTATCCAAGTCATTCTTGTACTTGGGGCAATTCTTTTTGAAATGTCCTTTCTCATGGCAATAGAAGCGCTCTATGTTAGAGTTTGAAGAGTTCTTCTCCTTACTTTTCTTGGAGGTGCTCTCTTGAACTCCTCCATCATTTGTCATTGAGTAAGAGATTTGTCTTACGTGTCTTGCTATTTCTATTACCTTTGTTCTTAGCAATCATCTCGCTTTTTGATACGATGGTTAAGACATATTTCTCATTTGCCTTTTTTTTATGTCATTAGCAAAGGGGTGTTTTATAACCATAGAAAACAAAATTAGGAGATATAGACAACTATAAAATTCATTAAGGGTATATCGTTGTTCATGAATAAGAATTTGTACTAACAAAATATTTAAAATTTGTCCGTTTTGTTAGTCACACAAGACCCCTTTCAAATAAATAGACCTCATCCAAATATTTGTCAAGGTAGGTAATCATTTACCAATCATAAACTTTTAAGTAAAACTTAACCTTATGACTCTCGTCGTTTTCATTAAGAAAGAATAATTCAATTTCATAATAAAACTCTCTTTCCCAAAACCTAAGCCTAGATCTTGATGATTTGTTAAAAAAAAACTCATTTTATTGGACAACAAGAATGAATGAGTTATTTTCACATAATGAGCAAAAGATGTGCCTCACACAACACCACTCATAATTAATCCATGCAAGTTCCACCATTTCTAGTAATAAGAGTCATACTCATGCTTATATTCGACTATTAGCTTAAAGTGGATAAAATGAGAAGGAAAGATACTTACATTTTTCATGGACATAGTGAAAATATGACTTTGATAATTTTGGTAGGACATGTATTCATCCAAACAATACTTAGCCTAACAATACAAATTATCTAACATATTCATAAAATAAATAAGCTGCGTGGGTTGTATGGCTTCCGCTTGCATTCTTGTAGCTTCATCAATCATCTTCAGAAGGAATACATCTAAGCTACTAAAACTCACCCAATTTTCAATCTATTTTTGAAGATATTCTAAAGCAAAATGAAGAGTACATCTAGAATGATTCTAATTTAAAATTATATGTGGTATGCAAGTCAAAAATGAATTAATACATGAATGACAACCTAACATCATTGCCATAATTTAATTATTACAATTAATTAATAATAGCACCTTAGACCGCAATTACACACATTCATACACATCATTCATTACAACACACAAGGTATTGAAAATCTTGAGCCATACAAACCTACAATCCTCTTGCAAAACAGGGTTAGTATACAAGTATAATCTCACTGCACTATTCAATCTTCTTTAGTTATGTCCATATCTCTCAAGTTATTATTCCATAAAAATTATTTTAAATCCCAAAAATAATCTCAATAGAATAAACATTTATCAATTAAATGTCATTCTCTATGACTTTTAAGTTATTCCCTCATGGCGAGCAAAGAGAAGTGCCTCACACAACTCTCACTCACTTATGGCCTAATAACAAAACAAGTCATTCTTGATTGCCTTTTAAGAAAGTCAATTATTCAATAGAACAAATATTTATCATTTAAATGATATTCTATGTGATTCATTCAAGAATCTACAATGTTCTCTAATACTTCTAGAAAACATAAATTGACTTGTTTTTTTAATCATCATTATTGTTAATTAAAATTTAAAATTTTAATTCTATCACTTTCAATCATACTTGAATGAGTTCTAACACAATAGTTTTTACAAAACAAATCATTGTGCAACAATTAATTTCACAAAAATGAAATTTCAGAAACCGTCTCCAATTTCAACCTGCTACGCACCAGTCAGTGTTTTCAATGTCAAAAAATGTGTCTTTCGAATTAAAATTCAAGACATACATTTCTGAAAACTAGATATAAACACCTTTCTATATATACAAAGATACACAGAAAATAATTAACCATTTGTGAGAAAAGAAGGTTTTAATCCAGGATTCCAGATCTGGAAAACAGATTGTTGTCACCTCTGTAGTTTGTAATTTTACAAAAAATCCGTAATACTTTTGTATTATAAAATATAGTTTTCTAGAAACAAGACTTCATTATCTTTCTATTGATAGGTAGCATGCAAGAATCCATTCAATCAAATTCGAGATATGCTATTTTGAATCTCAACAAAACAGAAAACTAGACACAGAAATTCCAGCATTGTACCTGTTTTTATTATTTTTGTTTACCTTAATAAAACGATTTAAGCTCCTTATTTTATTTAAGAATCTTTATCCACACATCATAAACTATGCTAGAAATTTTATATTCACAAAAATCGTGATTCAAAAAATAACAAAGTGATTAAATGTCTTAAGACCCAAAAGGGACAGATTTATGAACAAAAACTTGAGAGACAACTAACTAAACACTTGTGTACTTAATTTAGCACTAATTAAATAGTCTAATTGGCATAAAATAAGCCTAAGCTCTGATACCACTGTTGAAATTTCATGTGTAGGTTCAAGAGGACGAAAATTAAATTTTTTGCCTCTATTTAACTCAATACACAAAAGCATCTTATTTACATAACAATTGCAAGCAATATTGTACTATGACATTTCATCGAACACCTCTTGTGCATCAACAAAACAGGAAATAATACATTTTTTTCTTGCACTAGAATGTATAAAATATTATACCTAAAGAGATTGTCAAATCTCTTTGTAGAGAGAAGTCGATTCCTCTTATATTTCTCTTGGAAACCGTCTTCCTTTTTCGAACATGGAAGCACCTTTGTCTCTTGGTTTACCTTGAACCTAAACAACAATCTAAGCATCCTTAGATAGATGAATGTAGAGGTTAGAGCTTAGATCCAACCACCTAGATCTTCAATCTTCAATGAACAAATTATTTCATTTGATGGCTAAACCTTGCAAGAGAAGGGAAAGAAGAACAATTGAGTTTTTCTTTCTTCACACAAGAGAGGAGAAAAAAGAGATCACTGTTCACTGTTACTATTCATGCTACTGTAGAAAGAAAGAGAAAAAAAAATCATTTTTCATCTCTAACATACCCCTTTATATAGCCAAGTCCTAGAGCAACACTTGTGTTAATTATTTACACAAATGCCTATGATTGCTCTCTTGTATTCCCTAATCATATTTTGCAAGGATTTAATTTATGAGTAAATAATATTACTGTATTATTCTAATATGAATTAATTTATTATTTTTATAATGCTCTCAAACATTATACAAAATAATATTCACATATATTCTCATAAATTTATTTTATGATCTAAGCATGTCATTTTACATAACATATTACTTTAACATTTTATCACATGCATTTTAACTCATATATCATGAGATTAAATACATCATTCAAAAATGTGATATACTTGTTGTTTCTGTTCAGTTGGTGTGACCTTACAGAGGATCTACGTCATCTTGGAATATAATATAAAATACTTTATATTATGTACTATAAGAGATTCTATCACTACATTATAGTCTCCCAAACAACATAGTCGTTATGTGCTCGATCCACTTAATTCATGTCTATCCTTGTCTCATGATATTTTAAATAGGGAAAATTTTCAAAATGCCACTACAAAACTTGATAATTGTCAAAATGCCACTACGAATACCATATTTGTCAAAATGCCATTAAAATGCATTACCTATTTTTATTATGCCATTGTCTCATTTTCAATTAAATTTTCAGTTTTTTACTCTTGTTTATACCCATTTTACCCCTGTGACAGAACTGAATACACACCAACCAGCAAATCCGAAATTTGGCACAAACCAACCAGCAAAATCACCTCCCTCTGGAGGCGGCTTTGATCTGAACGTCTCTGAGGAAACACACCAAGACTCTGATGAGCAACACACGAATCATGGGGTTGTCAACCAGAGTACCCCATCTACCCTCAACCAATTACAAGTTCTCTCGGCTGCATTTGCATCAGCACCAAACAAGCCATTCTTTTCTAACTCACATGGAAGCAGTGACAACAGTGGTAATGACAAGGACAAGTATCTCTCATCAGAGAGCAGCAACCCAATGGAGGAGCAGTCTCCCACGACCTCGCCACCTATTACCCGCAAATTCTTCCCTATTGATTCAGCAAGTGAAATGGCTACAGATTGTGCAGCGATCAGGATCAGTAATTACAGAGAAGACGGAATGCAGTTAAAGCGAGCACAAGCCAGTGCCATCCGTTTAATCTGTTTAAAGACATGGAGAGACGGGTTGATGGTAAGCCTGGCCGAAATGGTTCCTCCCCAGTTACTTATGCCTCTTCTGCTGCTGGTTCAGACCATTCTCCATCCACTTCCAACTCTGATTCTCAGATTTTGCTTCCATCTGCAAGTTTGGAATATTATTTGTCTTCTGAATAATGAGATGTGTTGTTAACTTCTCCCTTTGCTTGCTGAATTATAGGACCGTACGGGGAGGATAGTGTTCAAGCTCAGGCGACTTGCTCGATTTCTGCCAAGTTGTGTGTTTCGGTTCGATATCGTGTGTATTCGGTTCTGCCTAAATCGATAGGGGTAAAATGGGTATAAACAAGAGTCAGAAATTGGAAATTTAATTAAAATGGAATAATGGCATAATTAAAATAGGTAATGCATTTTAATGGCATTTTGACAAATATGGAATTCGTAGTGGCATTTTGACAATTGCCAAGTTTTGTAATGGCATTTTGAAAATTTCCCCTTTTAAATAATATGCAAAATAGGATCCTGTCATTTTTGCATTATATTCTTTTCTTGGTATCTCAAGTGAATTATAAGTATAACTACATCAGTTATATTGCATGCAATATAATTTCACTTTACTAAGGGGTCCAGTAATATCATAACTCATCACATTATACTTCTCATGTGGAAAACATACATGTCTCATATATAAGATTCAAAGACACATTGGAGACATTAATGATACAAAACACAATTCATATAATGCTCCATCTAGTTAGATCATGTTCAGTATATAAAGAATCACAATTTTATATACTCATGTCATTGAATGATAATCACTTATCAACATTTATAGAACTATAATTTACTTTCAATTGACATGACAATCTTCTTGATAAATAATGTTCCCTTTAATTACCACGATTGTGAACATATTTAGGATTATATGTTTTCATCTAAAGAGTTCTATGGTTCAAGACCATGCGCATCTCCTCGAACGCTTCTAAAGATATAACATATCAATCTCAAGGAACATAAATGTATAATAACATTTAAAATCATAAACAATTCATAAATTTGTTATAAAAAAGATAACTTTCAAAACACACAACCTTCAAGCCGTCCCCCAATATTTTTTTTGCAAACTAATCTTGTATGTTTGTACGATTTGTCAATTTTTTTACAAATAAACATGACACCAAATCACCTGCTCGCCCAATACATACTCGTGCTTGCTCGCCGAATGATCTGAACCGTTCAAAATCCATCTAACGGCCCCAAGCGCCTGCCCCATGAATCAAATACAATCGTCAGATCTGGGCGGTCGAATCTGGACGGTCCGATCGAGCGAGCACAACCCTGCTCGCTTCTTTGGGGAGCAGGTAATTCGGAGCCAATAAACATGTATATTTTAAAATGTGTCTCATTTTGCCTCCTTGTACAAAAACTATAAATTTCCTCCATTTCTAACGAAAATTCTGAATCCGTCTTTTCAATAGCAATACTCCAACATGTTGAGAGTATAATTACGCTGTACAAAATAAATAATGAAACACGTATGTTAATTGATTCGGTCGTAACCACTAACCAGTAAGAACCCCGGCGGCGGCAATGTTGAAATTTCGATTTTCGTGTATTTGGTATTAATGTTTCAGTTTAGATTTGTCAAATGTTATCCATGTTAATACAAGTGATAACACCACCCGTGAGCTGCCTATATATCATCACAAGAGAAGTTCAACGTGACCTAGAGATGAGTGCGACGACAATAATATATTTTTGCTGATTATTACAAAACGGTAGATGTAGTTTGTACGATTAAAAGACATCTACAATCCAAGGAACAGAATAATTAGTACGGAGTGTTAGTTAGAATTAGAATTAGAATTTAGAATTTAGAATTTAGAATTTAGAATGTATAAGTGTATAACTAACTAACACAACCGGATTTATTTTTGGGTTCTTGATTTTAACAATCATTTAAACACCAGAAATACTAAATGATATCGAGAATAGGCCACACGATCAAGAAAAGGCCCATGCACTCAAGGCCCATGTTACTTCTGCAGAGCAGCAGAGATAAGCATCTAAACCTTTCATTTCCCAATGTCTTTGATTTTAGGTGTCACATTATGTTCACATACTCATATTTTAATTAATTATTTTCTACAGTTTTAGTATTATTTGATCTTCATTAAAAACATGTTTTATTGGGAGTGAACCTGTAGCATAAAAGGTTCGAAACAAATATATGCTGCAATTTTAAAAATTAATCTTCTAGCACTCAAAATTTTATTAAAAAAAGGTAATTGGGTCCTTAACTTTTAATGCATTACTCCAGTGAAGAGGCTGGTATCAAGATACTGCAGCTGGTAAGTCTGGTACAGTGATACTGATATTGCAACAGATGAATTTCTGATGTACCAGTGGACAAAAGGGATTACCCAGTTGACTGTTATGGATGCAGTGGGTACAGATCACAGAGAGGATTACCTTGACTGGTGTGCAGTGGGTACAGAACATAGAGATACCAGCTGTGCTGGTGTACCAGTTCGAGCTGGCTAATGGTGAGGGCATAGATGGATGCAGTGGACTGGTACAGGGTAGATTGCTATGTCGTCAGTGGGTTAGGGCCAGGAGTACGATAGAATTTGCTTATGCTTTAATTTTGAGTTTTAATTTTGAGAATTAGATAGATGATTAGTGGCTGATATATGATATATTTTGATTAGATTAGAAAAGGGTTTTTAGATAGTGTGCACGAGAAGATAATTCGCGTATTGGTGTGTTTTTCTGCTTTTTGTAACTTCTTTTTCTATGAAAATGAAAGTGGCAGACGCTCTCTACTTGTTTCAAAAAAAAACTTTTAATGCAATAATTTGATTCTTCAACTTTTCAACAATAATTAAAATAGTTCTTGAACTTTATTGAAAAAATTAAGTTAGTTATTGATTCCTTTTTTAAGTTCAAAAAATTAAACTAGTGCAAATAAAAATTTAATACAAACAAAAACAAAAGTGATTTGTTTTTCCGAAATAAATAATTAAATTTCTTCAGTGTTCAAAATTTCGATACACTACGTATGGATCTCCTCGAAATAGTGAGGTAGACGAGATCCAATGGTTGTTGTTCAGTCTGCCACTCTTGGTTGGATTCCAACGTGTCAGCCATGTCACCAAGAATAGAAAAAGTTCTCCATGTGTCGAAACCCTAACCGCTAGCATCAAATTTGCTCACATGGCCAGTTATCTACTGGTTTCGCATCACGAGTTGCACATCACAACAGATATATTCCGAAATCGGACCCACATCTGACCGTTGGATCTTTACACGTGCCTATGTCGCATGATTAATTGGATAGATGGCAAAATATCCCCATGCGAGAAATCCAAAATTCGAAATCCCATTGGCTGAGGGGATGCCAACGTGGCAAATGTGGGCCAGTAGCTATCTGAAAATTCTGGCCACCATTTTTCCTGGGACTTGGTATAAATAACCCCCCTCGAGCACTTCGGTTCTCCACCACTCAATTTCATTTATAGTTTCTAAATTTAATTATAATCTTTCTGTTTATATAGATGGCACTACAGGCTGCTTTTCTTCCCTCGGCTCTCACTGTACACAAGGAGGTAATGCCAAGAGTATACATGTGTTTAAAAATCAAACTACTTAGTTTTAAGACATTCTAACTGATAGTTATAAAGTTACCACCTTATGTCAATTTTAAGTAAACTTTGCAAAATGTTGCTTCTTTAGTAGTAACTTTTAACTATACAAGAACACTTGGATACAGGATACGTACCTTGTGTTTTTGCACCTGTCTACTCAAGAAGGTGCTAGTTGCAGGATTTTTTTTTGTCACTTTATACTGTGCTAGAAATTGTTAAATAATAATTGTACCTAATTACAAATTGTTCTAATGCAGGCTAAGTTCATCAAGGATTCTTCGTTTTCTGGCATTTCTCTGGTTGGCCACGCCAAGGCTGAATCCGTTGCTCCCCTTCGTTCAAAGGTAAATAGCGGAGAAATTACCATGAATAGCAAGAAATATACTCAAATTTCATTCCATCAAACAACTTAAACATGTATTGAATTAACCAAGCACCAATCCTTTTGCAGAAATCAGTCGTAATCAGAGCCCAATCAACTGCTGTTGCAGCCCCAGTGCTGAACAAATCTGCTCTAGATGGCAAAAAGGTTCTTAGAAAAGGTGTGGTAATCGTAACCGGTGCCTCGTCAGGCCTAGGGCTTGCTGCCGCTAAGGCTCTGGCCGAGACCGGCAAATGGCACGTGATCATGGCATGCCGTGATTTCTTGAAGACTAAAAAGGCTGCCAAGTCAGCAGGCATGCCAGAGGAGAACTACTCCGTCATGCACTTGGACTTGGCTTCTCTCGATAGCGTGAGGCAATTTGTTGATAATTTCAAACGGTCGGGCATGGCGCTTGACGTGCTGGTGTGCAATGCAGCCATTTACAGGCCAACAGCAAAAACACCAACCTACACAGCAGACGGATACGAGATGAGTGTAGGTGTGAACCACCTTGGTCATTTTCTCCTTGCACGGTTTCTGCTTGAGGATTTGAAGAAGTCTGATTATCCGTCAAAACGTCTCATCATTGTAGGATCCATTACTGGTACATTCTTATATCTGACCTTTCACCTCAAACAATTTTTCCCTTTTATTTTAGAACTGCATGTAAAATATAGCACATTATTGTTGTTTCTAACCAGTAATCAGTAAGACATGCCAGATTAATTTTTGCCTAACGTTTGATCCACTTTCAGGAAACACTAACACCTTGGCTGGAAACATACCACCAAAGGCTGGTTTGGGCGACCTACGTGGTCTGCAAGCCGGATTAAACTCACACCACTCCAGCATGATAGATGGAGGCAGTTTCGACGGTGCTAAGGCGTACAAGGACAGCAAGATCTGCAACATGCTGACAATGCAGGAGTTCCACCGCCGGTTCCATGAGGAAACAGGAATTACCTTCGCCTCGCTTTATCCTGGCTGCATTGCCACCACTGGTTTATTCAGGGAACATATTCCGCTCTTCAGAACTCTATTCCCGCCTTTCCAGAAGTTCATCACCAAAGGTTTTGTGTCAGAAGCTGAGTCTGGGAAGAGGCTCGCACAGGTATTCCGCAATTCAGTTCATATCTCTAAATTCAATGTACTTTACAAGCAAATACCAATTTCAGTTCAGCCTAGCATCAGTAGTGATCCAAACTGAGATAGCAAAAGCCTAATCTCCTAACCAAACTCATTTGTACAAATCATTATGGCTAAGAACACTTGTTCTCGTTACTTTTAAAACTGGTTTGTATCTAATACTTTCTAAGTAATTCCTTACACTGCAATTTTTAACTCTGATTCTCATTGCAACAGATTTTATAATTTATGTCTTCTTTTTTTTCAATTTCAGGTGGTCAGTGACCCCAGTCTGACAAAATCTGGTGTGTACTGGAGCTGGAACAAAGATTCAGCTTCATTTGAGAACCAGCTGTCCCAGGAGGCCAGCGATGCTGAGAAGGCGAGAAAGCTGTGGGAAGTTAGTGAGAAGCTGGTCGGATTGGCCTAAATAAATGCAACGATAAATTTTTGTATGCTTGTGAGATTAGCTTTGGAAAGCAATTGAGTTGCTTGAGGGCTGTTAGATTGCTTTGGACCGGGGACTCTTGGAGTAGATTTTTGTACAACTTTTTGATAAGCAACAGAATAAAATCACAAGTTGGGGACTCTTGGAGTAGATTTTTGTACAATATTTTGATAAGCAACAGAATAAAATCACAAGTTCTGTTATTTCTCATGTGCGATGGTTATGGAGTACACTTGACCCAACGACTAGTTTTCATTGATCATGTTGCAACTTAATGAAAATAAAAAAAAAAAGAGAATGTTGTTGAATTTTATAAGTGCCACAGGGAAATCCCTGGTGGGTGACTTAGAATTGAACTGAACAGACAAGAAAAAGGAACATAGAGAAGAAAGAGAAACTAGATTTCTGGCTTAAAGTATAAACAAAACTAGTCATCGTCTTAAAATTTGATGGTAAACCGGCAACTCGTCGGGAGTCAGAAGTAGAACCTGTTTCATTGATTGCTTTATCAAACACCGACATATTTCCAATTTGGAAGAAAAAAAAGTTGGACACATGCACGGTTAAATACTTCACTTACATCACGGGCTTGTAGGAACATAATGTACTCGCTCTATCAAACATCATTTTGGTTAATTGCTTATCATCTATAGACTATAGGGCTCTGGTTCATATTTAAAAATTTAGAAGATTACATGATATTTACCTGTAGTAGATGTAGATGGAACTCATCAATCAGTATATTCTTAAAAAAAAGAAGGAACTGATATTATTGCTCTACGTTTGAGTTTGAGAGGGTACCTTCTGTTTGCTATGAGATTCGTCCTGAAACAAATCTCAAATCCCTCCCTCCTAGCTAAGAGAGCAAGGAAATCTCACAGATACTAAGGCGATGCTTGGATACATAAATATATATAGAGCATGGCTAAAATAATATGCATAGTACACTTCATTTCGTACTATGTATATATATATAGGTCAATAAATTGAGATTTAAGTTGCTCAATAAATTCTTCATATGAAAATATTGTAGGAAATCAAATTTCGTGATTTTTAGAGTTTTCTTATTATTTTTTAAAAACAGTCCAGATTTAATACTACAAAAGTGTCATTTCTGGGCTGTTTTTAAAAAATATTTAAAAAATAACAAGAAAGCTCTAAAAATTACAAAATTTTATTTCCTACAAGATTTTGATATAAAGAATTTATTGAGCAACTTAAATATCAATTTAATGACCAAATTAAATATAAATGATTCCATAGTACGAAATGGGGTGTACTATGCATATTATTTTAGCCATACTCATATATATATATATATATATATATATATATAGGGATAGGCTATCGTGCATTATAGTGCCAAAGTTTCTTGTGCATTAAACCCTTCCTCACCGTTGGATTTTAAACTTTCTAGCCATTCATTTGGGTGCCTTCTTAATATTACGAACGTAATGGTACTTCCCCTCTTTTGGGTACTTTTCCCCTTTATCGCCTATACTAAGTATACATCTTCCAAACTTCAAGCTTTTCGGGTTTAATTTATCCCTCTTCTTCTGTTTTTATGACCGTTTCATCCCTGTTTTCTTAGAAATTATGAAAGAATTTAGAAAGTCATTACTAACCAGAAATCAAAAGAAGTAACCTTAAGCTCTGATACCAAGGGGAGATCGCGCGGAATGCGGATCGGCTTAAGCTCTCGGACAAATTATGTACTGGAAACTTGATTGTTTTATTGAACTGGAAGAAGTAAGCTTTCAGATATCTTCTGATGTGCTTGCAACTTCATAAGATGTTACAATATATAGACTTGAGAAGATAATCTCTATTATTGCATCGGGTGCTCATTGGGTCCCATCGTCATGCGAATAAAGAGGTTTCCACTTACTCGTGTCTTCCACTCAAAGAAAAAGATGCGTCGGCACACTAGACGACATCTATAAAAGAATAAAGTAAAACTCCACTCATAAAGCAGATGCTCCAGCACACTAAGGAGGCATCCAGAAAAGCATACTTTCTAAAAAGCTAGTGGTTATCCGTAGAACCCCACCAAGCTGGTCCTTAATAATGGAAGCTAATATAATTATTCAGTAGGATATCATGACAGTCAATTAATGCCCTTATGCTGGTATCCACAATGCCTAGAACATCTCTGGCCCAATTGTCATTTGTTGTCATTGCCTCAAGTCTTGTCTTTTGCAAGTATTTAATTGCTATGAGAATTTCTACTTGAGTGCATGCCTTGTAAGCTTGGTCTTTGTATAATTCTGACAACCTGGCTGTCATAGCCCCTTCTTCTTCAATGCTTCGTGGATATCGAACAAATGTATCTTCAGTGGTTTGGGAATACCTTGCGAGCTGTGCATTTTGCCCACATAAGTTTTCTCATCTTTCTGCTTCAAAGAAAGCTCGCTTGACATTATTGGGCTCGCTGCTAATAATAATCCTTCTTAAGCCTTCCATACCTGTAAAAATTAAAAATAAGATAACACACTTATTAGATAAATGTGGTTATTTGTTTCAACGGTCCATCACTTTCGCATCAAATTTCTTTTAATTTCTTTCCAACAGAAAAGAAATCTTTTCCATTAATTGGCACAGATTAATAAAAATTTCCTCATTTGGTGCCTGATTAACTTCATTGATTACTTCCTCAAGGCTTAATAGGAAAGCATCAGTTACTTCACTGCTCCTGGTGTAAACCATGTTAGCAGTTATCCTTGACAAAGAGTCAGCGAGTACATTAAGCTTTCCATCGATATGCTCGAAGTTTACCTGTACTCATGTAACAGTTATAAAATCAACAAAGTTAATCCATCTAACTCTGGATGGTTTGTTTTGCGTTGACTTATTGTAGAAGCTGATGATAGCTTGACAGTCTGTCTTGAGAGTTATCTCTTGTTGATCAAGATAATGAATCTCGAGTGATTTCATCGTCTCCATACATGCATGAATTTCAGCGTCTATTGTTGACTTTATTACTGGGAATTTCCCACTGGCATAAGCACAAACTCGCTCTGTGTTTCTGGAATCATTTTTCTTCTTCTTCCATTTACAAACACCGCCCCATCCTTCCATGCATCCATCTGTTTCCAGAACAATATAGGATCCAGGAGGTGGCAATTCAAGATCAAGAAGATTTTGTACCAGCTCTTTTATCTTGCTGATGAGCTGATAATCAGAGGGTTTTAGCCTTTTGTCTGCATGTGGGCTTGTTTTGGAATATAGTGGCCCAAGGAGAGTTCCCAGATTAGAAATGTAGCTTCTTGCATAGTTCAGTATTCCTAGCTAGGATCTAAGCCCAGCTTTCTCCTTCATCTTTTCATTGTCGAACTGAACTATTTTCTTGATTATATGGAGCTGAAGTTTGATCTTACTTTCACCAATCACTGCCCCAAGAAATTCAATCTCTTTTACTGCGATCTTCATCTTAGTATGAGATAGCACCAATCCCCATTTTTCACATATCGCGAGCATCTTCTCCAGATGTTTGGCATGTTGTTCTTCAGTTTCGGAGAAAATGAGGATATCATCAATGTAAATTGCTATAAAGTCTTCAGTACCTCTGAAGCAGTTGTCCATCTTCCTCTGGAAAATTGCTGGTGCGTTTTTGAGACCAAATGGCATGACTAGCCATTCATAGAGTCCTCCAGGCACCACAAATGTCGTCCAAGGTATTGACTCTGGATCCATGGCAACTTGATGAAATCCGCTTTTTAGGTCGAATTTCGAGAATATCTTGCTATTGCCGATTTTCTTCAAAATGGTGTTAATGTCTGGTAGACTATACTGGTCTTTATGTGTGTTGTCATTAAGGGTGCGGTAATTAAAGACCATCCGCTCCTTCCCTTTGACTTCTTTCTTTGTAACCGGGTCTATGGTTGTGCCCGAATTTACCATTATAGCCATGGTTCTATACCTGCTTGTGCTGGTTGGATTACTCCAATTTTCAGCAATGCTTGCACATGTCTTTCAAACTGCTCCTTCATGGTTGGTGTAACATGCTTTAGTGGCTTGTCTTGAATTGTAATGTCTGGGTTTATGATATCTAGCTTGCATGTCACTTGGTTTCTTGTCCAATGCTTAACGGGATCTTCGCCAATGAATCCTTGCTCCTTCAGTCTGCTGAGAAAGTTTTTGAATCTGTTTTTGAACCATGGTGATTCATCACCACAGTTGTATGCAATAGCTTCTTTGACCTCAATATACTCCAATTCTGAGAGGTCTAATTCCTCAACTGCTGCCTGTGAGATCATCTCAGCATCAACTTTGGTAGATATTGTGGTCACATTCTTGTAGAAAGTAACCATTTGGCCTTCAATTCTGAGCCCACCTTGCATGGCCCTAATAAAATTGCATCCAATTAGCATTTGGACTCCTCCTTCTTTGCCCATTGGAAATGCATATGTAAACGAAATTCTGAATTTATTTTCTTCGATTGACATATGTCCGTTCTTCAACTTCAGATTGGCTATTTGCTGAGAATTTACCCCCATTAATTTGAATAGGGTATGCACTTGGTTCTAGTGCTTCTGGGGGTACGACTTCATGGTTTATGCAACAAACCGTCGCGCCAGTATCAAGGATTGCTTGAACTTTAAAATTCTTTACCCTCGGAATTTCCATCTGTAGTTCGATGTTATAGAGTCTGTTGATAACTCTTCTTCCTCTTCTTGGGTCTGGTACTGCAGTGTTAATCTCATCATCTAAGAGTTTGTTGGCCATTTCTTTGATTATCAGGTTTTGGTTTGGGTTGGCCTTCTTCAGAAATGGATTTGGAATTTCTGAAAACTTCTCCTCGTCACTGTCTGATTCTATCTCAATTCCATCTCCCACCACCTTCTGTTTTCCTTTTATCTCCAATCTAGCCATGTCTGCAACTAGCTCATTTTCCCACAATTGATCCTTCAATCTTGCGTTTTCGGCTAGGAGATACTGGATATAGCTTAAAAGTTCATTGATAAGCTCATCCTTGCTATCATAAGGGCTTAGGTTTTGTGTTCTTATCATGATCTTTCTTCCTAACACAAATCTAGAACACATGGGACACACAGTCATATTGCATTTTGTTGTTTGTTGTCTCTAAACAGCAATTACATCTTTCGCAACCTCGTGGTATTTCACCATTATCCTCCCATGAATGTCCACAATTTTTCATTTCAGTAGGCAGGTTTGGTTGCTTTCGCCATGATGGTGTTTCTTCTTGGAGCATGAAAATTGATTCAAACGGTGTGTCTCCAAGTTCCATGATAACTGTCCTTGCGTTGCCAACCTCACCCTCCGAAAGTGAGCATATAGCGTCACTATCCGGTTCGTTTTGGTCAACAGACAAGATATCTCAGTCATCATCTAGGTCAAGGTTTTCGACAATTGCAGCCCTTGCAATGTTACCTTGTTTTCTTCTACAGTCTCTGGCGAAGTGACCTTCTTCACCACAGATGAAACATTTGCATTTTCTCACCTTATCCGCGTTCTTTCTTTTGAATACTCTTATATGAGATTCATGTGGTGGTTTTCCGCGATAGGTTTTTGCTTTTCTTATCCCAAACTTCTTGTTTTTCTGGTAATAGCCTGGGATTGGGATTTTGCTACAAAAAGATAGGTCTTTCAAACTTCTTTGTAGCGCTGCTCTCTTGCATGATTCTGCCAGGTACTGGTATGAAAAGTTGATTATTGGCAGTACTCCGACAGTGCTCCCTGGGTACTTCTCTATGTACGCTCTTTCTAATTCTTTTCCGATTAGAGGGGGCATCTTTCTGAAAAATTTCTCAGAGAGCTCAGGACTGATATACATACGTCCTGACTTTGCTGCTAGGACCTTATAATCATTCATGTAGTCGAATAGGTACTTCATGTTGTTGCATGATAATCTCTCGAGATCATTATATGCTTGATCTTGTTCTACCGTTGAACCCTGATATGGATCCTCGAGTAGGATTATCCTTCTGACTTGGGAGATGACGTTTTGTGGATCATCAGCAATGTTCACCAATTCTTCATATTCTTGGGGATATGTCATTTGCCATTGTATCCACGTCTTTTTTTCTATCTCTCCCAATAGGTTTTCGATGTATATTACCTTACTTTTATTATCAGCCCAATTATTTTCATTAACCAGGTTCAAGGTAATTGATTCCCATCTGGAAATCACATCACTGTACTGCCCTATATCTTCCGGCAATACGAGCATAGCGCCTTGATTTGACTGCACAGAAGGAAGGGTAAATCTTTCATTGTTTTGCTGTGCAAACCCTCCTTTGAACCTATTAATTCTGGTTCTTATCTCTTGGACATTAAATTGTTGCTGGTTTTGTCTCAGACTCCCTAGTGGGTACATTGGGGGTCCCATCATTGGTTCTCGCGGTCTGCTAGGTCCAGTTGCTGTGGATTGGGTTGAGAGAATTGTTTCAATGTTTGAATTGAGATTTTTGAGCAACGGGTATTCCATTGCTGCTAAAATGGTTTCGGTTTTGACTTCTTCCCCACCATCCTTCTGAGAAAATGGGTTTACCCATTCTTCTTCACTGGAATCGTTGTATTCATCCCAGATTGGTCCGGCATCTTCTTCAGCCGACTGTTTTTCTCTTGGTAATGCTGCCAATAATTGCAACATTTCGAGTTCATCATCATCTTCATTCTCATCCTGTGACTCGTGCCAATCACAGAACATCATCAAGGCTGATTCTTTTTCTAGGATCTCTTCATCAACTTGGCCTACTGTTGTCTCTTCTGGTGGTGCGGTTGATGAATATCCACCAAATCTTACTGCTAAGGATCCGTCAGTTCTTGTCCTTATTCTTGCTGTCTGAGGATTTTGTACGGCTGGTGCTGTTGCTGGCCGTATGATCCATTGTCTACCTCTTAATTCCTCAGTTGATCTCATCTGGCCTGAAATTGCTCTAATTCCTCTGCTTGCCAGGTGTTCTTCCACTCTTTCTACATTATATCTAAAATTTGTGTGGCTTGTGTTTGATAACCTCCCTATGAGTGATCTAGAGAGTAGGAGGTTGCTTTCACCACCTTGCCATCCATCGTAGCCATGTGTTTGTAACACGACTTGTATGTGATTGTTGAAGTCGTGGATGCTTAAGGTCATGTCTGGTGCTGTGTACGCCAATTGTGTGCCACCTGTTAAATCTATCTTCATGGAACTGATTATGGCCCTATCATCGGACCATCTTGTATCCCTCAGTACTACTAGGGCGTTAACCCCAACATTTCTTCTATGGAGCGCATATAGTCTTATCATCACAAGACCAATATGCAGGTGTTGTAAGCCTTCTTGCACCAGTTGGTTATAGCTCTGTTGTGATATGAATGGTAGCTCCACCTGAGCTCCATCTACCACAAGTACCCTCTCATCAGAGTAATGTTGATATACTCTGTGATTTCTTTCGGACCATCCAGCTTGGTATAGGGTTTCAGCTGGAACCTGTTGAGCCCTTCTGTATTGAGAAAGGTTGAGCTCAGCATCAGGGTTTAACTGTGATCCGAGGCTGCTCCTGTAACGCCTCCTGCCTAGTACTCTTCTTTGTGCTTCATGAGCTAGGCGACTACTCAGTCTGTAGCCCCTTATCTGGTCTTCTATTGTCGGATTTTGGTTAGAATCCCCAAATATGCTTGGCCTGCTCACAGTTTCGGTTCTTGTTTGGCTCATTTTTGGTTTTTCACTGAGTCAAATCTTTATTTTGGGTTTTTTAACACAAAGAACTGGTCGGTTGGTTTCTTGACCTTTTTCTCACTGGGTTCTCCAAGATTAAGCTTTTGTAAGCCTTTTTGGAGTTCGTTTATGGATTGTGTAAGATCTTCTGTTTTAGGGACTTTGGTTTTTGCTACTTCTAGCCTCCTGATTGTGGTTTTACAATCTTCAAGGTCCTCTTTGATTTTGACCAGCAGTTGGATTATTGTGTTGTTCTTCTTGATCAATGCTGTTATAGCTCCTTTCGCGAATTCGGCTGGTTTTAGAAAGCCGTTTGCGGGTTCTTCGATTGTTTGGGTTGCCTTTAGAACTTCTTGATAGATTGAACTCCTAGCGGTATTACGCCAATCGTTCATAAGAAGTTTCTAACTCGACTAAAATTCGGCTCTGGTATCTCGTAAAAAATATTTTAAAAATATCTTGTGAATTTGCTCAAACGTTTAACTTAATGAATTTCTTAAGAAATCTGGTTAAGTTGGTATGCTGACTTTCAGTTTTTCAAGTTTTCTAGATCCACAGTTCATGATTGGTCATAGCACTTCAAAAAGTACGAATCTTAAAGCAAGAGATACGATCTAATAGTTCAATTTTTCTAGTGTCACAAGTCTTTTGGCATCATGATGCACCATAACATATCTATATATATATATATATATATATATATATATATTTTGAGGCAATCCATTTTCATAAAAGCCAATAGCACATCAACACAATCAACCAATAACAGCTAACATCACATCAACGTAAATTTTTTCCCATCTCCCAATATATCCATTATAATTAAGAGATGAAAAATCTTGGAAAATCTTAGTTTAAGTTACAATAGAGTGAAAATGGAATCCAGAAGCTACTCCAACAATCTTCTTCAATAACTTGCCAAAACTCTTTCTGATCACAATACCAAAGAAAAAGAAAAATACCATGATAAGCAACGAGTGAAACTACTCTTACAACAACAAGAACAAAGCCTTTAGTCCCAAACAAATATGTTTGGGGTAGGCTAATGAGTGAAAGAAAGTATTCTTATTCCTCAACAAATATGTTTGCCTCCAATGCTATAGAACCCAAAACTCTCTAGCTTCCCTGCCTTCAATTTGTAAATTAAACGGTCAAAGCAGCAGCTGGTGTCTGTGAATCAACACGAATCAACACATTTCAATACTTCCTCGCCCATCCTTTTGCAACCAACCAACATCTGGATTAACAAAAAAAGGACCAACAACAAAAACAATATCAGTGCCAGTGCCAGCAAGAGAGAAAATAACATAATGGTCAGGAATACATTAAAACAACAAAAACAATATATTAACTTGTCAATTTTGACAATCGTTAAAATAACAGGAATGTAACTTTACTTGATACATGACAGACAAGAAAAATGGTGAAATTCCATGCAAGTTTTACCGTCATCAAATGACACAAAATCCATAACGGCTCCGCAATGGGTGATGACAATTCATAGAAACGTTTCTTCTGTATTCATATTATTAAATAGGACACTTCGACTGGACTTAAATTGATCTTCATAATTCTGCTAGTGAATTTGATAAAAAAAGAAGTGCTTATCAGAAGAATCTGTGAGGCATGAATTAACAATACCATAGATGGTCTATTACTACCAAGGTGTTAAAATTAACAGCCCATAAGAGAAGCATTTCGAAAAGCTGAACTGCCTTCATAAGTTAACAACACAGATTGGAAAAGCAAAAGAAGAAAATACCGTCCCAGACGAGAAGATGTCGCCTGTCCGGAAACCTCTATTTAAAGTTTCTATAACAGCAGTCTCAATCCTTTTTGCTGCATTTTCTTCACCAAGGCCATATTTTAATAGCATAGCTGCACTAAGCACTGTTGCCAAGGGATTTGCCTTGTCCTATATGTTAAAATTTTATAGCAAACAGATAAGTAAAACTACAATGTATTTCATGGTACTAGATTTAATAAACAAATAAAACATAAAACAGAAATATAGCATCATCCGAACTGAGGCAGTCTTTCCGGATTCGCTCCGCATAAAACTAACCTGCCCAGTAATATCAGGTGCAGAGCCATGGATGGGTTCAAAGAGGCCAGGTCCCTGAAAAAAAGGAAAGATAAAGTGATGCGTGAACTTACATGCTTGCCTCAGTATCAAACAAATTTAAGACAATGAATAGCAGACATTCTTTACATACTGATTCACTAATACTCGCAGAAGGAAGCATCCCGATACTTCCAGTAAGCATGGATGCCTCATCAGACAGTATGTCACCAAAAATGTTGTTTGTCACAATCGTATCAAACTGTAAAGAGTACAAGCTTCAGTTGTTTCACAGATAATGAATATACACAACTCAAGTCATGGTAATAATAAACAGCATATAATATATAGACATATAACCTGCTTCGGATCTCTAATGAGTTGCATAGCCGCATTATCTACATACATATGTAATAACTCCACATCAGGATACTCTGATGCAAGTAGAGTAACTCTTTTTCTCCATAGCATTGATGCCTAACAATTTCAGCATTATAAACAAAACACTAAGATTAACCACAGTAATAAGATTGCAAGGAATGCAGAAGTTAACCCCCCCACACACACACCTCAAGAACATTGGCCTTATCAACTGAACAGAGCTTTCCATTTCGTTTCCTCGCAACTTCAAATGCCACACGCGCAATTCGGTCAATCTGAAAAAGTGAATAAATGAATAAATTCATTAAAATATAAAAACAAATGTTAACCGAAACATTAATACAATTGGACAAAGAAAAACCAAACAGAAGGAATTATATTAATAATTCTATATGTAGTTACCTCGGAAACAGAATACACTTCAGTGTTGAAACCAATTTCTTCATTACTATCATTGGTTCCAAAACCTCTTGGTCTGCCGAAGTATATTCCTATAATTTAGAGGATTTAGATTAAAGAAAATTTAGCAGTCATAACCAAAAAAGACACAAATCAATTGTAAGATATACAAACCTCCAGTGAGTTCTCTTACAACCATGAGATCAACTCCTTCAGCTACCTCCTTTTTCAAAGTTGATGCATCTACTAGCTAGATAACAAAATTGAAACAATGAAACAGTGAAAATGAAGTGTACATTGAAATAAAAGTTAACTAAAGATACGTTATAGTTGAACATAAAATACCTGTGGCAACACAGCAGCTGGACGGAGATTAGCAAATACACCAAGCCCAGCTCGTATCTGGAGAAGTCCAGTTTCAGGCTTGAGATGCTTCTCATTATTGTCCCATTTATACCTAAAAGTATTCAATCCTCACAAAAGAAGCCTTCCAAGGTTTCAATTTGCTAAATTATACTTAAGAACAAAAACCAACCCTCCAATGGCTCCTAGAAGAACTGCATCTGAACCCTTTGCAGTTTCCAGTGTTTCGTCGGGAAGTGGGACCCCCACTGCATCCAGTGCTGAACCACCAATTGGCATCTCCTTGAATTGAAATTTTATCCCTAAATCCATGAGAGAAAAAAATACAAATGACATTTACATTGTTAGTCCCCGTACTTTTCGAATTCATATCGGGTAGAGTGTTTCGTAATATGGAATAGCTATCCAATGATTCAAATTACATGGAGGAGAGTGTTCCGTAATATGGATTGTTTTCGAATTCAAATTATAATAACCTCTTTTCGAATTTCATGGATATGCAGCTCTAGTAGAAATGCTCTACCAGGAAAAGAGGTTACATTCAATATCACAACCCCCCCCCCCCCCCCCCCCCCCTAAACCCTACTGGAACAGAAAAGAGGGAGGGAGAGAGAGAGAGATTTACCTTCGAGGGAACCCACAAGAGAGAGAACATCCTTGGTGACCGCCACAACCTCGGGTCCGATCCCATCGCCAGGGAGAAGAGTTACGCTGTAGCTCCTCTCCGCCGATTTTGCGGAGGCGGAGGCGGAGCACCTCAATCTCGTCCGATCCAACGGCAGAGAAAGATTCCGGCGACCAATAGTAAGGGAGTTGAATGGATGTGGATTAGCTCGCATAGCCGCCATAGTGGTGCTCTCGACTCTCGACTCTATGAACAGCGTCAGTAACTCTTCGAACACACTCCGTGGGTTTGGGGCTTTGGGCATTTCCGCCCATCCAAATTCCCATTTTACGTTCAATTTTGTGGGAAATTTGCAATTTATTCAATTTCTGGACATGTTGGTGTGCTTGCCATTCATCACGAATACATGTTATTTTCTGTCGTGTATGGTGGATTGCCATGCATTGATGCATAGGGCCCGTGCTTCGGCACGGAGAAAATAACACTGAAAAGTGAAAACACATCTGCAGTATCTACTAATGATATCTGCATCAAAATAACACTCTCATCATATTAACTGCCAACTTATATACGCGATTTTGCACTTTGAATTAAAACATTTCTCACCAAGAAAAGTTTTGAAAATCATTTAATATATAACTCCTTTGAAAAACAAAAAAAAATAGTGCGGATATTTATCTAAAAATTGAAGTTCCGAATTTAAATATTAACAAAGCTGGAGAATTTTTTTGACACCCTAAAAAATTGAGTGTTGACGGTTTAACAATTAAAAACTAAAAAAAAATACTAGTATTTAAAATGTTTTTTAATACACAAAAAAAAATTCTCTATTTTCTGTCTTATTTAATATTTAATTGCTAACTATTGTCCAAAAAAGTTCGTTTGTCACAGGTTGAGACCTTTTTTTACAGAATAAATACCATGAAATTTGCTAGATTCGTTGTTCTTACTGATTATCTACCCAAAAAAAATGTCAAACTTGTTGACGGAGAAAATTTTCCGTACAATAAACAGCAATTTCCGGGAAAATTTTCATAGAGAAGATTAAAAAATTTCAACAGATAGATCAAAGTGATTCTAAAAATTACACAGAGGGTCAAAGACGCAAGTATTATTTGCGTCCCTATAAATTCCAATTTTTTTTTCTGAATTCGAGACATTTTGGCAAGCCATCTGTTAGTTGTGAGTCCCATCTCTTAAAGGCGCAAGTAATAGTTGCGCCTCTAAGAGTATTTGGAAAAAAATTATACTGTAATTATTTGAAGTTCAATATTATAATGTTAATAATAATAATTATTAATAATAGTAATATTATACTGAAGTAATATTAATAAAAGTAATTATTAATATTAATAATATTGATTAATAAACAAAAATTATAATGCTACTAATAGAAGTTAAAAATAACAAAAAATTATATTGAACCAATAATAGTAATTTTTAGTAATTTCAAACTTCAATATTATAATGTTATCAAAGTAATGTTACAAATATAACTATGAAATTAGTAAAATATTAAGTAATTATTTAAGAAATTAATAGTAATATATTGTTCAATATTATAATATTACTAAATAGAATATGTCAAGTTTAGAATTTAAAATTTTAATAGTAATCATTTAGTAACATGTTTAGCATATATATAACTAGTATATTTGTCTTAAACTTTATGAGAAATATAAAATTGTCTAGTGGTAGGGGTCTGGTTAGAGGTGCTGAGCTTGAGGAAGGGCATGGGTTCGAGCCCTCCTGTTGGACCTTTTTTTTGCATTATTAGAGACGCAACTATTACTTGTGCCCCTGATGTTACAGTATCAATTGCGCCCCTGAAATTTTGGTATATTTACATATATTTTTTGCACCTATGATACCATCATAATTATAACCAAATAAAATGAGTATCTGAATAAATGTTCATACATTGCCTACAATCAAACTTAATAAAAAATTACATTGAGTTCCATAAAATATGACATTTGATCCTACAAGAATGTGCACAGAAGATAACACATACAAATATTTGTTCATACATTGCCTAAAAAATAGAACACATGCAATTTCTAAAAGAACAAGCTCCATATTCCCCGTGCTAATTAACTGCGTTAATGAAATCTCAAACATTACAAAATTGAAACCAATGTTGTTTTGTAAAAAAATAATAGTAGTATTACCTTCGTCGTTTGGGGGTGCAGTGCACGTGTGCCGATGTGTCCCGGTTGTTTGCATCGACCACAAGTATATGATTGTCGATGTGTATTATCTTCATCTATTTCATTTCTAATCATTATATGTTGACGTCTCTCCTTCTTAACAGCATACCTTGTCGGGTCCGACACTAGCTTTGGTCGAAAAATTTCAGGCCATGTGTCAGAATTGCCAAATGGCTCAAATTCTGACGTCCATGTTGCCATCAACTCATTAACACGATAAAAATGAGCTACATACACGTTGCTACTTATGCCCCCCTTGAGCACAACATGCTAAGATATGAGAACAAGAGATACTTGTTAGTTGCGATTTTGACAAGTGCATGTACCTCCGAGCACTTCTAACCGAACTTTATGTATTCTGCTCCCTTTAATCTTGTTCCCAATGAATATTTGACCCGTTTGAACCTCATATTTTCCTCAAAATTCTCTTCTTCTTCTGGAACCGATTGATTTCTATTTGAGGTTGCATTGGGTTCATAACAATTGGTACGAAATCTGCATCTGGCATTCTACTAGCTATTGACTCAACATATTTATTTGGGGTTTCATGAGTTACGCTTCCACTTGCACAACCACGATTTAGGGTTTCATGAGCTCGACTACCACTCGCACAATCTTGATTTGTTGTATATCGAAGAACTTTTGGCTCAACATACAATTCAATCATTGCAAAAGTACCCGGCTGGCCGAATGATTCACCATAAGTCTCCAAGTATCGTTACTCAAAAGTTGTAACTCGGTTTAAAATATTACCGGAGGAGTTAGTTGTAATCCGGCATTGAACCTCCCTGATATCTCTAAAGCATGTGTTGAACTTGAAATCCCCATCTATCGGTAGAGCTCTGTCTCCAATTCACCGAGTGTTATGTCGTCATGCACCGTAAAACTATCGGTAGCTTTTTTCGAGTAATGGACACCATTTGGACCGTTCTGCATGGATCCTCCGATGTAGAAAGTAACAATAAACATTGCGTGTGTGAGATACTAGAAGAGAAGTGTGAAAATGTGGTTTAGGATTTGTGGAGAGGAATGAGACTTTTGGGGAAGAAGAGATAAGAATGAGGAAATGTTTGGAGAGAGAAGAAAAAGAAGGGTGCTACTGCATATAATTCGACTATTTAGGGGTGCAAGTAATGCTTGCGCTCCTAGATTATCTAAATTTGCAAGCTCTCTGGATGCAAAGTCACAAAATTAACATTTTAGGGGCGCAACTAATACTTGCGTCCCTAATTTGTAGGGGACAAGTGGGCCCCTTATCTGCAAAACCTCGTACAAACTGCACAAGTCACAAAAAAGGAATCTTTATAGGGGCGCAAGCAATAGTTGCGCCCTTAAGTTATATCAAAAAATGGCCCAGCAGGGGGGCTCGAACCCATGCACTTTCTCAAACTCAATGCCTCTAACCAAATCCCCTTGCCACTTGACCATTTTATATTTCTCGTCAAGTATGAGACTTTTAATCTACTTGTATACGTTCTAAAAATCTCACTATTTTTTGAAAAATAATTAGTAATAAAGTTCCAAACTTCTTTTGAGTTTTTATTTTATTACTATTAATTGTGTTATTAATAAATATATTAATATTGTCATTAATATATTATTAATATGATTTCTTTAATTTGTATTATAAATTTTGTATTTATTGGTTAACTTCTTGTCATTATTAATGAGCTCGACTACCACTCGCACAATCTTGATTTGTTGTATATCGAAGAACTTTTGGCTCAACGTACAATTCAATCATTACAAAAGTACCCGGCTGGACCGAATGGTTCACTATAAGCCTCCAAGTATCGTTACTCAAAAGTTGTAACTCGGTTTAAAATATTACCGGAGGAGTTAGTTGTAATCCGGCATTGAACCTCCTTGGATCCTCCGGTGTAGAAAGTAACAATATGTTAGTTTGTAATAATCTAGAAGTCAATAATACGATAAATTATCATAAAGCTTTGTTCGTGAATTGAGTGATTAATAAACTATCATTTTGTTACCTTGAGTATTATTGAATTATCAATCATTCATTTATCTGACTTGAGTCAATAACTGAAATGGTGAAACTTCATAATACAAATGATATATATATTCTTAAAAGTATCTAACCAAGGTAATTAGCAGGAACACTAGCTTACCGTTATAAGGTTAGAATATGGATTAAAAGATGGTTAAGTTTTACAAACCATAGACATGAGATGTCGTTTTAATCACATAAATACATGTTAGAAAAACATGGTATTTGACAGACCTCGAATGAAACATTAAATGAAATTGTGTACGTGTCATTAATGTTTTCATTCAGTGTTAAGTTCTAAAGTATTAGATATTCATCTTTCCTACTAAGAGATGTGTATGTGTGATTGTTATCTAACGCTGTCGGTAAAACGCAGTCATAACGGTAGCTTTTCGGAATAGCTTAGTTGAGGTAGTGATGGTTTACTGAAGGTACTATTGTCCCTCGTATCTTGATACGAGTTACAATATCGCTGGGCCCTTGATAGAGTAAGATTATCTGCATGCGGTATAATTACACGAGTAATTATATTTGATAAGTCTACTCAAGTTCGAGAAAAGATTAAATTTGCAAGGATGACACACCTACCTTGAAACTAATCTGATACTGTGAGGCGAAAGAATTAACACGACTAAAATGTTTAGTGGATCGTGATATTGCATAAGTACAATATCGTCTGTGTAATTGGATGGTCATAGCGCAGATGTCAGATGCCTCATATGATTATAGAAATTAAAATGGTTTTAATTCTATTACCAACATAACACAGATCCTATTAGGTCACACCGTATAGGAGCTAAATAAGAGAATCTTAATGATGAATTGTAAATAGTTATAATTAATATTAAGATGGTTATAATTAATTATATATGATATGATTAAATTATATATGTCATATAAGATGACAAGCAAAAACAACGGTTGAATTTATAGACGTATACGATACGTTGTATAAAATCATACCGCAACCAAACAAATATCAAATCCTGACAAATATAATTGTTGAGAACAATTATATGTTTATGTATATTTATATATATTCAATTTAGATTTTAATTATAGATTACGGTTTTGAATTTGGGATGCAAGTCGTTATCAAATTAAAACCTTAATTAAAAATTAATTAAAATCGTAATTAAAAATAAATAAATATTTTTTTGGCATGTTGGATAAAGGAATTTTTTAATAAAAAAAAAATTCCATGTCTTCATGCTTATCCTTAAGGTTATTTTTGGAAATTCACTTTTTTCCAAAGGTTTATTTGTAAAAATATAACATCTTCATTTTTCTATAAATAGAGGGGTAGGGGCAGAGAGAAAGATGCACCAAAATCGACTCGAACTCGTTAACTCGGATTCGTATCGATAAATATACTTTCTCTCTTTCTCGTACTGCGATTCACGAAGATATTTTATTTAGTCCGTATCTCGGTGAATAGTGTTTTTGCGGGATATCGCCGCTTTCGATATTTCTAGCAGAAGAAGTAAGCCGGTCTCTGATCGTCCTGGTGGACATCTGGTAGAGGTATCAGACGTCTGATACTCCGGAGAGAAGAACGTCTGTAATTCGGTCTTCCGAGTCTTCTGCGGTCCATTTCGAATTTGGATCAAGGTATTAATGTTATATTAATCTATTTAATTTGTAAGTAGATTAAAGTTTTAGAATTCAATTAAGAAGTAGATATGTTTAGGGATTAAGTAGGGTTTTGATGTTAGGGATAAACGGGAGGTGGACACCCTCTGTGGTTTATCCGACATACCCCGCTTAATCCTCAGCTTAAGTCAGACGTAAAATTTTTGTTTTACGGTCTTTCCGCTGCTTAGGCCAATTAACGGATTTTGAACTATTCGTAACCCAACAGTGGTATCAAAGCATCGGGCTCTCCCGCTAATTGATTTTCTAAAAGTTATAACTTATGCAAATTAGGTGCATATACCGCACATCGGTTTAATTCTTTGAATTGCAGCTTAAGTCCAAAACCGAAATGAAATGAGATTTCCTCGGTTCGGTTTTACCGACAGAGAAAGTTAAATGTGATTTAAGCTTTTTGTATGCTTTATTTAAGTTTTCGTTTTATAACACTTTCAACCGCGTTTGAGTATATCTAAGAATGTGATGAAACAATAGAGTATCCAAAGTAAGAACTGTTAATCTCCACCCGTAAGAGATAAAGGTTATGACATGAGAGTTGTCTTACGACTTTTTCGTCTGATCTCTTTTACGTGTCCTGATTAACTGGACCAAACAGAGACTTTATCACGTTACCAAATTACTCATATGTTTTTGAAATGGCAAAATGGAACTCTTTCGCATTTCGAAAGCCTTCAGATAAGTAAAGTAAATTGAGGAGTGTGATGAAGCAATAAAGTACTCAAAGTAAGAGTTGTTGCGCGTACGATGAGAAAGAATGTTCTGTCTAGGAAAGATTAGAACTAATAGGGTCTCCGGTGACCCTGATCTTTCCTGGGAGCCCCTTTCCATAATATGACATCAGGCCCAAATGGGGACTTTGTCATATTACTAATTGCTTTATGGACTGGAAAAAATATCTGTTTGCAAAATCATATAAAGTGTTTATGTGCTTTTAAATGGTATAAAAAGAAACTGAGCATTGCTGCGAGATAAAAAAATTAGAAACTGATAAATGATATTCCGGACCAAGTATATACGTAAATTGAGATTTACCGAGATATTACGAAATGTATAAATGAGATTTATCACTTTCAAGGAAACGTGAAAGAGCGTGATGTCAAAGATAGATTTGTGAAGGAACTCATGGTAATCTTTCTGGCAGACGGTTTTTCACGTATCCGTAAGAGTGTCTTACAGTTAGTTTAAAGAACTAACTGCTTAACAAACGTAAGCTTATGAAAGAGGTTTTGATGTTAGAAATAAACGGGAGGTGGACACCCTCTGTGGTTTATCTGACATACATTTTTAGTGAAGCTTGCACTGTTAAGCAGCTTAACGAACGTAAGCTTATGAAAGAGGTTTTGATGTTAGAGATAAACGGGAGGTGGACACCCTATGTGGTTTATCTGACATACCTTTTTAATGAAGCTTGCACCGTTAAACATAAAAACAAACGTAAGCTTATGAAAGAGGTTTTGATGTTAGAGATAAACGAAAGGTGGACACCCTTTGTGGTTTATCTGACATACCTTTTTAGTGAAGCTTGCACCGTTAAGCATATGAAAGAGGTTCTGATGCCAAAGATAAACTGGAGGTGGATCCCCTCGGTCTTTTATCTGACATACCTTTTTAGAATGCTTGCGATTTTTATATATAAAAACAAAACCACACGAATTAAGTAATATGTCCTTCCTACTCTATCCTTCTCACACTATTGTTCATCGGTTGACGGTTCTCTACTCAGTAGACGTCGCCTTTTACCTTTGGTGGTCAAGGGTTATGTAAGACATAACGAACCAAGTAGAGTGAGGTTACTTACCAATGATTTCCAAAAACGTTTTGGGCTTGGGGCAAAGTCTTCGTTAAAAACATACGATGTTTTAACGAAACTAAGAATCACATTGGTCCTACTGCAAAAGGGAATAGAAAAATTTGCAGTGGAAGTTTTATTATTTTAATAGAACATAACATGAACAAAGCTAAAATCTTTACTTTTAACGTTGTAGAAATATGGCTAAAGAATCGTCTATTGTATTAAGGCGAGAGAAGAAAGAATATGTCTTAAACTCACCGGTCCTTGTTGAGCCTAAGGATGGCAAAGCAGACGATGACATGAAGAAGGGTTCTTCTGTCCTCATGACCCGAGTTGGTGAGAGGAAGATAAAAAGGGCCCCAAAGAAAGTGGCTTCTAAGTACAATGACAAAGAGAAAAAGATTGCTAAACCCAATCCTCCCAAGGTAAAGGTTTCTGTTGCCTCTGACTGCGATTACTGTAAAGTAAAGGGTCATTGGAAAGGAAACTGCCCAAAGTATCTGGTGGACTTGAAGTCTGAAAATGGTTCCAAACCTTCATCCTCAGATGTGTTTGTCGTTGAAGTTAATGTTACTTCCTCTATTAATGATTGGGTATTAGATACTGGATCATGTGCTCATATTTGTTCGAAGGCACTAAAGAATAGGAGGAAGTTACGTAACAAGGAAATATAACTCCAAGTTGGAAACGGAGCAAACGTTGCAGCCGTAACAGTTGGAAATATAGAGTTGTATTTGCCTAGCGGGCTTGTATTGGAACTAGAAAATGTTTATTTTGTTCCTAGCATTTCCAAGAACATCATTTCGGTCTCATGTTTAGAGACGAATGGGTTCTCTTTTATTATAAAGAACAATAGTTGTTCAATATACAAAGGAGAATTATATTATGGATCCTCTTGTATGATGGATGGTCTGTATATATTGCAATTAGAAAAACCCGTGTTCAACATAACTAATAAACGACTCAAAGCGTCTCATGAAAGCACGACTTACATGTGGCATTGTCGCCTTGGTCATATAAACGAGAAATGCATCGAGAAGTTGCATAAAGATGGACTTCTTGGAAATTTTGATCTTGAATCAATTAACACGTGCGAATCTTGTTTACGTGGAAAAATGACCAAAGCGCCTTTCTCCAAAAAGGACGAAAGGGCAAGTGACTTACTAGAACTCGTACATACTGATGTATGCGGACCTATGAGTACTTGTACAAGAAATGGTTATTCTTAATTTATCACGTTTACTGATGATTACAGTAGATACGGTTATGTCTACTTGATGAGACATAAGTCTAAATCCTTTGAAAAGTTCAAGGAATTCAAGGCTGAAGTAGAAAATCAATTAAACAAGAGTATTAAGGCCTTACGATCTGATCATGGAGGCGAATACTTGAGTCATGAGTTTATAACATACTTAAAAGAATGTGGAATAGTTTCACAACTCACGCCTCCGGGGACACCACAATGGAATGGTGTTTTTGAGAGACGAAATCGAACCCTACTAGACATGGTCCGATCTATGATGAGTAATGACACTCTTTCGAAATCTTTTTGGGGGTACGCACTAGAAATTGCGGCACGAACGATAAATATGGTCCCGTCTAAGTCAGTAGAAAAGACTTCATACGAGTTATGGTTTGGGAAAGCCCCAAATATGTCTTATCTTAAAATATGGGGTTGCGAAGTACTTGTCAAATGTCCGACGTCTGGCAAACTTGATCCTAAGTCTGACAAATGCTTTTTCGTAGGATATCCTAAGGAAACGAAAGGATATTACTTCTATCACCAGGCTGAGAACAAAGTAGTTGTTGCTCGTATTGGTGTATTTTTGGAGAAACAGTTTCTCGCAAAAGGAAGTAGTGGGAGTAATGTAATACTTGAAGAAATTCGAGATACATCACACAACACAGTATCTGAATCAGATCAGATTAACCCACCACTTGATACTTCGGTTGAAGAACATCTGGAAGAATCAAATCCACAAGTAGTTGTGGAGGAGGTTCTAGTCCCGAGCTCAAGTACTTCAACGCAAGTTGAAGTAGGACCAAATCTGCAAATAGTTGTAGATCAAATTCAACAAACCGAAGGTCAAGTGCTACGTAGGTCTGCAAGGACAATTCGAGCACCCGAGAGGTACTTGGGATTGCACGAGGTCTCAGTATATGATACTGAAGATCCTATGACCTATGCGGAAGCAATAGATAGGCCCGACTCTGATAAATGGCTAGAGGCCATGAAATCCGAAATACAATCCATGTATGACAACACGGTGTGGAACCTAGTTGTGCCATTTGATGAGGTGAAACCCATAACAAACAAATGGATTTTTAAAAGAAAAACAAACATGAATGGTAAGTTGACTGTATACAAAGCACGGTTGGTTGCAAAAGGTTTCAAACAAATTCAAGGAGTTGATTATGATGAAACATTTTCGCCCGTGGCTATGTTTAAGTCAAAACCGCCTTCTTAAATGGAAATTTAGAAGAGGATGTGTACATGACACAGCCTGAGGGTTTTGAGGATCCAAAGAACGCTGGAAAGATATGAAAGCTTCGTAAATCAATTTATGGATTGGAGCAAGCATCACGGAATTGGAATCTTCAGTTTGACGAAAAAGTTAAAAAGTTTGACTTCGTCAGATGCGAAGAAGAACCGTGTGTGTACAAGAAAACTAGTGGGAGTGCCATCGCCTTTTTAATCTTTTATGTAGATGACATACTCTTAATGGGAAACAATATTCCTATGTTGCAAAAGGCTAAGTCTTCATTAAAGAAAGTGTTCTCAATGAAGGACTTAGGCGAGGCTGTCTATATACTAGACATAAAGATCTATCGTGATAGATCGAAAAGACTTATAGGATTAAGTCAAAGCACGTACATTGAAAAAGTGCTAAACATGTTTAGCATGTAGGATTCTAGAAAGGATTCCTGCCAATGAATCATGGTGCGCAGCTTAGCTAGACTCAGTGTCCTTCGACAACTGATGTCTCGTACGCTTTAAGTATGACGAGTAGATATCAGGCAAATCCAGGCAAAGAGCACTGGAATGCTGCAAAGAATATCCTTAAGTACTTAAGAAGAACTAAGGATATATTTCTCGTCTATGGTGGTGACACCGAGCTCGTAATAAATTATTACACTGATACAAGTTTCTAACCTGATCGAGATGATTCGAGATCATAGTCCTAATACATGTTTTACGACGTTATCACCTGATACGAGAAATCGTAAATATAGGTGATGTAAAGATATGTAGAGTTTACACAACTAGCAACACAGCTGATCCACTCACGAAACCTCTTCCTCAAACCAAGCACCAGTTGCATACAACTTTTATGGGTATGAGACACATAAGAGATTGGTTATGAGTTTTTCTTTAAATCTATGAGATTTTTTTGAAATTTAGAGATTCGTGTAACTAGAGCCTACGATGATTGGCTTCTAGCTTAACTGGGAGATTGTTAGTTTGTAATAATCTAGAAGTCAATAATACGATAAATTATCATAAAGCTTTGTTCATGAATTGAGTGATTAATAAACTGTCATTTTGTTACCTTGAGTATTATTGAATTATGAATCATTTCTTTATCTGACTTGAGTCAATAACTGAAATTGTGAAACTTCATAATACAGATGATATATATATTCTTAAAAGTCTCTAACCAAGTAATTAGCAGGAACACTAGCTTACCGTTATAAGGTTAGAATGTGGATTAAAAGATGGTTTAGTTTTACAAACCATAGACATGAGATGTTTTAATCACATAAATACATGTTAGAAGAACATGGTATTTGACAGACCTCGAATTAAACATTAAATGAAATTGTGTACGTGTCATTAATATTTTCATTCAGTGTTAAGTTCTAAAGTATATGATATTCATCTTTCCTACTAAGAGATGTGTATGTGTGATTCTTATCTAACGTTGTCGGTAAAACGCAGTAATAACGGTAGCTTTTCGGTATACATAGCTTAGTTGAGGTAGTGATGGTTTACTGAAAGTACTATGTCCCTCGTATCTTGATACGAGTTACAATATCGCTGGGCCCCTTGATAGAGTAAGATTATCTGCATGCGGTATAATTATAAGAGTAATTATATTTGATAAGTCTGTTCAAGTTCGAGAAAAGATTAAGTTTGCAAGGATGACACACCTACCTTGAAACTAATATGATACTGTGAGACGAAAGAATTAACACGACTAAAATGTTTAGTGGATCGTGATATTGCATAAGTACAACATCGTCTGTGTAATTGGATGGTCATAGCGCAGATGTCAGATGCCTCCTATGATTATAGAAATTAAAATGGTTTTAATTCTATTACCAACATAACACAGATCCTATTAGGTCACACCGTATAGGAGCTAAATAAGAGAATCTTAATGATTAATTATAAATAGTTATAATTAATATTAAGATAGTTATAATTAATTATATATGATATGCTTAAATTATATATGTCATATAAGATGACAAGCAAAAACAACGGTTGAATTTATAGACGTATACGATACGTTGTATAAAATCATACCGCAACCAAACAAATATCAAACCCTGACAAATATAATTGTTGAGAACAATTATATGTTTATGTATATTTATATATATTTAATTTAGATTTTAATTATAGATTATGGTTTTGAATTTGGGATGAAAGTCGTTATCAAATTAAAACCTTAATTAAAAATTAATTAAAATCGTAATTAAAAATAAATAAATAAATATTTTTTTTGGCATGTTGGATAAAGGAATTTTTTAATAAAAAAAAATTCCATGTCTTCATGCTTATCCTTAAGGGTATTTTTGGAAATTTACTTTTTCCAAAGGTTTATTTGTAAAAAGGTAACCTCCTCATTTTCCTATAAATAGAGGGGTAGGGGCAGAGAGAAAGATGTACCAAAATCGACTCGGACTCGTTAACTCGGATTCGTATCGATAAATATACTTTCTCTCTTTCTCGTATACGGTTGTTTACGGAATTCGGAAAATAGTATTTTTGTGTTAGAGCGGTATTCCATATTTTGGATAACTGCGATTCACGAAGATATTTTATTTAGTCCGTATCTCGATAAATAGTGTTTTTTGCGGGATATCGCTGCTTTCGATATTTCTGGCAGAAGAAGTAAGCCGGTCTCTGGTCGTCCTGGTGGACATCTGGTAGAGGTATCAGACGTCTAATACTCCAGAGAGAAGAGCATATGTGATTCGGTCTTCTGAGTCTTCTGCTGTCCAATTCGAATTTGGATCAAGGTATTAATGTTATATTAATCTATTTAATTTGAAATTAGATTAAAGTTTTAGAATTTAATTAATGATTAGATCTGTTTAGGTATTAAGTAGGGTTTTGATGTTAGGGATAAACGAGAGGTGGACACTCTATGTGGTTTATATGACATACCCCGCTTAATCCTCGGCTTAAGTCAGACGTAAATTTTTTGTTTTATGGTCTTTCCGCTGCTTAGGCCAATTGACGGGTTTTGAACTGTTCGTAACCCAACACAATAAACATTGCGTGTGTGAGATATTAGAAGAGAAGTGTGAAAATGTGGTTTAGGGTTTGTGGAGTGGAATGAGACTTTTGGAAAAGAAGAGATAAGAATGAGGAAATGTTTGGAGAGAGAAGAAAAAGAAGGGTGCCACTGCATATAATTCGACTATTTAGAGGCACAAGTAGACTACTTGCACCCCTAGATTATCCAAATTTGCAAGCTCTCTGGATGCAAAGTCACAAAATTAACATCTTAGGGACGTAACTAATACTTGCGTCCCTACTTTGTAGGGGATAGGTGGGCCCCTCATCTGCAAAATCTCGTGCAAACTGCACAAGTAAAAAAAAAGGGAACCTTTATAGGGGCGCAAGTAATAGTTGCGCCCCTAAGTTTTATAAAAAAATGGCCCAGCAGGGGGCTCGAACCCATGCACTTTCTCAAACTCAACGCCTCTAACCAAATCCTCCTACCACTTGACCATTGTATATTCTCGTCAAGTTTGAGACTTTTAATCTACTTGTATATGTTCTAAAAATCTCACTATTTTTTTAAATAATTAGTAATAAAGTTCCAAACTTCTTTTGAGTTTTTATTTTATTACTATTAATTGTGTTATTAATAAATATATTAATATTATCATTAATGTACTATTAATATTATTTCTTTAACTTGTATTATTAATTTTGTATTTATTGATTAACTTCTTTAACTTGTGTTATTAATTTTGTATTTTATTACTATAATATTGAACTTGAGTATTATTTTTGTTTAATAATCAATATTATTAATATTAATAATTACTATTATTAATATTACTTCAGTACAATATTACTATTATTAATAAATTTATTAATATTACTTCAGTATAATTAACATTATAATATTGAATTTCAAATAATTGCAGTATAATTTTTTTTTCAAATACTCTTAGAGACGCAACAATTACTTGCGCCCCTAAGAGGTGAGACCCACAACTGGCAGATGACCTGCCAAAACGTCTCGAATTCAGAAAAAGTTGGAATCTTTATAGGGACGCAGACTCTCTGTGCAATTTTAGAGTCCTTTTGCCCTATTTGTTAAAAATTTTTGGTCTTTGACCTTCTATGAAAATTTTCCCTATTTCCATTGATATTATTCTCCACTCCATTTTTAAAGTCCATTAAAAAAGCGTTTTCCCTCTCTGACGTCTGAAGTCTTGACCGAGTAATAAGAAATAGCTTAACTGTTCCCAAGAGAGCTAAAGAGACGGAGATCGAGATTCACAGTGACTTCAGAGAGAGAGAGAGAAATAGAGAAATAGAGATGGGACTGGCGGAGGAGGCGATCGGAAATGGAGAAGGGCTTGGTAGAACACCTCGTCTTGGTGCCAAACAAAAGTATATTAGAATGGATGCGCAGATCCCAGATGAAACTGAAACCACTGGAGAAGAAAATAGAAATGGGATGAAGGATTCGGACAGGATTAGAGAAAGTAGGAGATATGTTATTGCTTGTGCTGTGTTTGCTTCTCTCAATTCCGTGCTTCTTGGCTATGGTTAGTTCATAGATCCCTGAACACTTCTTTCTTCTATGTATCATTTCCAAGTTGGTTGAAGATCAAAGATAGTTTTGCCCTTTTTGCTTGGTCAACATTGCAAGGTTGTTATTCAATGCTCCGCGTTGACTTTTGAAAATTCCTAATGAGGCCGTGAGATTTGGTTTTGGTGCTGGGATGTGAAGAATTTTCCATGGATAAAGCAGTGTGAAGTAACGCGTTAATAAAAATGCTTATTTTGATAGGACTGCTAATTTCCGTTAATTTTCAATCTGACAAAGCTTTTGTGGATGGAAAAATTGAAAATGATATATAAAAATGCATTAACTGCTAAATTGATCATCAATATAACATAAACATACTACGAACTGCCAAAAAGCATACACGGAGTATGTTCTTCTAGCATAACAAAACTGACCCACATCACACAGACCCGATCTTGTAGCTGATTCTACTAATTCTGGCATAATATGAAGGTGTTTCCCAAGCTGACTTACCCACTGACCTATGGGCTCAGCTCTCTGGTTTCCCATCTTAGAATCACCCTCTTGCTGAAATCTTCACCACTATTGTTTTTACTTCTTTTAATAAATGTAATAAAGCTCCAAATGTTTTTTTGTTCAACAACAACAACATTAACCTCTGTTCCCAAACAAGTTGGATAGGCTAGAGATAAAACCCAATCAGAGTAGCTGTTGGGTTGCATTTCCATGAGAATGGCCGACTTTTTATGTTGGCTCGCCAAGCATATCACAATCATCTCCTTTTATTGGCTTGGGATATGCTATCTAAAAACTACATTGGCGGAGTTGGCCAACAAGACATTAAAACATAAAAATTCTTGGAGCAATGAAAACCAAATAATTGAAGTCAGAAATTGTTTTGTTAGAGGTAAAAGATACATATGCAGAGATAATTTGCTATCAAAATATAAGAATGTCTGTACTGAGGAGGAGAAATTTATATAGCTGACCTAAACATAATTTTATAGGCATATACCCAGACAACACATTCAATACTCGGGTCTCTAAATGATTATTTAGTCCTATTTAAAAGACAAGAGTTTGAAAAAAAAATAATAAACAATTTGGCCAAAAAGAAATTACTCATATCCAAAGCAGAGACTTTTGCTCAACAAATAAAACAATTTTATGTATATCATCTAAATTCAGGCCTTTCTTGCTTTTTCAGATGTAGGTGTGATGAGTGGTTGCATTCTCTTCATCCAAAAGGACCTACACATAACTGAAGTGCAACAAGAAGTTCTTGTTGGGTGCCTCAGCTTCATCTCCCTTGTTGGTAGTCTAGCTGCAGGCCGCACCTCTGATTCCATCGGTCGCAAATGGACCATTGCTCTTGCCGCTGTTATCTTTCAAATTGGTGCAGTCATCATGACCTTTGCTCCTTCCTTTACTGTAAGTTCTCTTTAAAAGTTATCATCCTGTGTTAATAGAAGGCTATTTTTTTACCCTTGAAAACACTAATATATGGTGGGCACCCCTTAGATAACAATAAATCTTGAGATTCCATCCAGAAACCATAAGTAGCTTCAACACTCTCATCTCCTAAATTTTTTCCATATGTACAATAAACAACGAGGAAGAAGCTGAGGATTATGATTGAAGTAAATAAGCAATGGCTGCACGAAATCTGTGAAATTCCCAGCTACTATACTGGGATAGTAATGATAGTATTGAAGGGTTATACATAATATTGATTTTTGACATTTTTGTATGTATGCTTGTAGTTGGTAAAATGCTTGATGTAGCTAGGCAAGATTGCTGATTTTATAGACTTTTTAATCTGAGCAGGTACTAATGGTGGGACGTCTTTTGGCCGGTGTTGGCATTGGCTTTGGCATCATGATTGCCCCAGTGTACATTGCAGAGATTTCACCTGCTGCAACACGCGGTTCCCTCTCCTCCTTCCCAGAGATTTTCATAAATGTGGGGATCTTGTTAGGGTATATCTCAAATTATGCATTTTCTGGTTTATCTAATCATATAAATTGGCGAGTCATGCTGGCTGTTGGGATTGTGCCTTCAGCTTTTATTGGATTTGCTTTACTAGTCATACCTGAGTCACCTAGATGGCTTGTGATGCAAAACCGGGCAGGTGAAGCCAGGTCAGTTTTGATCAAGATAATAGGTTGTGAGGAGGAAGCGACCGAAAGGTTGGCTGAGATAGAGGCAGCTGCTACAACATCTGGCAAGTTTGAAAACACAAAGACAGTGTGGTCCGAGATTTTAAGACCCTCACCAGCGCTTAAAAGGATGCTTATTACTGGGTTGGGTATACAGTGCTTTCAGCAAATAACGGGTATAGATGCTACTGTGTATTATAGCCCAACAATACTCAAAACAGCTGGTATAAAATCTGATAACAAACTTCTGGCAGCAACAGTTGCAGTCGGATTCTCTAAAACTGTGTTTATATTGATTGCAATTCTTCTTGTAGACCGTGTCGGGAGAAAACCACTGTTGTATGTCAGCACAATTGGTATGACAATCTGCCTGTTTGTTTTGGCGGCTTCTCTCCATTTACTTGATAAGGGTTTGGTTTCCACACCAGCTGGGATCGCAGTGGCCATGGTAACTGTTTGTGGAAATGTAGCATTTTTTTCAGTTGGCATGGGTCCAATATCTTGGGTGATGGGATCTGAGATTTATCCCCTGAGAGTGCGGGCCCAGGCGTCAGCACTTGGTGCAGTTGCAAACAGGGTTAGTAGTGGTGTGGTTGCCATGTCATTTCTGTCTATCTGCGATGCCATTACCGTGGCCGGTGCATTCTTTATTTTTGGGGCTTTATCAGCTCTTTCTGTGGTATTTATGTACAAATTTGTGCCAGAGACTAGTGGCAAAAGCTTAGAGCAGATTGAGGCACTGTTTGGTGATGATCAAGGGGGGTGGGAAGGGAGAGAGATGGAGCTTAGTGATGTCAAGTATGAAGGGATAGTTGACAGATGACTTCAACATAGCTCCGGAGCTTAGTGCTCACACGACTTTTTTTTTTATTCGTTTATTAAAGGTAATGATGGAAAAGGTGGAAAAACAAAGCAAAAATTAACATATTTATTTTTCCGACTTGATTGCAAGAATTACGTAGCCATGAAAACAAAATTTTGTACAATCAGAAATTTCTGAAATAGAGAAGCACCTGAAATTTTGAGTGACGCAGTCAAGAAGCACCGTTCAAAATAAAGTAATTATTTTCAAAAATAAATGAGAACAGAGCATTTATTATCTGTAACAAGTAGACAAATAACTTTTGCCAGAAATTTGTAACAAAGAACATATTTTTAGTACTGATGGGCATTGCTTGCATTTGGTGATTTGGATATATGTCTTTTTAATAAGAGGAGATATAATGCGTTTTGTTTTTGTGCTTTCATTATGCTTTTAAAATCCACATCATTAATCATGCATATTTTTTTTATGTAACTAAATCTTTATCATTCATTGATTTTAATAGATGATGTAGATTCGGAAAGTATCATAGAGACACAAAAATGGAGGCATTATATTCCTCCTCTTTTAATAAATGTCTCTTAATGAATCCACTTTTGTGCCCACGGAAGTTTAAACCAGTGTTTTTAAAACCGGATCGAACTGGTCGGTCTGATCGGAAAAAAACGAAACCAGCAACTCTCCGGTCTGTTTCAATTAAAAGACAGTACATGCAAACGAACCGGAGAAAAACCGAATAACTGAACTATTTTTGATTAATTTGGTTGACTCAGATCTAAAAAACCGATTAAATATTTAAATGCATGGTATTCCTTTGATGCTTCGGGAATTGGACATTAGCACGTGGACGGTGGACCTTTGCAGTTTTTAATTCAAAGCTTTGTTTGATGAAGTTTTGCAACCTGACCGTATATTTTGTTAATATTATAAATATCATTAGTAATATAGATAATATGATATAAACTATACTTATTCAACTTAACATATTTTTAACATAATAAGTTGATATTTTATTATTTATTACATTTTATATTTTTTAAAACAATTTATTTTCATCAAAATTTTACAAATTTTGTCCATATAATTATTTAATATATATAGGCCTAATTTTTACAAATAATTATATATATGATGATAGTGTATTAATCATCATTTAGCATTAATATAAATGTATTTGAAATATCAACAATTGATATGGTTGATCCAGCGGAACAACCAATTATATTTTGTTAAAAGGATTTATTTTTCATTTAAATTTAACCATTTTGATACATAAAATTTATATCTAATTAATATAAGTGTTTTAAAATATCAGCAATTGAACCGGTTGACCCAGCGGTCCGACCGGTGAATCGTTGACCCGAAGTTTTCTCGAGTCGATGTCCGGTTCGGTTTTAAAAACACTGGTTTAAACACATGATTTAGGGTGTGTTTGGATCACCAAAAATAGCACTAATCACGAGTTAATATTCCTATCTACACAATAATGTGATTCTAAGATGAATTAGTAAGTTGTGAGTAGTATTGGTTAGTTCTATTTTGCTAATCCAACAAAATAGTAAGATTAACAAATTAGCACATGTCATGATTAGCAAAATTATTATTTTATTACATAGTAATCATCATTTTTGATATTATTATTATTATTATTATTGTAATTATCATCATCATCATCATCATCATCATTATTATTTTTATTATTATTAGTGTAATTATCATTATTATTGTTTTTATTATCTTTATTGTAATTGTCATTATTATTATTACTATTATTATTATTATGGTTGTTTTTTATTATTATTATTGGTATTATTATTATTGTAATTTTCATTATTTTATTATAATTTTATTACATTATTTACTTTATTATTCTTGTATTATTGTCATTTGTGTTATTGTTACTATCATTTTATTATTGTATTATTATATATTGATATCAATATTTTATTATTTTATTATTATTATACATTAAAAATTAAAATAATTAATTATTTACTAATTTCCACTATCACTACTCCAAATGTGAAATACAAACAACATTTTCACTAACCTAAATAGCACAAATTATCACTATTTTTACACTAACTTAAATAACAAAAAGTAATCACTATTTCAACCACTAATCTATATGATACTATTTTTGCATTAACCATAGCATGATCCAAACATACCCACTTCATTTGGGCATTTGAATATAATTAATATAATATATCTTCTTTGATATATTACTGATGTAACGATTTACCGATGGAACAACAAATACCATCTTTTTTGGTTACTGTACTAGAAGCTCTCGAGTTCTTTTGATGTTGTTTAATACATGATTTGGAATCCAGTGCACCACAGGAAACAAATCTTCAATTTACGAGTGGAAGTTTCATTTGAAATAGCAAGGCTGATAAGAAGTTGAAGCAACCTAGCATATGCCCGCACTGTAAGATTAGAAACATGTAGAACCGTAGAAATGCATGGAGCATAAGATAGCAGTACAACATTGAGATTTACCGACCAATAGGCACTAGGCAGTCTAGGCTAGAGAAGAACACCAGATACAACTACCTTGATATACAAACATAGGTCAGCCATTAAGTACACAAAATGTTGAAAGCAAGGTCCCAACTTTTAACTCGATATCATCAAGGTCCCAACTTCAACTCGATATTATCAAGCTCTCATCTGACTGGGTTCCTTCCGCACCCCCAGGTGGAGCCCTTCTGATGATCGGCTTAGGCACATCGAGATCATCCTGTATGCACCGCTGAAGTGGGTGCGAAAGAAGGACGCACATATAGCGAAAGAGGACACGTGTTAGCCCCTGGCCGCTCTCAAAGATGTAACCTTCGTACTGTGACACATGCTCAACCGCGTCAACAAGGACATCATAGACCTTCTGGGGGCAGTTGTCAGGTCCAGGTTTGTCATGTAGGTATACAACATCCATTGTAAATGTCTTCTGGTTGACTGGCCATCGGTGCTTGGGCGGTACTGATGACCGACAGTAGATCAATACCTGGTATTGGGAGATTGATTTGTAAGGTCTTAAAGATAGTTTAAACAACAACCACCAAACACCAAATGGCTTCTCCCCAAAAAAATCAATTTTACTGCTTAAATGGTCCACAATTCAAATTGAATTTAGACATAAATATAATTCAGTTTAAATCAAACACTTCTACATATGCAAATCAAGGGTTCATGCAATTCTTTTAAATTTGGAGGATCTAATTTTCCATATAAAGCAGCAGACAATAACAGTATCACATGACACGGCAAAGCTTACAAGGGCCATTCAAATTTCACCAGTATTTTTTACACAAATTTGTCAGTTTCAATTTGGAATATTCTAAAATCTGAATTTGAATACTACTATAGAACTTAACTGATAAAAATCACACCTGCTTTTAGGTTGGAATGTCCCACAGCTGAATTTGAATTATATCATTCAACTTACCTGATTAAAATCAGGTGTTTCACCTTAAAATGCTTAAAAACTGAATGTCAAGGGGCCAACGAACTTGACATAATTAAAAATCACTAAAGGGGCTTATAACAAACAAAACACCTCAAATTAGTTGATTTCCAGAATGCATGAGACAGCATACCACTCTGAAGAGCCTGCCCTGTGCATGAGACCTCTTCCCCTCGAAATTTGCAACCTCAAACAACTTGGTGATGTCAGCAGCACCTTCCACTGGTGTGTCTGGTACAGTCAGAAACCGTACTGCCTCTGTTGCTGATTTTACATCATTGCTGAACTCCCTTTTGATCTGCAAACACAAATTAGAAATCATGCCCCTATTGCTTGATGATTCGTTGCATGTTGTGGAACTTCAGATTGTTTTATGTAATGGAAATTAGTACTATCTTGGCCTACTAGATTAGTACGAAGGTGCATTTGCAAAGTATCAAAACGCAATGAACTTACAACTACAAATCTAAAGCAGCTGTGCTAAACTTTTAAAGGCTTTCAAGACAATGTGCTGTTTAACAACCGAATTTTATCAGTTAAGCTTACACACAAGCATCATATATATAGTGCTTCTAAGAAAATCAAACACGAGGAATAGGGGCAAAATAGAAGATACCCAAGAAAAGCTCTTTCCGAGAGAAGAGAAGGCGAAGCGGTGATCCGTACACATGGAGAGCTTAGAATGAGTGAAGAGTAACAGGGCTTGCTTGATCGCATCTAAACGGGTCACGCCACGGCTTTTGGGACCCGCAACCCGAATCTCAGTGAGCGATTCCGGTCCGATATCTACACAAAAGAGGATGTCCTCTGGCATGAATAGGCTCGGAGGGAGACTGTACGGCGGAGGCTGAGGATGAGGCGGCGCTGTCGCAGCGTGGTGCGCTGAGATCGGCGCATACGATGCCCCTCCTTCCATTAGTTAGCTTCGATTTGGGAACTTGGGTACGAGGAGGGATTCAATTTGTTCTAGTGTGTATTTGCCCCCTTCTCGTTTGCCGTTTGCCGTTTGCCGTTTGCCGTTTGCCGTTTGCCGTTTGCCGTTTGCCGTTTGCCGTTTGCCGTTTGCCTCACACAATTTCATTTTTTTCCTCCTTTTTGCAGCAAGACAATTTTCATTTTTTTTTTCCTATTGGTCCGACCATGGTTGATTTAGCGCTCATTAAATATTTTTTTAGGTTGATTTGTAACGCTCAAAGTTCAGTCTTTTTAAATAAAAAAAGTAATTATAACATCTCATCTTAAATGACTTCTTAAAAAAAAAGAAATACATTCTAAGTATAGTATTTTTCTTCTTAACTATCCCTTATAAGTTCTCCGCTGCTGCAAGACAAAAAAATCATTCGTCCTTCTTTTTCCCTCTACACTCTTTTCTCCCTTTATTCTCACTGCTCATGTCTATATTAGAACCTGCAACTCTTTATATTAGAACACGAATATTTATATGATAATAAAAAAGTCTTTATATTAGAACATGCAAGTCTCAATATTAGAAATTGTAAATTTCAGTATGAAAACATGCAAGTCTCTATATTAAAACTTACAAGTCTTTATATTAGAACTCACAAGTCTGTATATTATAGCAAGCAAGTATTTATATCGGAACATGCAAGTCTCAACTATTTGGAATCAACGAGTATTTATATTGCAAAAAATTAATATAAAGACTTTAGTCCTAAATATAAAGATATGTAGAGGAGCGGACAGAGCAGACAGGAACTGGAGCAGACAGAGCAGATAATTAATTATTTTTGTCTTCTAGTGGAGACGTGTAAGGGAGGGCTATTAGTAAGTCCCTAAATAAAAAACAAACTTGTCTTTGTTAAGAAAGAAAGTATATTTATCTTGGTATTTCTAGTGAGGCGATGCTCCAATGAAAGAAAATGAATGGGAGGGAAAGGCAAAGTAGGGAGGACGTTCTTTTCACTTGCTTTTGCTTTCGAGCTTAATTTTATTAGGTGAATGGATGATAAAGAACAAGGGGAGTGAGGGTTCTACATGGCTGTGAATTAAAGTTGAGATGGTATGGGCATATCTAGTGGAGGCCTTCTAATGCACTGGTATGCAATGGAGTTTTAAGTCGTATCGAAAACACAAGAAGAGGTATGGGTTGATCGAAATTGATATGAGATGAGGCTGTAAAAAGAGACTCGAAGGCATGTAATGTCTCCAAAGAGTTGGTGTCAGATACTAGTGCATGGAAGTCAACGATCCACGTAACAAAACTGTGACAAACTAAAATTTAGAAGTAGTATTATAGTTGTACGACTTTAGTCTAGGATTAATGAGGTAGAGCGCTAGTCTAAAATTATTTAGGGGCGTGACTGTTAATATCGCCCTAAATAATTTATCTCACTGAAATGTGGGCACAAGTCGTTAGATTAGAAAGTTAGACACGCAATTAATACAGAGGCAAAAAAAGGAAAGAGAGATTATGGACGTTATTATAGTAGCGCTCCTGGATGGATTAAAACTAGGAGCTCTCGGGTTCTTCCAGAATCAATTCACCTATTAGGGGTGCGACTAACAATAGCGCCCCTGATAAACTGGGAAAATAAATGGTCTAACTAGATTCGAACTCAAGTCATTCCAAACCAAGCACCCCAAGCCATTGGACTCCGCCACTGGATCATTTGTTTTTCTCATAATGTATGAAACAAAAATTGTACTTACGATCACTTTTAATATAACAAAAATTTGCTATTGCTATATTACTTTTATTATCATTATTATTATTATCACTATTATTATTGTTATTATTATTATTATTATTATGAATAATATTATTACTATAACAACTTTCTTGTTTTCATTATTTTTATCACTTTTCATATTTTCATTATTTTTTCATTATTATTATTATCATTATTATTATTATTATCTTTATTATTATTACTACTACTATATTACATTATTACTAATAAAAATGAAATAAAATGTAATCTCAATAGAGGCGTTACTAATTGTAGCGCCCCTAGTGGAGGATAGTTCTGTTGTACCAAACAACTTCTTCATATTTGTGAAATAAATTTGAATTTTACAAGATTGTGTGTTGTTGATATTCTTACTTATGCAAGATTGAAGAAGCAAAATGGTTAAGAACAAGCTAAAGAAGTTAAATGCAAGCTCCGGGAATCATTAGGTGGAGTTTTGAGGCTTCAAAATATATCTGATGGGCCTGAAAATACTCCAGTATGAGTAATCCTGATATCAAATGTAGATCTCATCGTGAGCTTTCCAACGCCATGAAGAACGCTGAAATCAGAGTTACGAGTCAAAAGTTATGGCCAATTGAACAAGAAATGGGTTTATTATAAATTAAACAAAATATTTAAATTTGAGATTGAAATGAGCAAAATAAAAAACCAACAGAGCGTAGCGTTATATAACGCCATTAGCATTATAACGTCATGCTCAAATACTCCACAAACCCAGATCAGGCCTTACTACTTCTTTGAGAGAGGCTAGCGTTTTGTAATGCCAAGTAGCATTGTAACACTAAGCTTCAACCGTTTTGACATTTGCAAAGTATTGAAAAATCTAAGGAACTCGTTACATAACACAAACATAGCGTTATAATGATACATCATCAAACCAATCCAGAGAATGATTAGTATCGAAATGGCAGAGCAACCCATTATGTAACGCCAAATAGCATTATAACGGTAAAACATCAACCAGTCTAGAAAATGACTAAGTATCGAAATGACAGAGTAATTCGTTACGTAACACTACGTTGCTTTATAACGATAAACCATTAATCAGTCCAGAAATTGGCTAAGTATCGATATGACAGAGCAACCCATTAGGTAACAATAAGTTAGTGTTATAACGATAGACCAAGAAACATATCATAATTTGGCTAAGTACTGTATAGACCCAGCATATCGTTATATAATGCTAAGTTGTTATTATAACACCATCTTTTCTCTTCTGGAAGTTTGAAAATATAATTGGAAATAATTATGTCTGATCTTAACATAGCGTTATAACGATACAAAAGACACATATATAGTGTTATAACACTATCTTTTGTTCTGACATAATTTTAACTGATCTGGAAGCAATATATATTGGCATCGGCTAGCCTTCTTCCTACACCAACTTTTACCTCTTTCTCTCATCTGTTAGTAACCGTCAAAACCTCCATTAGAGCTTTAATCCAATTGCAAAATTCTTGCTCAACAATCTCAAGTTTAACTATTAAAACCAAAGCTTTCAGTTATCTCTTCAAGTTATTGTTATTTACTACGGGTCTAGTCTCCATACTTGATGTGTAAGGAGCTAGATTCCAGCCTTTGTAAGAGACTTGTATGTTAGTGCATCGCCTCAATCTCATTGTCGCATCAGAGGATAGGAAGTCCCAAAGAGTAGGCTCATCAATAGTCGAACTTCGTTAAATCTCAGTGTTTGCGTGTGATTGCATTGTTTGTGATTTCCTAACTCTTTTATTTATTGTAATTGTTATATAATTGTTTGAGAAAAATAAAATTGTTAGAATTGTAATTGTTTTGAATTGTTTACGCTTCCGCAAGTTAGAATAATATTAAGGCATATCGGTTGATTGTTTAAACTGGCACAGCTGTTGTGACTTAGGAATTGCCATTAGAAATTGGATTGCACATTTTTATTTGCAAAAAGAACCCTAGAGTTTTAATATAACTTTAGTCACCTCCTCTAGGGTTCAACAAGTTCTGCAGTGGAGTGGGCATCATACAAGAGGGAGATAATTCAAGAAAATAATAAAATAATGGATGAAAGTTAGAAGGGCGCTACTAACAATAGCGCTCCCGACTATTTGTAAAATAATTCAGAAATGCTAGGTCATTACATATACTAAGGTCCAGATCCTTTATGAAATTTTTTCTTAAAATATTAAATAGATTTTATCCTCCCAGTTAACCAATCGTATCCTCTCCTCCCTCATCTTTCTCTCATGTCGTTCTTCTCTCCTCCTCTCTCAGGTGTATTCCTCTGGAATTCACATCCTCAGCTGAGGTTGTTTCTCAGCAGAGAGCTGAGATTTTGATCTGAATCGCCAAATTATCAACGGTCGGTCTTTGCATCATATCTTTGTCTTTTTGACGATCAACCATCAAAATTTAATCCGACGGTCCAGATCAAAAGCTCAGTTAAGCACCTCACGCCCTCAACAGAGGATACAACTCCTATTCCTCTACATCTCTCTATCACAGATTCACGAAGAAAAGAGAGGGATAGAGGCTCGTTCTTGTTCTTCGATGCCACCTCGCCCCATTCAAGAACCACCTTGTCCCATCTCTCTCGCTAGCCGCGATTTTCCCACCTTCCTAGCCCCCTGCTCGTTCCTCCATGAAGAAATAGATAGATTTTTCTTTTTTGTCGTATGAGATCAGATGGATGTCGCAACTTTCGGCCCAGTTGAATCTCGATCAGAGGTACAATCATTCTCCACTGGTTTATATCAGTACCATGGTTTGTTTGTTTTTTCAGTGGCTTCGAAACCAGTTCTTTGTTGGTACTTGCTAAGGAGCTACAAAAAAATACAATAAAGAGAGAGCTACTGAAATCATTTTTCAATGTTAAATAAAGGCTTGAATGTTGTGTAACTTGTTTTCTTTTTTTTCACTAGTAGATTGAGTTTTGATTGTAATTAATTATAGTATACACACATATAGGTGCCCTTGTATTTATTCATTTTACATTATGCACACATATAAATAATTGAAAACAATAGAAGTAACATAAATAGAATGCTTTTCAAAAGTTGTTCAACATTGAAATAACGGATCCAAAAAAATGTCCGCATTAGAAAAGAGAAAAAGCCCGCATGCGATTTTTGTGACGAAACCTGACGCATCGAGGCCTCTCATGCTAAATAGGCCTCAAGCTCCTGCAATGGCAGTTCCTTATTTTCCACAACTCCTCGCGACGCGTGGTGCAATCTGGGAGCATGGGAGCTTATCAATGGCCATTGATCTGGAGGGAGGAGATCAATTTAGATCTGGGATCTCTCAGCTGAAAAACGATCTATCCCATATCGTAGAAGTGGTTCAGCATTTAAAAGGAGTAACCGAGTAACATACAAAGATATCCTACTTAAGGGAAACACTGATCAAAGAGATCAGGTCCACAAATCGGTAGAAGGAACGATTCCACCAAATCGCCAAAAAAAAGACAACTCCTGCTCAGAGGCAGATTCCTTCTAACATTTCCTCTGATCGGTGCTTTAGATGTGGTGACAAAGGGCACTTTGCAAGAGAGTGTAGAAATGCCTTAGTATGCTTTCGGTGTAGCAAACTCAGCCATCGATCTTGGCAGTGCCGAGATAAGAAAGAGGCGACGACCCCTGATAACGATCAGATCGCCCCCGTTACCAACTCACCATCGGTAACAATGAAGGATGCTAAGATGCTCTTCTTTGAGAATACTCCAGATTCCAAACAGATTGAAGATCACATGAAGAAATGCATGGTCATCCAAGCAAATCAAGAGTTTACAAGTGATCGAGTGCTGAGAAACCTTCGTCGCCAGGTCCCTAACTTCTCATGAAAGGTGGCGCAGATGTCGGACTACAAGCTACTAGTTGAGGGTCCCACCTGGTGGAGAGACAAGGTGATACGACAAGAATCAGCTAAGGTAGAGTTTGCTAATCTCAGAGCTGTTCCCTGGAACCCCTCTCTTGAGAATGGTCAAAGATCGAAGAGTCTATGGGTTAGAGTTGTGGGACTTCCAACAAAACTGTGGTATCGCAAAGAGTTTGAGAAGCTAATTGAGGGATTTGGTTCACTTTTAAAAATAGATAAAAAAACCCTAGATAGAACTTACCTAGTAGAGGCTAATATCAGAATCGGTGTGTGCCTTTTTTAGGATGTTCCCCTATCTAGGCAAGTGATTTTTAGAAATGATAGAGGGGAAAAATGCTGGTCAGATGTGAAATTCATGTATGAAGTTGCTGGCATGAACAGATTCAGATCTAATAAGAGATCAAGAGTTTGGGTTCCAAAAAATGATTCTCCTTCCAACTCAGCTCCACTAGATCCACATGGAGATAGAGATGGGGGGGGGGTGTGGAGAGATGGGTGAAGATCTCCTGGAAGAAGACTCAAGGCCCCAACACTCCTCTCAAGAGGTGTATGAAGGGACTGAGAATCGCACTGATGAAATTGCTCCAATACCTGATTCCCCCTCAGAATTAGATGTTGGCAAGAGGGATGAGAAACAAAAGAGTGGCAGGGGGAGTTTGATGAAGAGCTCTCCCTAATCACTTTGTTGGAGAATAAGGAAAACAAGAGTGAAGATTTGAGTGTAATGAATTGTAAAGAAATATGGATAGGCTTAGACAGTTCAGAAGATGAACTAAAAGAAACTGGAAGACTGAAAGGGAATCACTGCTCTGACATTATCCCATTTCAACCTATGCTCTTAACCCCATCATGGGGAAGGGGTGACTCCTTATACCTATAACACCCAGAAAAATGAGGAAGATGCTTCACAAGGTACTATGATAGATCAAAACAGTCTGGACATGATGCCCATCTCTCAGATGCCACCTGTGAGACAGAGCCTGAGAATCAAATTAAACAATCCAGAAAATTCCATGATGGAGAAAGCTAAATGCCAGAAAACAAGTCAATGCAGCTCCTGTCAGGTAATGATAAACAAAACTCCCTTTATACTTCCTTTCCCTTCAAGGAACTAGATGACAATGAGGTCATAGATTTATTTGCCTGTTTTGGATTATCATTAGCAGAAAAAATGGAAGATAGCATAGCCACTGTACAATTTCTTAGAAACTTATATAAAAAAAAAAGTTTCAATCTACACTTGATGAGATAGATTTTAAAATGAAATATGGTACTAGATTCCAGAAAAAAGACAAGCACTTAAAAGGTGCACCTAGTCAAAGAAATCCCTCAGCGATTAACCCCATGAACCTAAGTTGCTCCAATGAGCAAAGGGGGATTTGAGAAACTACAACCATAAAAGGCATCTCAACAAAAATGAAGAGATCGTTTGAGCAAGACTAAAAAAAGAAAGAAAGAAAGATGATACCTAGGTGAGGTGAGGATCGAGGATCGAGAGGGAGACCTCGATCGAGTTAAAGAGTATCCTTAAATATACGAGAAGGACAAAAGAGAGCTTCCTTGTGTACGGAGGGGAAACTAAGCTAGTTGTAAAGGGTTACACTGATGCTAGTTTCTAATATGATTATGATGATTCTCGATCACAATCAGGATATGTATTTATCCTCAATGGTGGTGCTATAAGCTGGAAAAGTTCCAAGCAGGAAACCATAGCTAATTCAACCACTGAGGCTGAATACATTGTTGCCTCAAAAGTAGCAAAAGAAGTATGTTGGATTAAGAAGTTTATCTCCGAGCTTGGTGTGGTGCCCAGTGCCGAAGGTCTAATTGAGCTCTATTGTGACAACAATGGAGCAATTGCACAGGCAAAGGAGCCAAGATCACACCAAAAGTCAAAGCATGTTCTACGACGATATCATCTCATCTGCGAGATTATCAATTATGGAGATATTAAGGTTTGTAGGGTGGACACAGAAGCGAACACAGATGATCCACTAACAAGGTCTCTAGGCCAGGCTAACACTTCATACATGCCTCTTCGATGGGTATTAGGCATATGAGTGACTGGTTTTGAGTTTACATTCATGTGATGATTTGTACTCTTTACTTGTTTAGAGTTAATATGATTGGCTCTAGTTCAAGTGGGAGATTGTTAGTGTTGGTGTCCTAGACCCAAATCATATATTTGATTATTTAGTTTATTAGTGAATGATTATATCATTTTTTTCCTTGAGTTATTATATTTTGTGAATTATCTGGGTTGATGATCTGGATTGTAGAATTCCACCAATGAAATAAATATAATTACTCTTAAAAGTCTTTGATCTTGGTAATTTGCAAGGAACACTAATTGATCAATATAAGATCAGTGTGTCGGATTAGATGATGATCACATTCTACAGATCATATGACAAAGAGTTGTCAATGCTAATCACACAGGTGTATACATTGGGATGTATAGCACTAGACAGACCCAAAAATGAAATATCACATGAATTGTGTTACGTGTTATTGATATTTCATTTGTGTCATTAATTCTAGGGTTGAGATGTTTATATTTCCTACATGAGAAATATACATCGTTGGTACTGTCCAACGCTCACTTTAACTATGAGTTATATTGACAGTTACTGCAATGTGTATAACTTGTGCGGAGGAACTATACGCATCAAGATACCATTGTCCTCTATACATGATATAGATGATGATATCTCTGGGCCCCTTGATAAAGTTTGTATTATGGGCATGCAATATGATTATATGTTAATCATATCATAATTAAACTTTAGAAAATCAAGAAAGAATAATTAGCAAGGATGACACATTCCTACCTTACAATTATTTTGATATCATGAGACAAAGAATTGACACAATAATATTTTAATATTACAGGATCATGATTTTGCATTGTGCCTTTTCATCTACATCATTTGGGTAATCAATATACCATGGCTAGTTGTATCATTGATTTATAAAATTAAAATATTTAGTTTCATTGCCATAATGATGGGATCCCATAGGGTCACACCATATGAAAGATTAAAAGAAAATATTGTAAACTAATCCTAGTAATATTTAAAGTATGTATGACATATTTTAAATGACTTTTGACATATGAGAGATTCATATAAATTAACATTGGATATTAATTTATATGTTGGCCTTTTAATATATGGGATTGTGGATTTAATTAAATATTAATATGATTAATAGTTTAAGCTGAAAGCCCAAATATAGGCCATAAAATTGCTGGGGATAATTGATTAATAATGATATAATTAAAGGAATATTGAAGTATATCATTAAACCTAATCAATTTCCATTAAAGAGAAGAGAAACTTTTGGACAGTTTTTTGAGGTAACATTAAACAGAATTTTGAAAAGGCAAACCTCAACCATTCTGAACATATGACCTATGAAAATTGAAGCCCTTTGAGTCTAGAATCCAACAGTTCACGTTTGAAGTCGTTTGGAGTTACCTACAAAGAGTTATGGCAGATTTAATACCCAAAGGTCAGAATTTCAGTTTTGAACTTCTTGGCTGAAATTTGTCTCTCTCTCTCCCAATTTTTGTCTCATGCGTTGAGACAAAAACTCCATTAATATTTTTGAAATTTTGAAGAAGGTTTTGAAACTAGAATTAAGGTACCACTTGTTATTCTCTTACTAGCCTTAGAGATATAAGTGTTTCTTTAATCTTTCGGTGGATACCTAAGGAGGCTCGACGATTAACGAGCTAAGCACAACCATCAAAACAAGGCATATGGAATAAGAAGTTGCTAAGCTAGACAACCCTACTCAATTTGATTTGGAGATCAAATCATAATGTATAATATTATTCCCTAATTATTTAGGCAAATAAATATTGTCTTTACACTTATACTATCTAGATCATTTGTTTTGAGATGAATAAAATTTTGTTTTATTCCTTGCTTTCGAAGCAAGATTGTTAAACTGTCAAATAAATGAATGTCATGTCTTGAAATATCAGGGGCATGAACAAGAAAATCAAATGCTCCTATTTGAAAGAAATATTAATTGAAAATAAAATAGATATAATGGGTATTGAGGAAACAAAAATAAAGAATTTTAATAGGAGAATAATTAGAACTTGCTTACCTACTTCCTTTGATTGGAGAGCTCTACCAGCCAAGGGAAGAGCTGGAGGCATTTTGATTGGAATAAATAAAGAAAAATTTGAAATTAAATATACTTTTAAAGTCAAATTTTCTCTTTCATTAATAATACAAGATGCATACCACTATCAGTTTGGATTAATTGTGGTCTATGGACCAACTAAATACAAATACAAGCATGAGTTCTTTGATGAATTGAGATGGCTCCATTCTACATGGAAATGCTCCTGGTTGTTGTGTGGTGATTTTAATGCCCTGAGATTCCCACATGAAAAAAAATAGTACTTCCTTCAACATATCAGGAGCTTTTGATTTCAATAGACTAATTGATGAGACACAACTTATGGAATTGCCCCTCTCAGATAGAAGGTATACTTGGTCAAATAACAGAAACTCTCCCTGTTTGGCATTACTAGATAGGTTTTTTTGTAATGAACAGTGGGATAATATACACTCTGCAAACATAGTTACCAGTCTTTCTAGATATAAATCGGACCACTCTCCTATAATACTGAAAACTGGTAAAGACCAACACTCTAACCATATCTTCAGATATGAGAGATCTTGGGCAGAAAACACAGATTTTGTAAACTTAGTTCACAGATGGTGGCAAGAAAGAGTAGGAGGGACTGAATGAGCTGATAATTGGTGTAGGAGGATCAAAAATCTTAAGAAGAAAATGAAAGGTTGGGCTAAAAATCATCACAGTACTTTGAATAAAAATAAAAAGGAATGCTTAGATAAGATTACCCTCTTAGAAAAACAACAAGAAAATGATGAATGGTCTGAAGAACAACAAAATGATCTCCTTAATACACATCAAGTGTTGGATGATATTCTGGACAAAGATCAGTTATATTGGCAGGATAGAGCTAAGATTAAATGGTTGAGTGAGGGAGATAACAATACTCGATATTTTCACAAAATAACCTCTCAGAGACATAAAAGAAAGGCTATAACTGGTCTAAAGATTAAAAATCAGTGGGAGAGTGATAAAAAACTTATTGAAACACATATCAAGGAATTCTATAAGGATTTATTTGGGGTTCTGGAGATACATATGTGTCCTTGGAACTTATTTTTGGCCAAAAGATAATCAATTGCAAGAAAGGGAAAGGTTAGATCTGATCAAACCCTCTAGTGAGGATGAAATTAAAGCTGCACTAATGTCTTCTAAAGGGGATTCATCACTTGGCCCTGATGGGCTCTCCTTTTCTTTTTATCAAAGATTTTGGCCTCTGATAAAAAATGATATAATGAAATTATTTGAGTCATTTTTTAATCATTCATTAGACATTGCAAAACTCAACAGATCTATGATTTGTCTAATCCCTGAGGTTTTGAATGCTGAGGATATTAAACAGTTCAGACCCATTTCTTTACTTAACTGCATATATAAATGGATTACAAAGGTCTTGACCAATAGATTAGAACCTAAAGTGAATTCTATGATTGATCAAACTCAAGCAACATTTATGAAGGACAGGTATATCCTTGATAACGTTGCAGTTGCATCTGAATTAATTCACTATACCAAAATTAGGAAAGAACAAGGAATGATTTTAAAAATTGATTTGGAGAAAGCATACGATAGAGTCAATTGGGAATTCTTGTTTGAAATGTTGAAATGTAGGGGGTTTCCTGAGAAATGGATAAGATGGATGCAACAAATTCTAAAGGGAGGGCACACCTGTATCAATATAAATGGTGTGCCATCACCTTATTTTGAAATTAAAAGGGGTTTAAGGCAAGATGACCCTTTATCACCCATTTTGTTTAATTTAGTTGCTGATACATTGAATTTCATGTTCATTAAAGCTAGAAATCACAACAAAATACAAGGCCTTGGTCCAATTATGCATGAAGGGTATATAATAACTAATTTACACTATGCATATGATACAATTCTGTTTTTCCAAGCTAATCAGGAGATGATGCAGACAATTAAGTGGATGTTTATTGCTTTTGAGGCTGTCTCAGGTATGAAAGTTAATTATCCTAAATGTGAGGCCTTCCCAATTAATCTAGATGAGCAAAAAAGTGAGGAACTGGCTCAGATTTTTGGGTGCAAACTAGCTAACTGGCCACTGACATACCTAGGCATACCAATACATTGGCAAAAAAACCAAGATAAGTGACTGGGAACCTGTTATTAATAGATTTCAAATGAGATTACAAGGGTGACAAGGTAATTTTTTATCATATGGGGGTAAGATAACCCTAATCAACAGTGTGCTATCTGTCCTACCTACTTATATGATGAGTTTCCATGAAGTTCCCACAAAAGTAAGAAAGAAATTAGATAAACTTAGATGTACCTTTCTATGGAACAATGGTGACAAGAACAAAATTCATTTATTACACCGGGGGGATATTTGTAGAACTAAACAACAAGGAGGGCTTGGGATTGTGAATCTAAGAGATATGATTGCACTATTATGCAAATGGATATGGAGATTAAAAGATCCAAATTGTCAAGGCTAGTGGAAAGAGTTGTTATTAATTAGATATTCTCAGTCCCATAATAGGCACAACTGGTCACCTCTCTGGAAAATCATTAAAAAAATATGAACATATCATTCAAATTAACAAGGTGGTGACAATTGGGGATGGTACTAGTACTAACTTCTGGCATGATGTCTGACAGGGAGATATCTCACTCAAATTGCAATACCCCTTGCTCTTTGATATTTGTACTAATAATGATAAGACAATAGCTGAAATTTTAACACAGCAGGGGATAAAACTCTCTTTCAAAAGGCAACTGTCTCCCATCCAAAGAGGACAACTTGCTAACTTGGTTGAACAACTTAAAAACATCAAACGAAACCCCAACAGTACTGATCAAATAAGATGGCAATGGAGAGATGCCATTTCTCTTAAAAATAAAGACCTTTACCAATGGTTATCTTTTAGAGGAGTGATTGACCCCACAAACATTATGATATGGCCATTGCAAGTCCCTCTAAAGATAAAGGTTTTTTTATGGATACTCAGGCGAAAAAAATCCTAACTGAGGTTCACCTCAGACATAGAGGTTGGGAGGGTGACATCAGATGTGTATACTGCAACTCTGATGAACATTTTGATCATTTATTCATCAGTTGCCCCCATACATGTAGAATGTGGGAATGGATCTTGAATTCCTTTAGTATTAGGAGGGTGCTTTTTGAAATAGATGACCTAAATCATGTCATGAAAAAATTAGTAAAGGGACTTCATTTCCTATTCATGCATGTATGCTCAGCAGCCCTGTGGGTCTGCCGGTGTGAGAGGAATAAGTGCTGCTTTGATCAATCTAAGCCTATTTCAATTCAAACATACTGTGTTAAAATTCTGACAATATTAAGTTATTGGGCAGGTGCTTGGAAGGAAAATCTGAAACAACAACTGCAATCCTGGAATTTGATAGCTGGTAGGGAGATATGGCAGGGACAAAGTTCACTGATGCTAGAAGAAAATGGAGTTTAGATGGAGCCCCAGCCAGAAGATAGGGTGTTGATAGCATCTTCATGAAACAACTCAAGTTCACCATAGCTACTGTTTTTAGTTTAGATCGATTGAGTCTGAGGACCAATTTCAATATTAATCTCATTTTCTTGTTGATCAAAGTTGCTATAACTAGCTGGGCAAGGGTTTACACCAAAGACATATTGAATTGGAGATAGTGATAGTGCACCAGTGCTCGTAGATTGTTGGCACTGGTGCAAGTAGTTCATACAGCAGTTAGATATGAGGGGTAGAGGTTACTCGGGACTCATGCTGAGATGATAACATGAGCCGAGTTTTTTGTTTTTTCTTTTTTGGTCCGCTACATTGTCATTTACTTCCTTTTTCAATGAAAAAAAAGTGGTGGGTATGACACCCCACTTATTTAAAAAAAAAAGAAGTAACATAAATAAGTCATCTTGTGATATGATTTAATTTTAGTCTTTATCAAAATACTCGTTGCTTCTCATTACAGCATGTACAGGGGAGCGGGAAAAACGAATTTCATTGTGATATTATTTAGTTTCAGTTTTTTTTTTACCAAAATATTCCTTCTCATTTTTCATGCGTGTCATTTTATCAACCGAGTTGTTGTATGTCTATGAATTGAAATAAATTGAAAACAAGACATACTTTGTTGCTATACTTTACTATGTTTATACTAATTAACCCTTATTCGTTGCTAAAATTTTCTGAAGAAATATTTTCAGAAGTTAAACACTAAAGCGATTGAACTTCTACTATCTTTTTATTGTTCTGTTATCTTTTTTATTGTCCTACAATTGACATTAACTATCGAATATTACGTGGCAAATAGATTAATACAAAAGAATTAAAGAATCACGATTTGTTTGTGTTTAATTGGGTGATCATAATGCATTGCTAGATGTAAATTATAGAACGAATTTGCATTTTTGAATTTAGCAGAATAAAAAGGAGGCAATAACTACTGCCACTATTTGTGGGAAGTATAACGCATGCCTAATCTCTCTGTAGCCGTGCAGCGCATGAATATTTTTGGTGACGGTCTTCAATTTGAGCTAATATACCCATCTTTTGAAAATCACAATATTTTTGCCTTTTGGTGACTGTGGAATTGGATAGAGACGGTCACACTCAACGCAACAGGGTCGACCTTCGGACAGAATCGCAGAGAATCCGTTGATCATCAGGATCAGAGGATCAGATAATCCAAGCGAGCACCTGTACCGCTGTACCGCTGTACCGCTGTACCACCACAGCCAACACCGCCAATCAATCAGATTCAGATTCAGATTCAGATTCCTCCTCTTTTACTCGCTCCTCGCTCCTCGCTCATAACAGTAAGTGATAAGTGAGAACCTCACCAAAATTCCAACAAAATCACCGAGAACCTCAACCTCAACCTCAACCTCACAAATTAAGTTAATCTCGCAATCATGGCTTCCTCCTTTGATTCATTCTCTCACGACGACGACGACGAATATGCGCGCTTCAACTCCTCCTCCTCCGCCCCCTTCGCCGGAGAAGAACAGATATCTAGGCGCCACGCCTCAGCCGACGGAAGCTTCCCGCCTTCGCCTGACCCGGGATACGGATACGGACCGGACCCGATCCACGTGTCTGCTTTGAACGAAGATGTGGGGAACGATGGAGGGGTATTTGTGTCTGATGGTGAGGATACCGGGCCGGTACTTCCGCCACCTGGCGAGATGCAAGAGCCTGGTTCTGCCCTTCGCGAGTGGCGCCGGTTGCTGTTTTACATAATTATTATATTAATAATTTCCTTAAAATTTGGTTGGTATAAAGGAACTAGGCCTTTTTACACAAGAAAAGTATGCCTTTATTCTTTTTTCAAATTGATAGTTCCATTTTGTGCCTCGCTGATTGATTCCCAAGAAATGGAGATGAATACATGTAATGAAAAATTGAAAAGTATCTAATATTACAATACACAGAGAAGGGGCTTTAAAAGTCCGTCTCAAAGAAATGTTGTGTTGGTTTTGTCAGAATTTGAGTATACCCTCATAATTGTATACAGCCTAAATTTTTCACTAGATATTGAAGTAGATGAAGGGAAGTAGATGAAGGGTCCTCTAAATTGATACAACCTAAAATTTCAAGGTATGTTTCGCTATTGTATTTTACAAAAGCAAAGACACAAACTTAATGCCTGATCCCAATGGATTATAGACAAAATGCTCTTATACTGGAGGAAAAGGAGAAGAAGGAGAAAGAACTAAGGAACCAAATAATTGATGAGGCGGAAGAGTACAAGATAGCCTTTTATGAGAAAAGAAAAATCAATGTTGAGACCAACAAGGTTCACAACAGGGAGAAAGAAAAGGTATACTCACTCAATTAGATCTGTCTATTAACAATGATTTATTTGCAGTCAATTTTGGGTGAGGGTCTTTAAAACTAAATGCGGAATACTTATGCTGGAAATGGTCGTGGGTGTAAGTCTGTATGTGACAATAATTTATGGCTAATTCTGTTATGGATTAAATTAACTTAATTGCATTATTATTGATGCAAAATCATCAATTAGATTGCACAATTGTTGATGAGCATCAATGATTTTAATTGATTTGTGTTTAAATTTTTGTCCATAACAGACTCACTCATAATTTATATACTGCCAATTTTGGGTAAGGTTTTCTGAAACTAAATGTGGATTGTTTTTTGTGGAAACAGTCGTGGGGGTTGATTATTGGGTTGGTGAACTGCTTGATCTTTTTTTGTAAAACAAGCTAATGAGTTTTATTTCCGGCTACATCCATTTGCTATTATTTTAAAGCTTAATTAGATTGGAAGTTTGACCTTGCGTGAAAAGTTTAGTTAATTGCTATCATTAGGATTAATTAAATATGATCACAGAGTCAACAGCCTACTTTGTTGCTGAATATGCATTTATTACTTGGATATGATGATCTCAAAAAGTCTCCAATTGTTTACTGGTTTTCTGTCTTCGCAGATTTTTGTTGCGAACCAAGAGAAATTCCATGCAGATGCCGACAAGCATTACTGGAAGTCGATATCTGAGCTGATCCCGCATGAAATAGCCAGCATAGACAAAAAGAGGGGCAAAAAAGACAAGGAGAAGAAACCCTCTATAGTTGTGATGCAGGGCCCGAAGCCTGGTAAGCCTACTGACCTTTCAAGAATGCGTCAGATCCTGGGCAAGTTGAAGCACTCACCGCCGCCTCACATGAACCCACCTCCGCCACCATCAGCAGTGGCAGATGCTGGAAAAGATGGAGCAAAGAAAGGTGCACCTTCAAAAGAAGGTTCACAACCGGTGAAAGAACAGCTGGCAACAGAAAGTGAAAAAACATCTACATCTTGATAGATTGTTTGTGTTGAGGTTGTGGGTACCTAGTAGGGTACAGATGTGCAATGGCTAATTTAGACAAAAGATTATTGTTATCTGTTTTACTTCATTCGGTATGAACTATTTATGTTATGCTATATATCTTTATTTTCATGTTAGATATTATGTGAAATTTAATATATGATGCCAGTGTTGTTATTTTTGCCTCTTCAAACTTTTGGAGGAATGGTTAAACGAAAAATGTGTAGTCGAACATTTCACAATTTTAAGTTTTTAACTATTTAGGTTGGTTTTTGTTACCATTACACCTCAGGTTTATGGCCCAAACTACATCGGTAGTTGACTACTGAAAAAAACGCTCAAGTGTATAAACAAGCACATTCATCTATTTTATGTTTGAGCATTTCCTAGCTCCTAGCCAAAACACTAAAAAATCGAAGCCAACATATCAAGCAATCCCACTTACATTATGTATACTTATATCAGCTGCATAAAATTATATCCGCCTGCTAAGCTGGCACCTCTACATAATTCACCTAGGAATAACCTCAGTAAAACTAACAGAGTTTGAGGTAAATAACGCAGTATCTTCTGTCGATGACGAGGTCTTAAAGGGATAGTTTGTCGAACTTGTACCAATACCCATTGTTGTTTTTTTTCTTATGCTGTTGTAATCATTTATGAAGCCAGGTGGGGTGAGCTCCTTTTCATTTAGCCGAATCGGCTTTGACAGCATCTCAACAACTTGCAACATGTTAGGTCGCCGCATGGCTGATGCCTGGGTGCAAAACAGCGCCACTTTAATGTACCTTAGCACTTCATCTTCTGGGTATTCTTCTAAAGTGGGGTCAACTAGTTCTTTAAGACGCTCTTCTTGGTACAGTTGCCATGCCTGTGAATAAAGAAGGCATCTTATTAAATTGGATTTGACAGAATCTGGTATGGAAACTGATCTGGTAATACCAGTCGAGTATCAGCAACAAACCCTAGCTAGTACGGATTGGCATCTGGTAATGCAATACCAGCTTAGGGATAACTTCTAATATGGCACTTTTTGTTTGGTAACATTTTAACTGTACCCCTAGAATACATCAGAATACACAAAAATAGCTTTTATGAAATGAAACATGGCTCACATGCTCCACTAAGATATGGAAAAACATCATGTACCGTTCACTATTATTATGTCTTTAGAAGTACTCCTAACAATTCAAGAGTAGTCTAGGCACTACTTAAGTACATGAGGATAGGAGTCCAGATGATACCATTCATGTTTTGAAGGAGTATATGCCATAATTCCTATGCTTCTAACGGCGAGGAATAAGGATATTGCCTTTTCTTGAAACCACATTTCTTACTTTCCAGTGAAGCACGCAGTGTATCTTTCTTTATTTGTTGAGATGGTATAGCAGTGTTATATTGACATTCCTACATAAAAGTATGAAACTACTATAAATCTTGTTCATTGTAGATACTTACTCTTTCCAAAAGAAGCTTCCCATCATCTGACAGTAGGGCCCTTGAACTGCTTTTGGCAGTAATAATCTCCAGTACAAGTATTCCAAAACTATACATGTCAGCTTTCTTGGTTAATTGTCCATGCCATGCATATTCAGGAGCCAAATATCCACTGTAGTTACAAGGGAAAACGATATTGTTGGTTAGTTCTATTAAAAGACTAAATAATATCATAAGTATTTCAATATGATCTTACGTGGTTCCAGCCACGCGAGTGCTTATGTGGGTGATGTTATCTGGAAATAGTTTCGCCAGGCCAAAATCCCCAATTTTGGGGTTGTAATTTTGGTCAAGTAATATGTTACTGGCCTTTATATCTCTGTGCACTATATGCGGCTCCACCTCTTCATGCAGAAATGCCAGACCTTGTGCCACTCCTATGCAAATTAAACTTCTTATGCTCCAGTTAAGCTTACTTGGATCACTATATGGACCTGCTTGTAAAAAAAATATAGAATTTATGTAAGCTTCTGTTTGTGATACTAACCTTGGAAAATATATTATTACTTTCTACATGTATTATAGCTGTTTCTTGTTACAAACCTCTATTTTACTTCTATGTTTCTTTGCACCACAGATAAATTTATGATGATCTTAATGAAAAGAAAAGGTTTGTATTCACACCGAAGCACACAATATGAGAATTTCAAACACTGAACACAGGCATAAATTCAAAGCAACAAAAATAGCAAAATGCCTGATTTTGAAAGGAATCTATAAAATTTACAGATATTGAAATGCATGTACTGTTCTAGTTTTAATAATTATATAAATTGGGAATTATTTTACCTAATAAAGCATGATCGAGGCTGCTGTTCTGCAAGTACTCATAAACCAAAATGCGATTGTTGCCTTGAATACAACAACCTAACAATTTGACAAGATTAGGATGCTTCACATCCGTTATGATATCTATCTCTGTCAGAAATTCTCTGATCCCTTGCCTTGATTCAGCCGAAAGCACTTTTACTGCCACTTCTTGTCTGTTCCTTAAAGTGCCCTGAAGATGAAATATAATGCCCATAATATTAGATAAGATTTTTCAAACCTTGATTTTAAGAAAATGGCATATACATTTGACAATAAATGTAAATTAAATGTAACTTTATTCAGAAAATCAAAATAAGCAACCCAATTGTATTGCTATATCAGCTCAGAAAATGCCAAATGCCTGGATCCTTCATCAATTAAATTAAAGTCTGCACTTCATCCAAAAAAAGGGATATAAGTAAAATGAAACACAAAGTACCTTGTAAACTGTTCCAAAGCCGCCGCGGCCAATTTTATTGTCTCGATGGAAATTATCTGTTGCTGATCTTAACTCATTGTATGAAAACAATTTTATGTTCTTCTCTAGTGAAAAGCCTACAAAAATGATGTGCTGTTTATTAATCTTACTTATTGAAACTATTATTTCATCATACATTTTTTTGAAGCGATGAAGCGGTTAGTGAACTCCACCTATGTTTTACATAGCCGGTTCCAAGCCCGGGAAGGAGGAGGGTTGTGATAGGCTTGACGAGCCAACATAAAAATTCAGCCAATCTTATGGAAATGAAATCCAATATGAGCTTCATTTCTAGCATACCCAACTTGTTTGGGACAAAAGGCTTTGTTGTTGTTGTTGTCGTTGTCGTTGATGATGAAGCGGTTAGTGAAGTTTCAACCCTTTCATTTATTAAATATCTACTGGCTTATGAATTTGTGTGCTTCAGCTAGAGAACTATGAAATTAATTTTAATAAGTCCCAAGAACTTTCTGACAAAGTATGTTGGTTTCAGGAATATTTGAGACTCGAGATTATATAATTTGCTTTGTTTATTACCCGTATGATATGACTGAGAATTTGACTGTTACCTCTGACTGAAAATTTATTATCGTTATCATTTCTCTAAGTTTTACGCATCCTAAATAACCAACCCAACCCAATGCAATCAATTTTTTTTACATTTTTAAATTCAAATACAAGGATATCAATATCATGTTATACAAACCTGTTATCTCCTTTTGAGGGTCATTCTTCTTTTTCTTAAAATTACAAAAGCAACACCAACTCATAATTCAAGTAAGCGACATGTGCTGTGCCAAATCAATCGAATAAGCTAATCTGCAACAAATAAACCAACATCGAAGTTGCAATTTTACAAGCATGGCAAGTATTCGAGAAGAAATAATGGCTATGATTAGGAAGTTCAGACTGCAATTTTAGAAAAGGACAAGATGGAAAAGAACAACATACTATGAATAACAAAACGTTATATGCAATCATATTTTACAAAAATCCGCGCCAATACAATATATAAGCTTGTCTGATTCCGAACTATATTCAAAAAAGAGAGGATACAATGCTTTCGTTTTTTTATACAATTAAATTTAGAGCATCATTGATTTTAATTAAAGCTGGGTGGCTTAAAAATTGCAGCAATACATTAAAGAAAAAAATATAAACGAAACCGTAGGAGCGACGAACTCGACTAACGAACAATTTGATTAAAGTAAAGTAAAGTAAAGTAAAGTAAATTAAATTATCAAACCTCATAGATCCAGCTAGGCCTTGCGATAGCTTCGTCACCTCTTCCCAGTTCAAAACCCTAACTAATCATAAAGAACAGAAAGAAGGCTTGATTGCTTGAAGAAGAAAATATCTGAAGGAGTCGCGCTCTCTCGGTTTTACTGGCTCCTCTAGAAATTCCAAGTATTTATTATTTTATTATGGAGGGTCTTCCCATACTCCCACCATAAAAAATTGTAATACAAAAATCTGCATAAAACAGATAGGGTAAAATCGGAAATACTCAAATTATGACGATTTTCTAGAGTTATCCGTCTAAAATATTTCACCGCCGTATTTCCTCTCTCCATCTCTCCCCAAGCTCCGTGTCTCTCTCTCCATCTCCGTCTGTCATATCCTCTTTGTCAAAAAAATTCACCGGCGTATTTCCTCTCTCCCCAATCCACGTAACTGCCTCTGTCTCTATCTCTCCGTCTGTCCTCTCCTCTTTGCTAAAACTCATCTCCACGCCCCCATCTCCCTCTTCAATTTGGAAGGAAAATTGCTTCCAGACATATTAAAGAGACAGGAAAAGGCGATTTCAAAGAACATCGTGACTCGGTAAGGAAAATTGCACAAGTCAACATTGCCAAGTAAGAATGTAAATTTCATCTAAGCATTCATTTGTTATTACTATTTTCTCTGCTGTTTGGATTGCCGGTTGTGGTTCCAAGATGAATATACTGGTTACATGTATAATTTTTCAGAATCGTTGGTTTTGATTTTTGACCCTTTTTTCCACATGACAAACCAAAGTGATGCTTGTTTTTTATTTATTTTTAAGCCTAATACAACTTCTTCAATCCCGCAAACTGACAAGAAAATTAATGGGAAGAGATGAAATCATGACTTCTGTATTATTTGTGGTAGGCCATCGTTTGAAAGAAACTCCTTATTTTAAACAACACCCCAGATATTATGTGGAAATAGGGTCTATCATTTATCTTGTTATAATCCATACAAGTTATTTCCAATCATTTAAGTAAATGCAAGTTCTTTGTTTTTGGAAATGTACAAATCAAGCGGTACAAAAACAAGCCCCATGAATTAAAAACCTAATCAAGCGGTACAGAAACAAGTTTTTTTTTTTTGGAAATGTATAAATAGTGTTTTCCAACAAAAAAATACGGAGTAACATGTATTCAAGAGGAATAACATTGACAAATAAATACTTAAATAGACAGAATTTGCCTTACCATTTCTGCTACAGCTTCAATTTTATCTTCCAGTGTTCCTGTTAGCAAGAAAATTACAATTAACTTAAAGAAAACAAAAATGTGATTGAACACGGTGCTATTGTGATATTTGTTGAAGTATAATAAAAACTGATATAAATTGGACCTCTTAGGATAAATGTGTGAACTGGATGTAGATTGCTATTTTTTGTAAGTTGTTGTCTTGTAGTGCATGTACTGGGTGATATTCTCATGCTTCTATTAATTATAATTGTACAGTCGAGTCGTTGATGCCAAGTCTCCCTTAGCAATCGTGGTCCCTGCAAGAGCTACCGAGCCATTCAAAGGACTGCGTGATGGTGATTTGTTGTGGGATGACTTTCTTGCACAAGTCAACATTGTCAAGTAAGAATGTAAATTTCATCTAAGCATTCATTTGTTATTACTATTTTCTCTGCTGTTTGGATTGCTGGTTGTGGTTCCAAGATGAATTTATGCTTATGGAATTTGGTGTAGCCACCATATGGCCTCATACTATAAATAATACCATTCTTGTGATATTCAGAAAGGATAAGTACACAGCAGTAGAGCAGCCTGCAGAAGCCTTCACAAATATTCTGTTCTCGTCTGGGACCACTGGTAACCTCCTCTTCTTTCTCCAACAACCCAACCCACCAAGCACATACACGCAACACCACTCCAAAAAATATAAAAAAAAAACTAAAACACAATAAAGGGATAAATTCACATAGGTACACTTTGAAGTGGCATTTATCTAATTTTCCTGATAAAAAATGTGCATATATATATCCTGTACCACTGTCATTGGCGGTTTTGGTGTTCAGATATGTGCTGGCATGCTAATTTTTGTTTGTCTTTCTTTTTTGTTCAGATATGTGTTGGATGCTGCATATAGAGACAGTGTGATAATATTGAAATTTAAACTTCACGACCTTCTTACTAAATAGTCCCTAAAAGGATATCACTGCTTGTACTTGGAAACAAAATAGACAAATCTGAAGCTCTTTTTCAAGCACGCTTTATTTGACCAACCGTAAGTCCTAAATTTCTCTCCTGTTTTCTTTCCTCAAGTACCACTTAAGATGCAGCAAATAAACAAATCTGTAGCTAATTTAATGTTCGTCGCAATATTGAAAATATAGTAAGAACAGTATATGTGATTAGGTTCATTTATTCCTATGAATGACCTAGGTGTTCTGGTATCTGGTTCGGTTTAATCAATTTCAAGCACGATAACCACAGTGCAGCAGAAAATTTCAATATATATTTAAAATTTTACATACCTCAGTTTGTTCCTGTCCAGATTTTTGCACTGTCAGGTGCCACTCTCCCCTGTGCTTGCCGAAGGCCTCCCCAGTATATTTGATTTGGGCTTTGTAGTTCTTGTAGGCAATAACTAATCGAGCAACATTGAAGTTTTCATTTACCGCCTGACTGTTGATACTCTATCAGTATGGTACTGAGTTCTATACACAAGCTTATTCATTTGAATGCATCTTATTAATTGGTTGTTACCATTAGACCAGAATGCATCTCAGTTATTTAATTGTGTAAATCATGTTTTTCCTTGACATGATGCACTGCTGGTAACCAACCAATCAAAGCATCTTAGTGATTCTAATTATGTTTCAATTATCACCTTATTTACATTTCTTGATCCTGTAGAGAGTGTTAGTGTGAGATTGTTAAAAGAGTACCTACCAACATCTTTGTGCATTTCTTTGCATAAATGAATTATATTTACAATTTAATTCGTATAATTGCATCTTTATGTAGGATTTCCAAAACGATGAGTCCATCAAGTCATTACTAGAATTTGAGAGTATTGTAAATTTGGAGTTTTCATCGGAGGAAGAGGCTCGAGATTTTTTCAATTGTTATGCCAAGCAAAAAGGTTTTGAATAACGAGTAATATGTATTATTTGGCGAATTTATAGTATGATTTACATACTTCGTAACAAGACTTTGTTTGGTTCCCAACTCATTGTGGTTTGTATTATACAAGCGTTAAATATTTAAAGAAAAACATGTTATCAATTTTATTCTACCATTACTTCCAGAGTTGTTTTCTTAATAAATATGTGCATTGGAATAATATTAATAAAGAACAATATAGAGGAAACAATATTAGTAAAGAGAATTTGCAAATTAAACACAACAACAATTCACAAAGCACTTGCATTATTATGTCATTTTTATTTTCAATTTTTCCTCATTTAGGTGAAAATTTTCCAACAGTACTTCAAATAAATAATATGACAAATAAAAAACTAAAACCAAATATTTACTACAAAAAGAAATATCAAGGTTATAATATATCTAATTACATTTAGCAAACAAAAGTGGATCTATTTATCAACATAAATTTACTGCGCTACTTCTCAGCAAAGATAATTTGCCTTTGCTCAACTAGGGTTTAAGGCAGCAGAGGCAGCTGCATTGGTTGTTTCTGTCAACTTTTGAGCAAGCTCTTTATGGTTGAATCTCGAGCGCGTACATCTTTTGCAAACTGACTCATATCTTCGTCCTCTCTGAGAGTACCCTGTATTAGAAACAACAAACGAAATATAATGAAATCAAATTGTGCATATAGGTGTAGGAAATCCAATTGCCACAAGTACAGTTTTTTCTTCTCATTTCTACAATAAAAAGAAAATAAAAAGAAAAAGAAATGAAGCCTCTTTTTTATTTTCATTCATCAAGTCATGATAAAGAAATTCTATTAAATTTTTTTTTTAATTCAGTTATATAAAATGGAAGATTTGACTTTTAAGAAATGAGCATCACGTACACCTTGGAAATTGCCGGCCATCAGCTCATTACAAACCAAATTTGTATTTTTTGATACACATTTACTTACCCAACCGAACCCAGCACCAATTTTTCAGTACAAGCTGAACCCATTGCCACCTTTTCAACTTGATTGGTCTAAAAGCTTTTCAGTGAAACCAGAACTTAAAATAATCCACAAAATTAACTAAATAAAACTTCTATAACATTAGTGCAACTTTTTTTTCAATATATCATAAGATGTCAGTTTGATGGCACGACAATTTCTTAACTTAAAAATCATACCTCATTAGCATCTTTGGAAACTTCATCATTTTTCATCGTCAATCGACTCTACAACACCTAACTGATAAAAACTCAATAAGTTAAATGTCTATTAAAAGAATTTACAAATCAACAATACACTGCATTGTTTTATATCAATATTAAGTTCAGTTGAGAGGTGTATCCAGAATACCAATATGGAATACTATAAAAAGAATTGAGAGATTTAGCAAGAATACTAGAAAATGAAGTCTCTTATATAATAGTACGACTTTTCACTGGATGTTATTCTTCTCTTGTATAGTAGTATGACATCAACTCTGGAATACCCATTCACCGGATGTAATTCTTACTTCAACCAAAATGAAAAGTAGTAAAGTAAGGTCAAGAGTCTTACAACAGACGGACGAACCGCACCAAGTGTAGTAAAAAACCATATGGACGAACCTAACGGGAATAACCATTCCCTGCAAAAAAATTAATCTTAGTACCTACACAATATTGGGTGAAAATTTTATACTTTCATAATGTAATTAACTTAGGTGCAACACCATATTAAAAACCATTTAATTGCCTTTTATTTCTCTTTATTTTCCATTTCAATTCTGTTTGGGCTTTTATAAAGAAGGAGACTGAAATACCAAATTTGAATCATAAATAAATTGTACAATAGAGAAAGAAAAGAGAAATTAGTACGATTGAGTAGTGTGCTAGTGCTATAGCCAAACTACCCAGTATAAAGATTAATTGGCATGTACAAATATGATGATGGAATAAGACGAGTAAAACAAACAAAAGAACTCTTTTAAGAAATGTTATTCTTCAGTAGAGTCACAACCACAAGGAGTGTGAAGTGTGACTGAAAATGCATTCTGCCCCATAGCACATGTAATTAAAAGCCAAAAGGCAACTTACCTAAGCAGGTCCAGGTTGACAGTTGCCAACCTATAATCATAATCTGGGGTGACTATACATAACCGCACAACGACACTTCATTCTTTTCATGTTTGATACTTTATTACCTATAGTAAATTAGAAGGTTTCCTAATTTTAAGTTGTCTGGACTTCACACTTAGATATACCAAACTGGCATTTCATCTGTGTTCAAGCTGAGAATTCGTCAGCACAATATATATATTGGATTGGATTACTGCTGAAAGGGAGGACAATCACAATGGGTGCAGCAACAACTCACCTCTAAATTGCCAGTATATGAAAAACATTGTCAGACTAAGTAGACTAACCCCTTAATATAGAATAAGCATTGGTAATACCAGTATATGAAAAGGAACTAACCCTAGACCATAGGCATATGGAGCTTTGACGTTTCTCAAAAGCTTCTTCTTTGAAAGTCTTTATTACTAGGGTAACACGCTAACCCATTCTCTTCTTCGATGATTTCCTTCAATGCTTGCACATAGTCCTTCTACAGAAAAGGTATACACAATTTAGTAACTTAAGAAGTCTTTTGCACTGAAGAGAAAAACATGCCTAAGAAAAAAATGAATGAATGATGTCCTGAGTCATGGGTTGGGAAATACATACCTCGTCCACCTCGCGTTTGTAGATATTGACAAATAACAAAATCAACTCTTTCCTAAATTTTGTTTTGTTGCTAGCAGAAATAGCCGTCTGCGACAATAAATAAACACAATTTCAGCATGTTTGAACAATTTGCAGGTGAACTATACTAACGATGTCAGCAAGTTTGAAGGGAAAAAAATTAGAAACAATAATGAAGGAAAAAAGAAACCTACTTCAGCACTGTTATGTAAGAGTTCCAAATCAACATCAACATCTGGCATGTGCCTTTTCCAAATTGCTTCAGCTATTGGCAGTGCATCTGATAGAGTAGTGCCCCACTAAGCAAGGAAGTAAACAAATTCACGAGCAACATCAAAATTGTTACATTTTAATTTTAAAATAATTAAGCAGGAAGCCGTTCCATCATCATTATCACAAACAATAAGGCAACAATGAGCAGAAGATATAGTTAATGTGCATAACAACAACAAATAAATAAATGTGCAAAGCAAAGCATGAAAGAAATTTCAACCAATTGTTTTTGAGAGCTCCTGTGCAAACTTTGGATATGCACAGTCAAATTCGTAGGTAAAATAAAAACGATCAAAATCGTGGAAGTAGTGTTCGTAGCGCTGTATAGAAGAAGAAGAGCTAGTTATAAGTTGATCAGCACAATCAATGAATCTTTCATCTTTATGCAGAATACAGATTATTGCATAAAACATTGCCTTCACATAAGCATTTAATTAGTCAATTATGTTCAATTCAACAACATAAATCAATAAAGAGAAAAGAAAGATGCTATTTAAACTGCATTTATGCAAGAGCAACTAAAAAAAAGAGTGGAAGAAAAATTGATGATTTATGCAAAAGGGAGTGTAACCTACTCTCGCTCACTACCTGGTGCAATTGAAGGGGAGGCGAGACGAGCGAACTGTGTAGGATGATCGATTGGAGCGAACTGTGTGGTGCCATCGGTTTCTAGGAATAGGAGCGACGGGAAATGAGAAAGGGAGCAGAGTTTAGGGGTTCTACTGTTCCTGGTCATGCATAGAGAGAGATGGGGAAAGGAAAGAGGAGACAGAGACTGGTTTTGACTTTCGAGAAATTGGAGACGAGAAATGAGGGAACAGGGAAGGACTGGATCCGAATTTTTTTACCTAAAATGCCCCTCCGAAATTTCTCTCTACCGGCTGTCTGAAGGTTGAACGGTTATTATGCTATATGGTAACCGGTTGTTAAATTAAGATGACCGACTGTCTAAAATTTCCTTTTAATCAGAGCCGTTCATTCTATCAAATGAACCGCTGAAAATGATATTTAGAGAGCAGGTTTTGATGGGAGTATCTTTTATTATTATGTAGCGTATCGGTCTCTGTTTGTACGCTCCGTTGCTAGTCTAAGTACGCTTCTCTCCGTTTCTTTCTATTCGTTTGATTTTTGTTTTCTTTTTAAATATCTGATGTTTTTCCTTTTCTTAATTTTAATTCTTTTTTGAATAGTATTGGCTGTATTGCGTTCGGATCGTACGGATTCAATAGGTATAGCGAGCGTGTAATCTAGTCCGCTGGATTTGCCTGGGCTTGGATGAAGGGCCAAGATTTGAGCATCGGTGTGAAACAGTCTATTACTCTTTACTCTATTTCTTCAATAGTCAACAGTCAACACGGCAAGAGAAGTATTCGATGACAATGACGTCCAGTTCACTACTTCGGTCGGTGTGAACAGAAAACAGGTGCTCATTACTCATCAGAGCATTTTCATAAAAAAATTTGAGTTTTTAAATAATATCACGTATCAAATTAAGAAATCTAATTCTTTTTTCGTTTATAAACTCTTATATTTTTAAAACTACAATTAGAGTTTTGTGTATGTCAGGTGATATTTCATTTTGTGTATGTCAAGTGCTATACATCATATGTATACACTCGTGCAATTAGCATTGACAACTCCTGGTCAATTAGTGTCCTTTCTGATTACCAAGATCAAATACTTTTAAGAGTAATCGTATTTATTTCATTCGTGAAATTCTACAATTTAGGTCATCAACCCAAATGATCCACACAAATATAATAACTTAAGAAACAAAATGATGAAATCATTCACAAGTAAATTCTACAAGCGACCGATCAAGATCGTTGAAAATGTTCTCCATACTAACATCTATTTGGAGACCAAATTTTACATTTTTTTGAAACTTTTTACTATTTTATCGGATAGGTAGAAAATTCATTAATCTACCGATTTACGGAGCTCCAATTTAACCAATTTTGCACCAATCCGATAAAATAGTAAAAAAGTTGCACAAAATGTAAAATTTCGTCTCCAAATTGATGTTAGTATGAAGAACATTTTCAACTATCTTGATCGACCATTTGCACATTGTATCTCGAAATACGAGCCTAAAGTATATGACTATTGTTGCTTTATAAAGTATTTTAGTCTAACTCATATATATATATATATATATATATATCAATAAATAGAGATTTAAGTTGTTCAATAAATTCTCCATATGAAAATATTGTAGGAAATTAAATTTTGTGATTTTTAAAATTTTCTTTTTATTTTTAAATATTTTTTAAAAACAATCTAAATTTAGTATTACAAAAGTACAACATATTGTTTTCTATTAAGAAAAATGATGTAACATATTATTTAGCCTTGCTCTTATTTCTCTTAACTGCGCAGGGCTCCAAGCTCTCCCCATTCTCCACCAATTCCTCTCTTTTGATTACTCCCCTTTTCGCTTCGCTTTTCTCTTGCTCCGTTCGTTCATACCGCAGAGGTTTGTTTTTATCTTAGATTTTATCCGATAACTGTTCTTCCCCATTGTGGTTCGATTATATATATGCCTATTTGAGTTCTTAAGATTAAATTGTACAACAAGCTTGGCCGGCATTAACTGTTCGCTGCATGAACACCTCTTGAATTATGCTCCACAAGATTAATGTTGTGGCCTATAATACTCTTATAGATGGGTTGCGCAAGAAAGGAGAAAACAGAGAAGGCAAAAAACATCAAAAGGGCATTTTCCTGATGCCATGACCTTTAATATTATCATGGGATGTGCAAAAAGGTGAAATTGAGGAAGGAATAGATTCCTATATTACATGCATTCTAAGGAGCATGGCTTGTTTGTGCCTTTTACAGTCTAATAGATGGGTTGTGCCAGAAAGATGATATTGAGAAAGCTGCATAATTTCTTCAGGTAAAGTATATAGGCCAGATCTTGTTACATACAATCGTGTGCATGATATATAAGCTAGGCTAATAGATGGAGCACATATGGGTTCACCTTGCAATCAATATCAAAGAAGGGAAGCTCCTAATTAAGTTGCTTGATTTGATGATTGTGAGAGGCCTAAAACAAGGCATTGTTCCATACAGAAGTTGCTCTTTGGCTATGCAACTGATGGTGCTCTCAATCACTCAATGATTGATGAATATCCTTAATTCTACGTTTCTCAGAAATTCCCAACCAGATAATTGTACAGTTGATTTGTTGATGGAAGTATACTCTCAAGATGGAAAATTGGGCAAGTCTGTCCTAAGTGAACATAATGAAGCAACAAGGATTCTGAACCGATTTAAGTGAACATATTAGAGAGGCTTTTGCGAATGGTAAAATTTTCTGGTACAAGGACAGACCATTAGAAAATGATTATGATGAAACTGCCATTTGAAGGAGAGTTTGGCCTGTTTACTTGTAGTTGCTATTTTAGGTACGTACCTTATTAACTTGATTCTTCTATATACTGTATTGCTGTTTCTGTTTCTGTTTCTGTTTGGATTGACATTTCTCTAATCTAATCACGATGTTTTGCAATACGCGCACTTTACACCATCACTTCAATCACAAACGCACGAGGACAAGTGAAACTGTGAAACTATTTCACCGACTAATTACGTACTATATTATGATATTTTGTTATAATACAGGTGCATCCAGTAATTACTCCTTTGTCATTTTTTCACCTAAAAGTCTAAAACAAAAGCGCACCGCGCTCTCTCTCTCTCTCGCTTCTTTCTCCAATCCTCCAAAGGCTCCAATTCTCCGTCCCCTTCGTTTCGTTTTGGGGAAAACAAAAACAAAAACAAATAGAAAAATAAATACTTACACAGGGTGAAATAATAATTTCTTCAAAATACATTCAATTTATAAAAATGAAGCCACGAACCTCGTTTGGTTTTGTGGCAGTATTCATGGCCTTCGTGTTAATCGCCACCATAAAGATCCAGCACGAGCATCTCAAGGTATTGATTTTTTCTTTTTCTTTTTCTTTGTTCCTTTTTTACGTTTTAACTTTTCTTCAATTTCTAACTATGTCCTACGAACTTTTTTGGGTTCAGATTGATATGAGAGCAAGCCAGCTCAAGGGAGAACCACAGGTAAATTGTCGTCTTATTAATTTCTTGCTTCTTATCGAGAAAGGATTTAGCAGCATTTTGTCGTGAGGTTTTTTATTTGCTAATAGTTTGAGTTTGCAATTCTTCTTCTTTTAGGAGAGATGGAGGAGAGGGCTTGAAGGGTTACCACGTGGCATTGTTTCTGAAACATCCGACCTGGAATTGAAGTCACTGTGGCAAAAATCTAGGTCAACGAAAGTAACTATTCCCTTTCCATTCCCTCTTTGAAAAGGAAATTTTTCTTGCTTCTTTGGTAACTTTTGAGGCTGGTATTTGCTCTAAGCACCGAATTTTCTTTTTGTGCAGGAGGATAGTTCTAGTTGCAATGCCCTTCTGGCAATGGCAGTTGGCATTGCCCAAAAGAAAAATGTGGACCGCATTGTCAGTAAGGTTAGTTATACCAACCATATGAGGTTTTATTCTGGTACCTTTACATCACTTTCAATAACAGTGTATCAGGCCTGTACTAGACAATTAGACATACTACTGGTACTGGTAGGATGTTCGGAAAATCACAAGATTTCAGTTTTCTTTAGTTGTCAACATCAGAGTGCCGCAGAAATATAGTTATTGACATTATTTATTATACTTTATTCCTGTTAGTTTGTTGCGGAGAATTGCTCGGCTATACTTTTTCACTATGATGGAAATGTAGATGGGTGGCGAGATCTGAGCTGGAATAACAAGGCTATACATATAGTTGCTCAGAACCAAACCAAATGGTACATAATTTCTTGGATTCTTTTAAAAAAATATATTCCTCAATCATAATTGCAAAATTTATGATACACAAATGTTGCCCAGGTGGTTTGCGAAAAGATTTTTGCACCCAGATGTGGTATCTACATACGACCATATATTTTTGTGGGATGAGGATCTTGGCGTCGATAATTTTAACCCTAAAAGGTATTATCTTGATTCTTGGTCCATGGTGATGGGCACATCTTTGCTCTTTGTTGCTGCTTCCAGGTTTATTATTGATAAATGGGTTTCAGGTACTTAGAGATAATGCTATCTGAAGGACTAGAAATTTCACAGCCGGCTCTTGACCCAAACAAATCAACTGACATACACCACCGTATAACAGTACGGAATTCACGGAGGATAGTTCATAGGTGAAGTGTTGTGGACCTTGACCTCTATATTTTGCTATTAGTCACTTGGGTGAAATCTTTTTAAGTTTGAATTATCTTTATATTTCAGACGAGTATATTCGAAGCATGGTAGTCTGAATTGCTCTTCCCAAAGTACAGGACCTCCATGTACCGGGTAATTCTTTTTTTCCCTTGTACATTATTCCCCATGCATTTTACTTCCCCCCCCCCTCCCTTGTGTTCACGTATTTTCTTGATGTAAAATGTATCTTTCAAAATGGAAGTCTTGATTTTGTTCATGGGATCCTTGGAATCACTGACCCATAGGTTATGCTTAGCTGGGTCAGTGTTGACCTGCCCTGGGAGGATATATTTCCCAGGTCATACATTACTGAAATGAAGTATGTGTGCAAGTAACTCTTCATGAAATGAATTACACAAGCCTGAAATTAACTTTATTCTTTGTCGTGAAACTTGGACTGATTAGGTGGGTTGAAGGCATGGCGCCAGTTTTCTCTCAAGCTGCATGGCGTTGTGTTTGGCATCTCATTCAGGTCTAATTTCAGTTACTATTCTTTTGAGCTAATAGATTCAATTAGCTTAATCTGTGTTTTTTGCAATTGTGTACAGAGAACTTCATTCTTCTGTTTAGCAGGCCCTAATCACAACTGAGTAAAAATATTTGCAAAATTGCCACCAAAGCTATAGTTAAGTTGGGGAACCCTTATAGTTTGGAAGTGTTGAAATATCCTTTTCTCGAAGCTAGGTATCATGAACCATAGAAAATAATATGGTTAGTTTGAGAGTATATAATAGAAAAGGGGAACGCCAAATAAAACGAAGTACACTTGTTGCAGCTTGTCAATGAGTTTCTGCTGCTGAATTTATTCATCCAATCATTCATTTATTTATTTGAAAATGTGGGTAATAAGAAATTACGAAGCTGTGAGGTCTTTCTATTTTTTTTTTGTTTGTTTAGCCAACAATAAATAGTATATTTGTGTGCAGAATGACTTGATTCATGGTTGGGGTTTGGACATGAAGCTTGGTTACTGTGCTCAGGTAAGGTTTTTTCCCAAGATCTTTCCATGTGTAAAATATTGAAAGCTGCTCTGTACAAAATTTGTATAATGTTTCACCAAGTTGCTTCAAAGAGTAATCTAACAAGCATTTGTTGACTATTGAACTTTCTATGGTCTTTCTTGTGAAGATAAGAAAGCGACTTCTTTTGATAGAAAATATCATTGTTGTCTCGTAAAAGATTAATGTTTGTTTCTTGTCTTGTATTGGATACTCCGTACCAGACTAGTAATATTCCACCAAGTTGCTGAAAAGTGTAATCTAACAAGCTTTCACTAAGCTGTTGATCTTTGTCTGGTTTTCCAATATTGTTTAGGTTAAGGAATAGCATATTTTTTAATGTAAGATGTTTCCTAGTATATATTTTTGTCCATATTATATTTTCTATATTCTTTCCGTTTCTATATGTGACCATGAAATGAATGTTACGGAACTGTTGTGTAATTAATATGATTTTCAGGGAGACAGAACAAAGAAAGTTGGTGTCATAGACAAAGAATTTGTTGTTCATCAAGGGATTCCTACCTTGGGAGGCCCTTCTCCAAATAAGGTGTTTATTCTGTTTGTATGTGTTATTCAGTTTAGGCGCATGCCAGATTTCGAATTTTATTTGCAAAGCTGATCAGATCTCATATATTCCTTCTCTTTTGCTATTGCAGCCACCTCAAAGAAGCTTGGATATGAGAACTATGGTATGAACTTTTTATGTTTGTCTATTACAAAATGCAATACAAGAAGAAAAGAGAGAATGTATCTAATTTTCAGTAGCTGATATAATTGGTTGTTAATAGGTCAGAAGGCAATCCACAGCTGAGCTGACAAAGTTCAAAGAGAGATGGAACAAGGCTGTCGAGGAGGACAAGAGGTGGAGGGACCCTTTTAAAGATGCTTCGAGGAGAAAGAGAGATGACACTTCAAGGAGAAAGAGAGATGACACTTCAAGGAGGAGAAAGAGATGAAACTTGATATCAACTGCTACAAATATATAGAAGTTTTGAAAATATGGTGTATACTGTATACGTTAGGCTAAGGAGGTCAACCGCATGCTTGAAGGTAGCTTCACATTTTTTCCCTCTTTGTAGAGGTTAGACTAGGTCAGTCTCTTCTGTCAATTGTCTAATTCCAGTATAGTAAGATATGCTTCATTTAAAATGTATTTATTTATTTTTATTATCCAAGGGAGCTGATATACATATACGCTCATCGATAGTTCATCAATACGTGTATCACTATGCATGTTAGACGAGTTGTTGTGCATGTTAAATGCGTCGGTATGCATGCTATTTTGTACTGAAAAACAATTATGCATGTAGACGAGTTGTTATGCATGTTAAGCTAAAGAATAAATGTCGATATGCTTAACATGCATAACAACTCGTCTAAGATGCATAATTGTTTTTCAGTACAAAATAACATGCATAGCGACTCGTCTAACATGCATAGCGATGCACGTATTGATGAGGTATCAATGAAGTTGGAAGATTTTCCATTAATCAATGCTAAGAACAGTTCATTTTACAAAGAATGCATTGAAGTTAAAAGAGAAAGAGCATAGAAGATAAACTATCATGAACAGAATGAAATATGGATAAAAGATCATAGCAACTAAATGAACAGTGCAATCTGTATTGTGCTCACACATTTTAAAAAAAAATCAATGAAATTTACAAAATTCCATAATGTTTCACATTGCAGATACAATTCTTGCGGTACGACCTAGTAGAAGCGTTTTGTCTCAACTTCTGTCTGACTCAAACATTTCAGTAATTTTGAAGAAACACCGGCTTGCATACCACTTAGCTAGAGCTTTTGTTGTAAAGAGATTATTTTTGGGGATCTCGTTCTCATGCCGAACACTTGTTCTCGGAGAACTGTACTTCCATATGTATATTACCTTTCTTTCACTGGAAAAAAGATCGAGCTTGTCAACCATAATTGTTTATGTGAAATTGACTTATAGACCATTAACTTGTGGAACTTGATAAGCACAACTATGTGTGAAGGTGAATAATTACACAGCAATCTCACCGATTTTTTTAATATTAGAACAAATTAGCAATTGAAAAATTGAAAAGCACAAAATTAGCAATTCCGTACTAATAGAAATCTAGATGGATTGGATTGTGCCATCTGTACTAGCACTTTTCCACTTTTTGTTCCTTTTCAAAATGAATATCATATTTGGTCAAAATACGGTCAAGTTTATTAGCGATGAAGTCTCATCGGGATGGCCTCTCTTTTCTTTTTCTTTCAGTCTAGTCTTGGAACACACACAACTCTTCGTTTCTGTGCTCGTCATTGCTTCTCTATCTCTAAGCTACTAACAAGCAACAAATTTCGTCTTTTTACCACTGCAACCTCTCGAACTCATAAAATCTCGAAATTGCCCTCCATTTTTTTTATGTTTTAAACCTCCTTCCTCCCCTGATACTCTCTTAGATCGATCGCCATGATTGTAGCTTTCTCTACTGGTTTCCTCACTGGGCTCGTCGCACTTCTAGTGATCGAGGTATTAGTTGTTCTATCGGTGATTCGTCGCCTGGGAAGGAAAAACCCATCGACTGAGGTGTCGCAGGAGAGAGAGAGAGACCTGGTTGGGGAACCAATTCCAATACCGAGTAACAAGAAGGTAACATATTTGCTATATTTTTTTTCTCTTTTCGTTCTCTTTTTGCGAGAATAAAGTTTTCGTTTCTTACTTTGCACTATTGCACTGGGTTAAATGCCTGTTGTCATATGTTTATTTTCAAAATAATTGGTTTTGCTTGGGTTTTTACGCGAGGTTAACAGTACTTTTGTAGGTTGCTGAGAATAAGAGTAGAAATAAACCTGAATCGTATGAGCAGCTGATTGATTTTGGAACTCCCTACACGCTTCCATCTTACATGATCAAATTCCAGCGGTTTAAACATGGAATTATTTTTATTCTAGAGACACAATGAACCTATAAACCCCAAATTTATTTCTCTTGTCTCAATTGCAGTTTGAACCATTAAGTATGTCAATTGATCTTTTATATGCAAAGGATCAATTAAATCCACACTAAAGATGGAATTTTGATTCATCATTACCAGTTCCCTGCTATACTGGTTTACATAGCTGACTTATTTCTTCAACTTTGGAATCTGATTTCATACTAATCGTATAACAGGGTTTTATATGGGTCCTAGAGACTGACAAAATTCCAATAGTCGACACAGACTTGACAAGAACAAGTAGTGGAGGTGCCAAGGACACAAGCGTCAAAAAAGCTTTTATTGAGGTCGTCCCTGTAAAGAAGTATGCAAAGATAAAAGATCACACATTGATTATATCAGATCTCGATGGTACTAAAACAACGATTGAACTACCGGGTTGCACCATTGTGGCTGTTTCTTCTTCAGATCTCTATTCGCGTAAATGGTCAGTACCGACCATCAACAATTTAACATCTTAGGAACACATACTGTACCATGCTGACTGATGTGTTATAAATAATTTTCTCGTAACAGCTATGTTACTCTTCGTTTCTGTAAGTAAGCCTAATTCGACACAATTTTGCTCAGTCGACTATATATTATTTATAAATGTCAGTATGTAGGTTAACTTTGGCTAAATTTATACTCAATTGTGCAGTGAACCTCAGTTCAGTGCAGTTAGGCTTTATTTTTTCGATTAATCTGTCATTGTGTAAATATTTAGTAATGGAGGGTGCCATTTCAGACTTTAAGTTTTAACAGAAAAGACTGATGCCAGTACTTATTTAATTGGCCTCAGGTCGGCATGGTATTTTTCCTGTAGAAATCATATCCTATCTGTCTCCAGTTGACACACTATTGTGCAATTCATACTTAATTAGCCATCTAATAAGTTATTATCATATTTTACAGACTAAGTTATCTTTTATTTCTTTATTTATTGCTTTCCCAGGGATAAAAGATTTCCTATTAGACTAGAAAACAACCAATCAGAAATATACAAAGGCAATAAATTATTTTACATCTACGCGGAGACCTCTTGGGAGAAAGAATCCTGGTGCAAAGTTCTTCGTCTTGCTTCCTCTGACAGAAGCAAACAAACATCACACTGTCAATTAATCAGAGATTTCCATGATTACCTCTCTTTACTAAATGCCAACTACCCGTCCTTTCTAAAGCCTTCAATTCCATTGAATGGAACCATAGACAAACAAAATAGAACAGGTGGCCCCTCTTCAAGAGTTAATTTTTTCTTGAAGAAACTCGCCAAAAAAGCCTCAACCAAGGTTGGTTTGGAAGGAAAAAGTGATGGTGAATCTAAATTCACAGAAAAACTTGATGGACCTGCAATTGTGGAGGAGAAATGTAGCGATGACGAGGGAACGCTCTGCTTGAATTTATTGTTTTCGAGGCTGTTTTTTGATATACTAAGGAGCAAGGAGATAGGTGCTGCTATTCAAGCTCGCATCCAGGTATGGCATGAGAATTCTGGTACAGTCCCTTTCAAGTCTGTTACCAAATGTTTCTAGGGAGCACTGGATATACATTGCAAAACCAATAATGCATCAGTAATGGTCAGTTACATCTGTTTCATGTTCTATTGGTAAAGTGGTGTTTGTATCTATCTTTACAGTATGGTCAAATATTCCAAACTTCTATGAGTTTGTTGCTTTTGCTTGGCTTTTAGGTTCAATAATAAAAAAAACCCTTATCAACACGTACAATGCTGTAGTATTCTAACATTTTCTTTCTTGTTGTATTAATTTGTACAGCGAACTCTCTCTAATATGAGAATACCAAGTTATATTGGCAAAATCACATTTACTGGTTTGGATCTGGGTACAGTACCTCCTTACATCTCAAAGATGCGTGTCTTGCCAATGAACTTAGATGAGTTGTCAGCTGTAGAGGTTGAATTCGAGTATTCAGGTGGTATCAAGCTGGATTTTGAAATAAGACTTGAGATACAGGAACCAGAGTTACAGCAAGAGATTTTGCAAGCAAGTCGTGAAGGGTCTGGTAGTATTGAGGTGGGTTCCGACCTTCTGGAAGGAATTGAAATGTATGGAAACGAGATGAGGCCTACAAAACCAGATCTAGATGGCTCATTTGAGAGGAAGCATGAGGAGGTTAAAAAAATAGGTAAAAACTACTATATTTTTAGGGCAAAAACTGATGTGCAAAATGTAGTTTTGTCTATTCATAGTTGCAACTTGCAAGCAATATATCAGTTGGAGCTCTTTTATTCTCTTATTTATTTAGATTCTTCTAATTATCTGTTGTTGTTTTTTCCCTTCTTCCTGTCGAGGTGGATTCCGTCTGTTTGTATGGTCTTTGCTTCTTGGATGTTGGGGCAGAGAATGTCGAAATGAACCTGTACTAGATACACTGACTTATGTTCCTGTTAACAGAATAGAAATTGTTTCTGGAAAATTATGATTAAGATCAAACAATCTGATTTAATTTTTTTTTCCGCATCTTAGATGAAGAAAAGCTAGAGACAAACTCTAGTTGGGCATCGAGTTATGTGTCGAGATGGAAAAGCATCGTGCACTCAATTTCTGACCATGTGTCTCAGGTTAGCTCAATCTCTCTGCTTTGTCTTTCTTTTTTGATATTATTATCCTTACTAGTGAAATGTTTTCATAAAGGTACCTCTTTCACTGCAATTAAAAATTAGTATAGCTAGAGGAACGCTGCGGTTGTATGTGAAGCCACCACCGACTGACCAGATTTGGTTTGGGTTTCAATCAATGCCTGATATGGAATGGAATCTCGAGACCTATATTGGAGACAGGAAAATCACCAACTCCCGTGTGGGCTCACTTATTGGCAATCGTTTTAAGGTAATCTATGTACTGTTAAGCAGGGACAGATGCAGAAACCTTTTTATTCAGTGAAAAAAAGAATGGAGTCAATTTACCCCCATTCTCACCAGATGGATCCACCATTGTTATTAACACTATATAGCTGGGTGTGTGGGGGTTGCGTGAGCAGGTTCTTGGTGCCTGTGGATGTCAATCTGCATGCGTGGTGCATGCTTTTGCGCCTATTGATAAAATCACTCAACTGGTTTTGGCAATTTTGATTGATATTTTTGGGGAAAATTCTCATGTAGCTTGTAAAAGCTCAATATTTTCATGTGTATCCCTGAACAATCCGAAACATTAAGAATCACCCTGCAAGCGTCCACAATCTCATAGAAGACTCCTCCTGCGATCAGTTTATCACTAGAATGCTAACGTTCTTCACGGTTTTGTTTTTAACTTAATAGTGGTTCTAATGAAAGTCAAATATTATTTCAATGCAGTTTATTTAAGGCTCTGGATGATGAAATGATATAAGGATGGATATTTAATAATTTACGAAACTTCCTTACAAGTGAATGTGTGATATTTAGGTGGGTTTGTCAGGAATTTATTATGTTCTTTCAGGGTACATATGGATCCTCAGCTGCTGCCATTATTTCGATGGCACAGTGGTGCCATTGATTAATTTGGACCGTTGCCTTAATCTGAGTGGCTATGATTTGATTCAGGGGGGTCAATTATTTTGTGGGTCCCATCTGTCAACCTCTCAATGACAGAACGCTGCCATTGAAATTATGACAGCGGATACGTTTCTGGGTACATATGATATTTTGAGGTTTTGCAAGGACAAAGAAGTTTTAACTTATTTCAAATCAATATAGAAAGTATAAAACTAAAAATAAAGGTTTGAACCTTATCCCTTGAATTGTCTGACTGAATTGTTCCTTGATAAATCCACAGGCTGCACTGCGTGAAAATTTGGTGCTACCAAACTGTGGGAGCATACCGATGCCATTTATGATAGCTGACAAAGATGATTGGGTCGAGAGAAATGCTGCTCCATTTATTTGGGTCCATCATGAAGCTGCCAATTCTAAACCTCTCGACACCTGTCAAATTGAAAAGGTTGAAATGGTGAGTATCAACGAGGAATCCATCAATGAGAGCAAAGTTGTGATTGCCAACGAGGACTCAAATTTGAAGCAACCACTGATGCATGATGACAACCCATCAAAGGAGATAGTTGTACCATCAAGAGAGAGAGAAATAGCAACCAAGGAAGATGATAGTAGTAGGCAGAAAAAAGGAATCACACGTGCAAAAATGTTGAATTTTGGGAGAAAAATGGGGGATAAATTGGAGGAGAAGAGGCGGCACATAGAGGAGAAGAGTAGGCATATTGTTGAAAAGATGAAAGAGAATGCAAGAGTCGAAAAAAGTACCTGACTTATTTTATTTTAATGAATTTCATTTATTCTTTAGCTAAAATATTGTACATCAATCTCAGTTTATTAGTAAGGAAAAATTTGGAAATGGTAGTTCCACGTGCGTTTAATTTGTGTTGCACGAGTAATAAAGCATTATCTCGATAGTTACGTCTCCTCCCTGTTATTCTTGGATTGCTCGTATGTTTGTGTTGCAAGTACCATTCCTGTTATTTGCATTGATAGACTTGGTATTCTGGTAACTGGTAATTACTTGTCCCTTTCTGATATTAAATTGGTATATCTTTATGTGAGGATTTTAAGGCGAACATATAACGGAGTTTTTAAAGCGAACAAAAAACACTTTAATTTTGGAAATCTGTTGTGAAGATAGCTTAACTTATTTGGGGCGGGAAAGGTTCATAAATGCTCGGCCTAACATTACTAGTAGACTTTATTTTTCCAAAGAGTGGAAAACCCAACTATATTTGCACATTCTAAAGAACAAAAAGGAAAAAAAGAATCGGAGGTAGCAAGCTGCACTTAGGCAGGTCAAACGAAAGGGAAATTTTGTTTTAACGTTTCATTTCGTCTTAGACGAAGCGTTAAACGAAGCAATTTTTGTTAGAATTAATTTGATATTAATTCATCAATTCATCTCTTGTTTGATAATTTGCAAAAACACATAAAGTATTAACCTTGCATAATTGAGTTTTGGTGAGATACATGTTAAAACAGGTACATCACAATGCCAAACATGCTCATACATGCTCTAGACAAGTCAAAACATGGTCTAAGCATCAAAGAAAGGCTTCAAGGCACAAGACTGAGCCTTGTGTTACCATAACGCTTGCTCAGGCGTAATAACGAGTCAGCAACTCGTTATAACGAGTCATCAAGGTGTCATAACGCTTTAGGAGGAGAGAGAAGGCCAAATTGCTGGAAAAGTCCGAGGCAAGCGTTACTGTAACGCTCCAGCAAGGCGTCACAATGTCTGACCATCCGTTGTAACGCCATACCCATGCGTTATAATGAGTTAGGAGGTCTGTGGCCCAGTTGTCAGCTGCAGAAGGACATGCAGGGAAAGTGTCCAAGGCGTTATACACCTTCTCCAGGCGTTATGGAGAATGATGTAACGCTAGAGGCAATTCTTTACTGTTCAAGACTCCAAGAAGTGCTCGGTCTATATAAAGATGTCAGATCTGACTCAAATGGTCATCCAAATCAACATTCAGAAAAGTTTCCAATCTTCAATTGAGCACTACAAAGAGCCTCTTTCAAGTCTCCTCAAGCTACCTAAACCCGAGAGCATTTAGGCTAGCTACCTTATTGTCTAATTGTCTATCATAGATCAAGTATGAGCACCGTCAAGGCACAACCTGTCATAATTGATCTATAATTTTTTTTAATTTGTCCAATCCATACTAAATATTATTTATTTAAAAAACACGTATTATATAATTTTTATATAAATACATCTAATCAATTCGAACTGTTTAGATACATCAATATTCACATGATACATTGAAATTGAACGATTTGAATTGATTGAAAGTGGCATTGTATCTCTATAAAGTATCTAAGTTTTAGATACATCAATATTCACATGATACATTAAAATTGAACGATTCGAATTGGTTGAAAGTGACATTGTATCTCTATAAAGTACCTAAGTTTTTCCCCTTTCCAAAATTCAAGCCATTTGTTGTTTGTAAATTAATAATTTACAAATTACAGTTTCAATTTAAAGTGATCCTATGTTTACCAAAAAAATTCAAAGAATAGGACCACGTGTATGAAAAATGTACGGACGAAAATCGTTGTTACAGTAGAGACGAACATGAATACATGATCATGGAACACTGGAAAATGTGCGTGGTGCGGCCGGCTGTCGGCTGATCACATGCAAATGTGCGTTGTGCAACCCTGTAACAAATCAAAGCCAGTGAGAGGCTGACACTACGAAGCAATCAGAAGAATAGATCCGTACATGGTGCTAATCATTAAATCCTAACTAACTTTTGCTATTAATGACAATCCGCGCCAATTTAATTATGCTCCGCTAGTTAATACCGCATCGCTAGTTAATTGCTCCGCCCCGCTAATTAATAGCTCATAGGCGTTAAATAATGTATAGCATCAATTCTAAAGACTTGAGAATTCTAATATAAAGACATCAGTGCTGTAATATAAAGAGTTGAAATTTGTTAATATAGACAAGTTGACTCCTAACAGACAAGTTCAAGTTGATCCTCAGATAAGTCTGATTAATTCAAATATAAAATCCTAACAACAGAAAAGTTTCCTTGACGTATTATAAAGACTTGGAAGTTTCAATATAAAGATTTCGGCATTGTAATATAAAGACTTGAGGATTTGTAATATAGACAAGTTGATTTCTAACAGACAAGTTCAAGTCTGAGACTTGTTTGTTGCAATATAAAAACTTGATTGTAACAATATAAATACTTGCTTGTTATAATATAAAGACTTCAAGGTTGCAATTTGCAGTAGTTTTAAAATAAACACTTGCTAATTATAATATAAAGATTTGATTGTAACAATATAAAGACTTGCTTGTTCGAATATAAAGACTTGAAGGTTTCAATTTTGCAGCAGTATTGATGCATTTATAAATATAAAGACTTGTCTGTTGTAATATAAAGACTTGGTTGTCACAATATAAAGACTTGTTTGTTCTAATATAAAGACCTGTATGTTCTAATTTTGCAGTAATTTTGCTGCATTTTTTTCCATAATCAATGATGCATGCTCCTCCTCCATCCAAATTTATTCTCTTGACAATCTGAGATGTCACATCCATTTGGTCCAATTCAGCTACATTATGCGAGGTCAACTGACAGCATTTTGCTAGGTACAAGAGAGATAGAGTTGGTCCTGAAGAGAGCACAAACCAAAACATGTTCAAACATGAACAATAAAAGTATGCTCAAAGAACTCGGTAATTTTCTCTAACAGCTCAAATTTCAATATGCATAAATTGATCTGTGAAACTGGTTTGTTCTTATTCTTTTGCTAAAGAGTGAAATAATGGAATATAAGCTGTATTAATAATGAAATTGATCGAGTTCTAGCTAAAAATACGAATAATCATGATACCTTTAAGCAATAGTATGTCGAGTTCTAGCTAAATCGCAAGGTGTATCTCCGTTGATGTGATCCTGGATGATCTATTGTGCTCCATCTCAATTTGATCGGCGTACATGCTCATCAAGCGATGCAATAATGGAAGAATAGGCGATCTGGAACAGGCGATCTGGAATAGGCGGGATGCTAGAAGAGGCGATGCTTTCAGGCGAATTCACGAAGATCTAGATTCAAGAAATCCCTTGAAGAACCTAAACTGGTCATCGGAAGCACAGAAGAATTCACGAATTTACAGAAAATGGAAGAAAAAGGGGCCTTGAATCTGTCGGAAGTAGCAGGAAGAAGGAGCGGTGCCTTGAATGCGTCGGAAGTATCAGGAAGAATGGAGCGGTGCTGTCGGAAGTATATATATCGCGTAAGGGGGACGCGAGAGGGGGACATAAAGGTGGAGGATATTATAATTACTCAAAAAAATAAACACTAAAATAGAAAATATTTCTAAAAAAAAGACAACAGGACAATTCCGTTATCTCAGATGACGGAACAAGTTTGTTGTCTTGGATAGCGGGATTGTTAAAAAAAATACGAAACTAAACTCTTCTTTTCTTCTTTCTTCTTTCTTCTTTTCTTTCTTGCGCCGCTTGCTTCTCTTTCTCTTCTCCACTTCTTCCTCTGCTTGCTGGTGTTGTCGCGCCCTTGCTGTCGCTCTTTTCTCCTCACGCTGTTATGTTTTTTGTGTAGAAATTAATTAGTTGGTTTAAATAAATTAAGTTAATTGTTTGTTGTAGATAGTTAATTAGTTTGATTCTATTGTTAGTTTAAGTTAGATTAAATTGTTGAACTTTTTAAATTGTATATAATTAGTAATAATATCATGGTAAATTTGCAAATAAATAGTTTTGTTAGTTAGGTTGGTCAATTTCTGTATAAAAAAGAAACAAAACTTAGGTACTTCGAGATGAATATTCTAGATACTCCAATTCATCTTGAACCTTCTGATCTTCACGTATGACATGAATCCTGATGTATCTCAATGGTTCGGAGTGATTTGGAGTACCTAGAGTACCCATCTCCGAAGTACTCAAGTTTTTCCCATAAAAATATTTTAATTTATTAAATTACTAGTTAGTTAAAATATTAAAATTGTTATTTGGTAGATGGTTTAAATTATTATTTCATACATAAATATTTAAATTGTTATGTGGTAGATAAATAATAAAATTGTCAAATTAGTTACTTAAATTAATTATTAACTTAATTAGTTTATACACGTGCTAGTTAAAAATTAGTTTATAATTTATTCATGTGTTAAAATGTTATTAAGTTATAAAAATAGTTGTATTGTGATTGTTAGATTAAGTTAGATAATTTGCATGCATACAATTTTTTGTATAACTTGTTAATTCTAAATTTGCATGTAGTGTTATTACAATGGTGAGACCTCAAAGAAGTACTTCGCGGTCTAGTACCTCTTAGGCTTCGCCTGATTGCCTTCCATTTGATTAGTGACCCTTTACGGATTTGCTGCAAATGCCTCTCGTTCAACACAAGATTTTGACTATTAAAAAAGGCGCAAGTTTAAAGAAAATAAAAAATTAGTGCAAAACTCTAAATATTCGTTAAAATTTTGATTACTAACATTTGGATTTTTTTAAATATTGCAGGAGAATCCTGAGATGAGGTGTATAAGTCATAAACCGAAAATACCATTTGATGAGAGGTGTGGAGACACATTAAAAAGATTGGGATTGTACAATACATGTAAGATGGGTCATACATGCCGAGATAAGAGATTGATCATAGCTCTATTAGAGCATTAGATGTATGAGATGCCTTTCATATACATATGGGAGAGGTGACGATTATGCATTGATGTGCATCATATTATATGCACACACATATGATTTTGCAAATTGTCAAAAGAGAATTTGTTTGATTAAACCCATCTCTTGTTTGATCATTTGCAAAACAAATCAGTACTAACATGCATAATTGAGTTTTGGTGAGTTGCAGGTTTATACAGGTACATACTCATGATGCAAAAGCTCATTAATTATCATAACGCATGCTCAACCCGTCATAACATGTTGAAGAGGAGAAGTGCTGAAGTAGAGAAGGAATTCCAGAGTCATGCGTTACCATAAAGCATGCTCAACCCATTACAACGAGTTCATCACTCGTTATAACGGGTTCCTGCTCAAGAGGACTCAGAAGTCAGTGAATCAAATAGAGAAGGGCAAATATGAAAAGTTGTCAACCCGTTATAACAAGTTCTGTAATGGGTTGCATGAATCTGTAACGCAAGGACAAGATTTCAAGACTGCAAGACTTCAAGAAGTGCTCAGCATATATATACCTTGGGGTACGAACCAGGAAAACATCCAAAACCTTCTCCAAGCTTTCAAGCACACATTTAAGTATCAGAAAGAGCACCGAAGCCTTCTCCTACAACTGCCTAACCTGAGAGACTTATGATAGCTTGATAAAGGCAAATTATGCATGCATTTATCTAGGGTTTAATGTGAAATTTAAGCCAAGTTTAGCGTAATTTAGAGTTTAATAAAATAGTTTTCTTACAAAAAGAATTCAAGTCACTATCTTTCAGAACAGAGCAAATTGACCATCTGTCAGGTCAATTGCGGCCGCATAAGACACCCTTGCAGTCGCAATCAACCTCTACAACAACTTAGCAGCAATCTCAATTTGGTTGCGGGCGTAAGGTATATCCTTACGATCGCAATGCAAGTTGTAGAGAATTTCTATAGAAGTGGAGGTTTCCACCTCAGGCCCATTGCGGGCACAAGAACAACCATTGCGACCGTAAGAGAACATGCAGAACATGACAAAGATGGGCATAACTCCAACTGCAACTCAATTGCGACCGCAAGACACTTGCACAGAAGCACAATTTGACAGTTCCAAAAGTCTATTCTTAGGGTTTTTGTTCCTTATAAATATCGATAGTTTTAAGACAGAAAGAAACACAAAATTTAGCCGGTTTACAGAGGGTTAGACTTAGAGTTTTTACAGAGAAAGAGAAGAAGAAGAAGAAGAATAAGAAGAAGAAGAATAGAATGAGTCAAGCCTTGGAGAAAAACTTGGTTGTATCTCTATCTTTCTTTATTTTTCTTTGGAACTCCATTATTATCATTTTAGCTCCTTAGCCATGTCCGGCTAAGCTTGTATAAGGATCTTGTTAGGATGACTTGAAACCTTTATTGTAATGCTTGTTTGAGTAATCAATTTCATGTTTTGTCCTTCATTTACTTTCTATTTTAATTGTTGAATTGCCATCTTAGGGTTTAGTATTAGCAATGAAATATTGAATACTAGACCTTAATCATAGAAAACAAAGCAATCAATATGCCAAGCATCGATAGGTGACGCTTATTGTTTGCGAATTTTATCATTATGACTTGCTTGCTATTTTAATTGTTTGTAATTTAAGATTTAATATTTGCAATAGAGATATTGGATGTTACATCTAGACCATATGAAGTAGGGTAACTAACGAACTAAGGACCGAGAGGTGACGTTTGTTGATTACGAGTTTTACCTAATAATTCTAACGAATTGTACCAAATATCAAAAGATGAAATATTATGACTTAGAATAATTAGGACAGTATGAACTTAATGGATTTTGACTAGTTTAACTAAGTATCAAAAGGTGAAGTCATAACTTATGCAAATACGATATCAAAATATAAATATCTCCTGGTACCAAATCTGAAAATGGTACCCTCATAATACCAAAAAAACTAATTACCAAACAAATATCAATAATTGTGGATAAGTACAACTTAATAAGTCCTAATCAATTTGTCAATTGAGTTAAAAATCGTAACATCTCTTAGTTTTAGTTTAAATTTGCAAACCAACTCGAATCTGAATTTTTTTCCTTTCGCTTAGATTAAATTGCTCAAATCTGAATTGTCCCTGTTTGATCGACACTCAAAAGTACTACAATAGACGGTTGTATACTTACAACCTCTATCTAGCAAATAGGATTAATTAAAACACCACATCATAGCTACAATCATCTAATTGGCAATCCGAGAACACTTATTTTTGTTAGATTTGTTAAACTTTTGGTGCACTACATTGTGTTGTCAAGTAGTGCATCTCTGTCTTTGTTTGTGTTGTCCATCAGACCATTTACTTGTAGAATGGTGTATCCCTTTGCATGGGTTTATGAATCTAAGATTGATTTGCTTATTGAGAAGAAATCAAAGATATGTTCCATAATTGTAAAGAACACTTATTGTTTAGTAAAATCGGTACAAGAAGGAAATTTTGGTTTTAGGAGTTTCGTGGATGTAGGCCTAGTTTGTTTGTAGGCCAAACCACGTGCGTGTTCTTGTGTTCTCTTGATCTCTCTTACTCTTTGCTCTTTACTCTCTCTCTCTCTCTTTACTATACTTGCACTTTGTTATCTTGATTTGCTTAATTGCTATTAATACTTACTTTCTTATGATTTTAGCTAGTTATTAGGGTCTAAAAGTTTGAATTGTAATTGTTAAAAATGCTTCTGCATTAGCACTTGACCTTAGGGCCCAATTCTATCAATTGATATCAGAGTCCACAGGTTCATACTTAGCTAATTGTCAAAATCTTGATAGTTCTTGATCCTATCTTGTGAAAATGGCACAATTGAAGTTTGCAAAAAACCACCAATCTTTGGTGTAGGTTGTAAGAGCTTCTTTTTTTGGAATAGATGTATGGTAAACTACCTTAGTCTATTTGAGCTTTCTTTTCTACCCGTCATAACAGATTGCCCACCCGTTATAATGAGTTTCTAATCCGTTGTAACAGATTAAAGAGGAGAAGTGCAGAAGACAAAGGATTTTCACAAGCTTGACAGAGACTTGAGTTACCATAACGCATCAGTCACCCGTTATAACGAGTCCCTAACCCGTCACAACAGTTTTTTTGCTCGGAAGGGCCTAGAAGTCAGTGAACCAAGCAGAGAAGGGCAAAATTGGAAGTTCTCTAACCCGTTACAACGAGTTCTTTGTTTCTGTAATGCAAGAGAAGAAAATCAAGGATTCAAGACTTCAAGAAGTGCCCTGCCATATACATTGGGAATACAAACCGAGAAGATAAAAAAGTCCTCCTAAAGTTTAAATGCACTCAATTGAGAATCAGAAAGAGCACAAAATCCTTCTCTTACAGCTTCGTAAACATGAGGGAGTTAGGGTAGCTACACTCATCTAATTGTCAATCCGAGAACACTTGTTTGCTAGCTTTGTTTGGTGTACTATATTGTGTTGTCAAGTAGTGCATCCCCGTCCTTGATTGTGTTGTCAATCAGACACGTTTACCTTGTAGAGCGGTGTAGTCTCTTGCATAAGTTTAGAAATTTAAGATTGATTTTTTATGTGAGAAGAAATCAAAGATAACTTCCTTGAAAAACGCAACAAAAATATTTAAATATGGCAAAAACATGGATACTCCAGAAGATAAGTACATTGGATACTTTAGTCCATCTGGGTTATTGAATTCATCTAGATTGGTGAAAAGTGATTCTTTGAAAAACACAGCAAAAAGTTAAAGTGAATAACTTTTCACTAATCTCGATGAATTGAACAGTCCGAATAGGGTAGAGTACCCAATATAACCATCTTTTGGAGGATCCGAGTTTTTGTCAATATATTAAGGCAAAAATTTGGATACTCCAAAAGATGGCTACACTAATGCTCTAACTCGTAAGAATCGATCAATTCATAGAGTTCAGTGAAAAGTGATTCATCCAGTTTTTCCTAACATATTTAATAAGAATAATGTTTCGTAGATATCAATATTGATACCGACTATCGATATCGATGCTATTATGCACATTTAGTTGAGTTACAATGCACATTATTTGAGTTATTATATATGTTATTTCATGTTATTTTTGTACCGAAAAAATTATTATGCATATTAACAAAATAATGTGCATAATAACTCAAATAACATGCATAACTATTTAAGTACAAAAAATAACATGTATAATAACTCAAATAATATACCGATCTCTCATTTAAAAATTTCCGTTTCCACCTGTATCAGATTCAGATCTCACCGTCCACGTGTTCATCATCCATTTGATCTTCCCTTTTCTCATGCGCCCACCGAACCATACAAACAGCGGCAGCACTGCCTGTAGTAGGTCACACATTACACGTACACCAAACAAGCAAAACAAAAACAAAGGCATCAAATAAAATAGAGCAAAATAATTTGACTCTTCCACAAACACTTCCTCTGTCAGATCTAGAGGTGGCAAGTCGGGTCGGTCGGGCGGGTTCGGGTCGGGCCGGGTCGGGTCGGGTTGGAATCGGGTCGGGTGAGGTCGGGTCGGGTTTCGGGTCGGGTTGCATCGACAACTTTCGGGTCATGGGTCGGGTCGGGCGAGGTCAGGTCGGGTTTCAGGTCGGGTTGTGTCGATCTTTTTCGGGTGATGGGTCGGGTCGGGCGAGATCGGGTCGGGTTTCAGGTCGGGCTGCATCGATAACTTTCGGGTCTTGGGTCGGGTCGGGTGAGACCGGGTCGGATTCGGGTCGGGTTGCACCGACAACTTTCAAGTATTATTTTGAGTTTTAAGTTCAATCGAACAAGATCGAATCGCGTTATTGAATTGTACAAGTAAATTTTGACTTTCTCTGATATTAATTTGTTAGTAAAATTAGATTATGATGTTGGCAAGATAGGATTAGATCAATTTACAAGTTGTATCAGGTCAAGTCGGGTTGGGTCGGGTCGGGTTCGGGTCATCATGTGTCGCTCCATCTCGGGTTACGGGTCGTCTCGGGTCGGGTCGGGTCGGGCTTGGGTCCTCATGTGTCGTGCCATCTCGGGTTACGGGTCGTCTCGGGTCGGGTCGGGTCGGGCTCAGGTCGCTCATGTGTCGCTTCGTCTCGGGTTACAGATCATCCCGGGTCGGGTCGGGTCGGGTTCGAGTAGTTTGACTTTATCAAAATATCGGGTCGGGTCGGGTTCAGGTCGGGTCGGGTCGGGCGGGTTTGTCGGGTCGGGTCGGGTTCTGCCACCTCTAGTCAGATCTCACTATCTCTGACTCTCTGTTCTGTTCTCGTTCAAGGTTTTAGCTAGGGTTTGGTGACGTATCTCCAATGGCGACAATTGATATACAAGGAATACTCGACGACCTCCGATCGGGGGAGAAAAAGGTGCCGAAGACGAAGATCGTCTGCACACTGGGCCCCGCGTCCCGGTCTGTGGAGATGATCGAGAAATTGCTCAGGGCAGGGATGAATGTTGCCAGGTTCAATTTCTCTCACGGGAGCCACGAGTATCACCAAGAGACTTTGGATAATCTCAGAATCGCGATGCAAAATACTGGGATTCTTTGTGCTGTTATGCTTGATACTAAGGCACCTTTTTATTACCTCCTTTTTTCTGCGTATTTTAATTTTTATCCCTTTTTTGTGGTTTCGTTGACGAATTTAGTTGAGGTTCTGTGTAGGTGCTAGATTTGGTGCACAGAATTTAACTGTTCATTTAATTAAAATCTTCTGAAAGATAGTGTTAGATACTTAGATAAGGTGGAAATTAGAGATTCGGAGGGAATTTATAATCTCAAATTTTGAGATGGTTATTCTTTATTAAGAATCAAATGTACTAGTGCCTATCTGTTTCTATAATTTAAATGCAAACATTTATTTTAAAATTACTATTTTAGAATTTCATTGATTTGGTTAATTCACGATCCTTTCTGCTAGTTTTCACAATATTTATCAAGGAAATGTACTAAATTCTTCATATCAAAATCTCGTAGGAAATCAAATTTCGTGATTTATAGGCCTTTCTTGCTATTTTTAAATATTTTAAAAACAGTCCAGAAAATGACACTTTTTAATATTAAATCTGGGCTGTTTTAAAAGATATTAAAAAAATAGCAAGAAAGTTTTAAAAATCACTAAATTTGATTTCCTATAAGACGTTGATATGAAGAATTTATTGAGCAACTTAAATCTCAATTTATTGAGAAAATGCATAGCCGCATAGGAGGAAGGGGTGGCTTATGCATATTACCATAGCCTTGCTCCAATTATTTTGTCAACTTCTAACAAATGTAAAAAAAATCTTGTATTTTTTTTAAATTTCACAAATAAAATATAATCTACAAGTCATACATATCATGTGTGAAAAATGATAAAATTTTATGCACATCTTACTGTTCATCAATTGACATAAAATTTGCAATGCTCCATATGTAAGACATACTTAAATTGGATGAAAATTAATAGTCAACTAATCTCTAATGGAAATGGCATGTCTATATTTTTTTATGGTCTATTTTTATTTTTTTAAACATGTTTATAGAAAGTAGTGTCAAATTTGTCAAAATAATTAGTTGTCAAGGGATTGCCACCCTATTTTATTACATGTTTAGCACCAGCATTTAGCTTAGCATAAATGTTTCAGTTTGCTTCCATCTTTATTAATAACTACAGAATTCTAAAATTGACCTCTGATCTAGAACGAGTGCTATGTTGTCCTCCTCCATTTAGTCAGAGATTGGTCTGTCCATTGGGAACTTCTTTAACCGTCAAGCCAGATCAGATGGACTGAGGCGAACTGGTATTCCATTCTTCGTAGTATAGCAGTATAAAGCTATTTCGCTGGGCCAAATTGTACTGAAAAATCAAGTAAATCGATTTATATTCTGGGTTTGAAGTTGAAATAACATGTTCTAGGTGGATTGATTGTATTAATATAAAATGGAAAGGCAAATCATTTACATTTTTCCAGTGAAAACTTTGGTTTTGGTACTTGATTGTTAATTGAAAATGCAAAAAATTGGCTAGTGCAAATTGCAAGTATATGGAATGTCGGGTGGCTGTTAGCAATTACAGTAGCCTGGTGCTACAAAGTTGCCAACACATCCAAAAAATATTGAAGATGGTATTTTTTTTTGACATGTGCTTTAGTAAGATATATCAATTTATGCCTAAGGAGCACTTGGTAACATCTTTGGTGTAGGGACCTGAGATCCGCACTGGCTTTCTGAAAGACAGCAAACCAATCAAGTTGACGAAAGGTCAAGAAATTACTGTCACCACGGATTACTCAATCAAGGGAGACGAGAACACCATTTCTATGAGTTACAAGAAGCTGCCTGTTGACCTCAAGCCTGGCAATGTCATCCTCTGTTCTGATGGTATGCTAAAAGAACCATTAACAACAAAATAATTTAAGTTGGTTATAAACGACATCCAAGTCTAATTGGCTGGTATTATGGCACCAATCAGCTGGTATTATGGCTTCAAATCTTGATTTGGGTGTTCTAATTGGCTGATCCATATGAAGACACATACCAAAATGGAAAAATCCCATGGAAAATCTCAATATTAAGTCTTGTACTCTTTTCCTAATTATTTGGATATCGGAAAATGCATTGATTTTAGAAGTTCTTGACCATTCAAAAACACTGTATTCTTCCTGAAGTAAGAATCAAAAGAAATCTTAGTGGGGTGATCACACAGAGCAATTTGGATTTGCCATATGGATCTAAAAAAATAAATATGAAGTTGTAGCACCGGGCAAATTGGTGCTACTCCTAAACTTAGACCATATCGGGCCTCTCTCCATGTGATGTGATTCATATATGCTGTTCTTGTCATTCTTGAAACTCCACTTCAGTTAGTGCATTTTGGTTCAAACTATCTAGTGCACCGTATTTTTTTTACTTGAGAAAAAACCAACCAAATTATCTAAAAGTTAAGCTCATTAGGAGTGTAGCTTTAGTATATTACACTATTAATTGGGCTTCAAACTATTGACCAAATTGCAAATGGTCTAATCTGACATGAGGTCTCGTAGAATAGCTTCACACTATGCCTGACATGAATCATCTATCTTTTATTGATATTTGCTCGTAAGTGGCTATTTATCATAGGGAAAATTGGTTTTTTGTCACTAAAATTCTTGCCACAAAAAAACATCAAATTGGTTATTTGCCACTAAAATTCAAATTGTGTTATATTTTTTCCATTAACTGAGTTAAAAAATAAATGAATTTCTAAATCCCTAAACTACCCCCGTCTCCCATCTACACGTCCCTAAACATCCACCATGGCCACCGCCAAGTCCCCCACCACCTCCTCCACCAAGCCCACCAACACCACCAAGACCACCACCTGCACCGCCTCCTATACCATCACCAGCACCAGAGCCACCGCCACCTCCACTGCCAAGCCCACCACCACCTCCACCACCAAACCCACCACCACTACCAAACCCACCACCACTACCAGCCCCACCACCTAAACCACCACCAGCTCCACCTAAACCACCACTAGCCCCACCACCTAATCCTCACCACCTCCTCCAAAACCGCCTCCACCACCAAACCGGAAATCCCAACCGAATGGTCCCCGTCCAAAACTGGGTCCACCACCAAAACCCGGTCACCACCAAAACCTGGTCCACGACCAAAACCCTCAAGCAACAAAGGGGCCTTGGAGGAGGAGAAGGTGGAGGTGGAGGAAGAAGAAGATAAGAGCAGAGCGTAGAGGGAGGCGAGGGCGAGGAAAGGCGGCGAGGCATTTGTCGGCGGAGGAGCGACCGAGGAGGTGGCGGCGAAAGGGGGGGGGGGGTAGTTCAGGGATTTAGCAATTTATTTATTTATTTTTAATTCAGTTCTAAATTTCTAATGAGGTTAGTGGCAAAAAAAACACAATTTGATTTTTAGTGGCATATAACCAATTTGATGTTTTTTGGTGGCATTTTGAAGAGTGGCGAGAATTTTAGTGGCAAAAAACCAATTTTCCGTTACATCTATTGACGATGGTTTGTTTCTTTGGTACGACGTTATCACATAGTCTGTTTGGTTATTTCCAAAGACAATTTAAAATATCGGAAATATTTCTGATTTAAACCATCAATTTCCCTTACTCTGATCAGGTACCATATCACTCACGGTTTTGTCATGTGACCTGAAGGCTGGGACAGTCAGATGCCGCTGTGAAAACAATGCAACATTGGGGGAAAGAAAGAATGTCAACTTGCCAGGGATAGTTGTTGATTTGCCAACACTTACTGAGAAGGACAAAGAAGACATACTTGGGTGGGGTGTACCAAATGATATTGATGTAATTGCACTGTCATTTGTACGCAAGGGTTCTGATCTTGTAAATGTCCGTAAGGTTCTTGGGCCCCGTGCTAAGCGTATTAAGCTGATGTCAAAGGTATGAATGTACTGTTAGCTCTGTCTTTGCAGCCTTCATTTTTTTGTGGTATTTTAGGAGAGATTTTTTTTAAACAAGAAATGGAGTATGAAAGATGTTAATGTTTCTTGTTTATTAGATTGTCAAAATTTTAACTTTCCAGGGCATACCTTAAATCTTACCATATTTCTATCTCTTGGAATTGGGGCAGTAGATTGAAGGGTAATTGTTTTGCTTATGCTCAGAGTTGCTTTTATTTTTGTATTCAAAGGTTGAGAACCAAGAAGGGGTTATGAACTTTGATGACATTCTTCGCGAAACAGATGCCTTCATGGTTGCCCGTGGTGACCTTGGCATGGAGATCCCAGTTGAGAAAATCTTCTTGGCTCAAAAAATGATGATCTACAAGTGTAACCTAGCTGGCAAGCCAGTTGTGACTGCTACCCAGATGCTCGAGTCGATGATCAAGTCACCTCGGCCTACCCGTGCTGAGGCAACTGATGTGGCAAATGCAGTGCTGGATGGGACAGACTGTGTCATGCTCAGTGGAGAGAGTGCCGCAGGCGCATACCCCGAGCTGGCTGTGAAGATCATGGCAAGGATTTGTATTGAGGCCGAGTCTTCTCTTGATTACGATGCAATATTCAAGGCAATGATAAGGTATGCGTTCAATACTGTGTGCTTTAGCCCCATGTATGTTGCCTGTAAATTGTCTATTGAATGTATTTATATAAGCACCTAATGTGCAAGTAAACATTTCAGTCTTTTCTTTAATGACCAGGTCTGCCCCTCTGCCTATGAGCCCTCTAGAGAGCCTTGCATCCTCAGCAGTACGAACTGCCAATAAGGCAAAAGCATCGCTTATTGTTGTGCTTACACGTGGTGGAACCACTGCACGTCTAGTTGCTAAGTACCGGCCTCGAGTCCCAATCATGTCAGTGGTGGTCCCACTTCTGACGACTGATTCTTTTGATTGGACAGTAAGTGATGAGAGTCCAGCACGGTATAGCTTGATTTACAGGGGTCTCATGCCTATTCTTGCCGAGGGATCAGCGAAGGCAACTGACTCTGAGTCAACTGAAGTAATTTTAGATGCAGCTCTCAGAGCTGCAGTGGCGAAGAATCTCTGCAAGCCTGGGGAGGCGGTCGTGGCTCTGCATCGTATTGGCATTGCCTCAGTTATTAAGATCTGCATTGTCAAGTAGATTAAAGGGTTGTTATACTTTGTTTATGTTCGACTTTCCTTTCACATGCTAAAGATATGATTAACCTAGTGCTGCACGGGTTATGTCATATACTCATATGTATGAAAGAAATTTCTTTAAACGGAGCAAAACACCCAGTTTATTATGTAGAACACCTTTTGTTTGATGTTTTCGTGTTTTTCTAGTTCTTATTTTTACATGTGATGCGTTGGAAGTTCGCTAGTTGATTCAGGACGGTGGTGCACCGTTTTAGACTTGAACACCATTCTTGATTCCCATGTCCAAGTGGCGATAAGTTGTACATTTAGGAAAATCAGTCGAAAGGTGCACCGTCGTGCCAACAACGATTAATCACCCGAGCCGAGCTAACAATTACATCGGATGCCTTTCCCAAATAAAAGAAGACGAGACAAAAAATACAACAACAAATGAGAAAGGGATTAATTAAAGAACGCACCGCCGTGCCCTAAAATGGCAAATTCTTGTTACACTCATTTCTCAAGTGCAAACTACCAAGTTAACCTCTACCAAACACCGTGTCTCTGTTTGTAGCAAACCTGCACTGCAGCCTTTCAACCTCCTCCTCTAGCAGATGCTTTCACCGGAACTCATATATACCCCAGGATATCCATCCAACATCTCAGACAGTACTTGGTATCCATCCAAAGCCTCAGTTTACACTCAATCGGTATCTCCCAAATCATCAGACATGAATTCCACCGTCAACTCTCCGCTTGCATTTTCTCTCCTTGCTCTCTTGTTCCTCCTCACTAATGTTTCTGGCATGAATATTATTGATAGATGCTGGCGCCGTCAGCCTAACTGGGCAGCCAACAGGCAGCGGCTTGCAATTTGCTCAGTTGGTTTTGCTGGAAAAATGAGAGGCAACCGAGGTGCTGGTATTAGATTTTATACAGTCACAGATTCGCGAGATGATCCAGTCCGCCCATGGCCCGGTACGCTAAGGTATGGTGCCACACTACTCCGAGGAAAGGTTTGGATAACTTTCCGAAAGGATATGGTGATCACACTCAAAAGGCCACTTTTTGTCAAGAGTTTTACTACAATTGATGGTCGTGGTGCAAATGTGCAAATTGCTTATGGCTCTGGTATTGTGCTTCAAGGGGTATATTCTTTCCATTTTTTGTTGTATTCATTCACATGTTTATTGCTGTATTACAGAAGTTTCAGCATATTAATTGGAACATTTTTAAGATTATATTTGAAGAAATATTCTAGGAGGGCATTTGACAAAAAATGAAATAGTACATGAATGGTGATAGATGTGTAGTTGAATGAGTATGATAGAAGAGTGGTACAATGAGTTAAGAATATCTTGAACAATATTTAGTATATTTGGCACAGACATAGTATCGGAGATCGTATTTCTCTCCTCTCTCTATTTCATTCTTTTTCCCTAAAATAGCATAGGATTGTTAAGCTATTGCTATCTCTTGAACAGTAAATTTGTGTGGTACCAAATAGCTCCATACTTTAGTGGCGCCAATGGAGGTAACTGGTAAGTACCTTTCATCTAGGCTTTGCACAAAAAGTAACTGAAAGCAAAAATAATCAGAACAGTATGAAAATAGACCCCTTAATTATTTCCTACATTGTTTTATTTGATAAGAACTCATTTATAATTCAGGTGAGCAATGTGATCATCCATGGTCTCCAAATTCACAACTGTCAGCCCCAGCCAGATGGCCTGGTAGTGATACCAGGTGGCAGGGCGCAACAAATTGGGGGTGCAGATGGGGATGCAATTCGGCTTGTGAGCTCATTCAAGGTGTGGATTGACCACAACACACTCTATAGCAGCAAAGATGGGCTCCTAGATGTTACACGTGGCTCCACTTCAATAACCATATCCAACAACTGGTTCCATGACCACGACAAGGTCATGTTACTCGGGCATGATGACGGTTATTTAAGGGACAGAAAAATGCGGGTCACACTTGCATTCAACAAGTTTGGGCCTAATTGCAAGCAAAGGATGCCCAGGTGAACTTTTTTTTGTTTAGAATATTAGGAAGAAACATGGTAATAGCTAAGCTAGAACATCGATCCAGCTAATGCACATTAATTAATGGTTTGATGATGATTATGTTACTAACAGTTTTATAACCTTGTGCAGGATAAGGCATGGATATGCACATATTGTAAACAATTTCTACAATGGATGGACAGATTATGCCATTGGCGGAAGCAGCGGTCCCAGCGTCAAAAGTCAGTCCAATTTATTTGTGGCTTCAAGTTCTACCAACAAGAAGGTTCAAAATTTAAGTTTGTGAATTTTTTTTCACAGAAATCTCTTATATTATATTATTCGTATAAAATATTTTCCAAGTCTTTCTATTCAACTTTAACAAAATGCTTAACTGGCATTCATTTTATGTCAGCTTTTCAAGTTCTATTTAGCAGAAAGGGTCTAACACAACTAGTGTTTTCAGGTAACATCACGAATTTCCAGCATAGGCTATTCATGGAATTGGCGATCAATCGGAGATGCATTCATAAATGGCGCCAGTTTCAAGCAAACGGGAAGATGGATCCGGCCCCGTTACAGCAAAGAGCAGAGCTTCCGGGCAGAAAGCGTCACAAGGGTCAGAGCTTTAACACGGACTGCAGGTGCAATTCTCTGCTCTGCTAGAGACAGATGCTAAAGTGTCATTAAGGATGGATGATCAGTAACTAGTTCACAACTCACATCAGATGTAAATCAGATCAGGACAGTTGCTTTGTTGTGTTCGTAGAATGGTAGTATGTTAGGTTGGTAATTGCTTCAGTTGGGGGTGAATAATTTTATGTTTTATGTACATGTCATGCTTTAGTTTCTGCACATTGGATTTAGAGGAAATTTGTTAAAGAGTAAAGAAAAGAAAAGAAAATGTTCTCTTGCATGTGTCATGTGTTCGACTCGGACGCAATTATACATGATAACATGAAGGATGAATCTGTACTAAACAGGCTTTCGGCCTAAAACACGGGCCTACAGCCCATAATCAGTTGGGAAGCGTTGATTCAAAGAAATGGCGGCCCAATGAACGACGCCTATTGTGTTTGCTATTATACTGTATATATCCATTGTTGTGGGTTGTGGGTTGTGGGTTGTGGCCGTGACTAACTTTTGATTCTTATATGCGTCTGAATTGTGTTGCTGAATTTTTAACTAAATAATTTATTTGTATTTCTTGGATTGCTTTTTAACCTGAACATGTACAATAATAGGTGATGCTGCGTTTACAGATAGCATGCAAAAGATATTAATTTGGCAGGAACTTGGAAGCGGTATTGCCGCCTTGCCGGATTGTTGAAAACAGATTCTGCTATCGCGTACGGTATGAGAAAGAATATAATGTTGAAAACACATAAATTCTAAGCCGCATATTGTTGACATGAATAATGTATATATTAGAGTATGTAAAAAAAAAATCAGAAGCCATGAATTTTGTCGATGCATGCAGCTTTGAAGCAACATTTAAAAAATAAATAAACATAAACATAATCTCATCAGGCACATCGATCACGGATTTACTGTGAGAGACCAACCTGGATTAAAAAAAAAAACCAAAAGAATACCAGACGTACAAGTAACATGTCAATTTTTGAATTTTTTTATGATCCTGAAAAAAAATAAAAACTACATTTATGTTCTGGTTTAAAAAATTGGGATGACTCTATATTTTAACGTTCACGTTCACATGTGTCATCTTTATGCATGCGAATTCTAAGTGCCTGTGAATACTGCGTTCTAAACTATGCGTTATGTCTATACTCTGCATTCAATAGTATTATTTGAAGACTACATTTAAACTCTGCGTTCAGGAGTGTTTTTTGAACACTGCATACTTTACATTCACAATTTCAACCTTAGAAACTTTTTGGTTGAGAATTAGGACTTCTGGATGCATGCGTATAGATAACACATGTGAACGTTAGAACGTGAAAGTTAAAAAATAGAGTCATAATTGTCAAATTTCTGAAACCAAGATCATAGATGTAAATCTTGTTTTTTCCAGGGACAACTGGACAAGAAAGAAACTTCCAATTTTGGTGGGGTCCGGATCGGATTGTAATGGATTCATGATCCGACCCGAACGATGGCCTAGCTAACCGTTAACTCCAGCAAAAAGAAACGCCAAAATAGGCAAAACGAAAGGAAAGGAAACGGAACAGAGAAAATTTTGCGAAAAGGGACGAAAATCGAACACCAGTTTGTGGAATTGCGGTTGAAGAATGATCGCTCGAATTAAGAATGGGGTTCTTTGAAGGCCTCTTTGGTATAGGGATAGGGGGGAAGAAAGGGAGAGAAATGGAGGCCGGAGCGGGTTGCGAACCGGTCTCTGGCCTTTCACCCATCGCCAGCTCCGTTGTTCATCGATGCGCCAGGTTGCATTTTCTTCTGTCTCTTCGTATTATTATTAACCGAGGCATCTTCATAAATGATTTTAGTTCGTCCTTATGCAAACTTGTGATAGCAAAAACTGTTTGGGGCTTTTCTTCATTTTTCTTCATTTTTAGTCTTTTTCAGAGCAATGCTTTTGTAAAACAACAAAAAAAGGTGGTGAATAATTAGAATTCCTTGTTAATTTCGCTCTATTGTGTCCCCTGGCAAACCTCAAACAAGATGTCCATATAATTTTGCAAATTTTACATCTTATTTAGGCATTACAATATTTTTGCACTTCATAGAGCGCGTGTAATGTTGGATCACTCGATTTTTTTTTTTTATGTGTAAACTGCCAAAAAAAACTTGAACTTCTTTGTTTGTTTTTCGTAATTGATTATTTTATTACATTACAGGATTCTCAGCATGCGAACAGAGAAACTGGTGCAACAATTCAAAATTGAGCTGCCTTATCATGCCATAGAACCTGAGAAATATGGGAGAAATCTTCTGGTATACTCCTCCTACAAGGCTCTACACGAGGACACAAAAAACATTGACTACTTGTCGGAAAAGGAATTCCGTGTTCTGACTTATGATATGATGCTTGCTTGGGAAAACCCCAATGCCGACGTTGACTCCTCAAACCAGGTTACCTTTTTTAAATCTACCATGCCCCTTGTTCTTGTTCTGCCCCCTATTTCACCTAACACCTATGACACATGGGGCCCGTTTTATGTGGAGGCCCTCTCTCATAAGTGGGAGGTGAAATAGGGGGAAAACCCGGGGCACTGTAGCAATTCTCATTTATCCATTAAATTCTGATGCCTAGGTAGTTTAGTTCTTCTTGTTTTTTTTTTCGTTAAAGAATGTTTAGCCTGGTAAATGGAAGTTGTTTCTGCTTTTTGGATGAGTACACACTAGATAGTCCTTTTTCTGATTTTGCAAAGGCCAAAGGGTACACAATAAACAATTGTTTTGATATCTTGTTTCATTCTGATCTGAGGTATTCTGTGCATTTTACACAACAGGAAAAATACAACGACATTAAGAGAGAAACTGAGGAGGAAGAGGCAGACTCATTATTTATTTCAAGTGCTACAAAAAATGCTATTCAGGTTATAATTTCACCATCCTCACTTCGTTCCTTGCTCTTTCTTGCTTTCACTGATTTGTTTCCACAATTTCAATTGTATGGTTATAGTTAGAATAGATTCCTGCATTCATAACCATTTGATTTAAATATTGAATCGTAAGTTTCAAAACAGAATTCACAAAATTCTGAATACTTGACATAAATGTGCGCCATGATATTTAAATGTGAGTTCATATGTTATAGACCGATGGGTACAAATAAAGTTTTGGGAGATAAATCACGAGTCTTCTCCATTTCACTGAAGTAGAAGGCAACCTTACAAATAAATCCTGAACTAAACACAACACCCCTGAAAGCAACAAGCACATTCAACTTCAAATAGTTGAAACTAAGAACTGGAGGTGACGTAGTTATTAAATTTTTTATTCCATGGTATAAAAAGAGTTTGATCTATATACGGATTTATTGTATTTTATTAGGTGGATGGAAAGCAAACTGTGTCATCAGAAGCTTTTGCCAGAATCGCACCTGCTTGCCCCATCATAGCTGATCCAATCACAGTAAATAATTTATTTGAGTCACTGACAAGCTATTGTGGTGGTCGTCTCCATTTTCTCATATATGACAAGTACATCAAGTACCTAGACAAGTAAGTGATCTCTTTCTAGATTTCTTAAAGATACGAGTTCATAATATAATATAGCAACAGTCAGTGCATATTGTACTGCTTAATGACACACAATGTTAGGGATAATTTAGTTATATGTTTGACCTCATGTTGTGTAAACTCCACCAGCATACATAGTAACATAAAGTACAAGATTATATTATGTTCGTAAGTTAAAACTGACTATTAATGTAAGTTCTCGTTCTTTTTAGAATAATCTTGAATAGATCTAACTTTTAGTATGTTAGTTGGCATGTTTACCTTCTTTTTTCTTATAAACAAATCAACAAGTTTACATATTGCAATTTGGCGCAAACTTGAGACCAATGACATTTGAGTTCTATAGGGTGGTGAAGGCAGTGAGGACTACAGCTCCTCATGCAGCATTACTTAATCTTTCTGAAGGAGAGATCGTATTAGATGTTGATGGTGTTTCAGCAACTAACTCTGTTTTCCAACATATCGGCACTTCTACTCGGCCTGGTTAAACCTATTTCTGCTTTCTTTTGTAATTTCGTTTTCATAAAACCTAGCTATATTCCATGAACCCCATAAAAGCTACAATGTAATTTGTAAACTTTCTGGTGTAAATTTTCAGCTCTTTTAACGGCACGACACTGAAAGAAAAACTCCATAAAGCATTAATAACTAGCAAATTCTAGTTGATGCAAATGAAACCATTATAAAACAAGAGAAAATAATAGACTGGAATATTTTTGGTTTCAAGAGCAGAAAAATACTTGAGAAAAAGCTAAATCCTTAATCACCGTTGCCCTTTAGAGAGCAATACTAGAAATTATAGTAACAGTGATTACAGTGGTGTCCTGGTCCTGTTTATTTTTATCTTTTGGGGGGATACTGTACATTTATACTTGTTGTTTTCCACGAATTCAGTACAGAAGCTCATTTCATCCACTTAAAATGTAGACTCATTTGTGAAGTAATGTTAGGATGTTAATTTCAGGACGATTGACGCTTACCAATCGAGCAATATATTTTGAGCCATTAGGTGTTGGTTTCTCTTATGGGAAACCTATAAGTTATGATTTGGAAAAGGATCTAAAGCAAGTTGTGAAGCGTGAGTGTACTGGACCATGGGGGGCACGCCTCTTTGACAAGGCTGTTATGTATAAGTCAAGTTTCTTGTAAGTGAAATTCCTAGTTCTAAAACAAACTAATGGGCATAATTTGCTACCTTAAAATTTCTCTATTGAACCCTTGCATTTAATAATACTTGATTTGTACCCCTCCAGAACTCGTGTTGGATTTTTTTTTTTCTAATTCTGCTTTGTATGTTTCATGCATATCTTAAAAAGATGGAAACTATGAGATACTAGCTAGAATGCATGTGCAAAAACTAAGATTTTGTTATGTGTTCATATTTATCTTTGAATGACAAATTTGGCCATATGTCACTCTTTCCTGCAATTTTTTTTTCAAGAAGTATTTTAATTACAATTCAATCAAAATTGTTCCGAGTACTTTTGCTTAATCGTCAATCCTTTTTCTTTACATAAACAGGACTGAACCAGTATTCATCGAGTTTCCACAATTCAAAGTCCAAACACGACGGGACTACTGGTTTGCCATCATAAAGGAAATTCTACACGCGCATAAATTCATACGCAAATTCAAGCTATCAGGTCTCAAAAAAGCTGAGATACTCTCTGAAGCCACACTCAGTGTGTTTCGATATCGTGCTTTAAAAGACGGCTTTCACATAATGCCTTCCCAAGTTAAATCCACTCTTTCCTTTTATTTGGCTGAAAAGCTCCCAAAGGGTGATAAAATATTGGATGCTTTGTACAATCACTTGGAGACACTGTTTACTGGATATGAGTCAAATCCGCAACCAGGTCCTCATTCAGGCCCCTTCCCTCCTGCTATTTGTGCCATCCAGAGACTTGGGTTTGTTTTGTCAGACAAGGAGGTGAAGTTTGGTTTTTATGGTTTAAATATTGATAGTGGTCCTAGCTCATTGGAGCTAGCAGTGAGGAGGTCTGCTTCTTATTCAGGTCGGGCTGAGGCTGCTCGTGCCACGCTTGAACAGGTTAAGATGGAGGATATAGATACCAATGTAGCTGTGCTAAGGGTATGATGGAAAAAGAATTAACAGTTTTCATAAGTTTGCTCTTCCTCTAGTGAACTCTTCAATTTGAAGTACATATAAAAAATGTATAATTAATGCTTTTGCTGTTGATTTTCGTGTAGATTGAACCAATTCTGGAAATATTTGGTAGAATTAACTTATAAATATGGGCAATTTGGTCCCTCCCCCTTTTAATCTTACTTTAATTTTATTGTCAAGTATGTAGTTTGCACCAAAAGGTTGCTTGTTAGTTGACAACATGGAAAGCACTAGCTAATATGCTTCATTCTTTTGTGGACGATCCATGTTTGCACTGTGCATCAATACCATTGGTTACTGCTCCGGTTTATGGAGGAGTGCTATTGGGCTAGTGGGTCCTGGTTCGGTACCTCTTCACTAATCATCTCCCTATCTCTCTCTCTCTGGTGCAGGAATTGTTGTTTCCTTTGATGCAAATTGGGGAGCTTATGCTGTCTTTAGTGGAGTGGAATGACCCTTTCAAGTCTCATGTGTTTCTCTTTTGTTTTCTATTCCTAATCTATAGGTAACAACATTTTTCTTTGTATTATGAAGAACTTTAATATCCCATACACCAACAGATAACCTGTGAGTTTTAAATATCTTCATAGCATCCTATCATTTTCTGAAGTACGAACTCCGCGATACCCTGCTTTCCCATACATGCATGAGAAGTGAGAAAGGAGGAGTGTTAACCTACTTTGGTCAATATTCAATGCATATGTTTCCCTTTAAGTTTGTTAAAACAGCATCCTTACTTTTGCAGGGATTGGATAAGATACATAATTCCTTTTGTATTCTTCTGTTGTGCGGTTTTCATGCTATGGAACAAGCACCACAGAAAAGGACGTCCAATAGAAGCCTTCCAAGTGCCTCCCCCACGACACAAGAGCACTGTTGAGCAGCTTCTGACTTTGCAAGAGACTATATCTAAGTTGGAAATGGGCATTCAGGAGGGGAACATAACTCTTCTCAAGCTCAGAGCCGTTTTATTTGCAGCATTCCCCCAGGTTTGCCTCAAAGCTCCTATTTTTTGGGATCCCTCATTTTTAAAATTGAGTAAATTTCACAATTGTGTGTCCCAGAAGAAGGTTGCATGGACCACTGCCAATACCATCACCTCGCAACATGGCCTCTGCGAACACAGAGGCAGTAGACAAATATACCACACAACTCACCTGCCCCGCCCTCTCTTATCACACAGAGGGGCGGATGGAAGGAAAATAAATGAGGGTCAATTGACCCCTCAAGAAAATATTAATACATGAACTCACAATTGGCTTCCATACTATCACAAAAAAAATTACACTATCAACCTTTATACTAATAAATAAGCTATGACACATTATTGACCCCTACTGAGAAACTTTCTGCCTTCACACCTGCTCATGCACACAATGACACATCGAGATAATAGTACTATTCCCAGTTACATAATTTGAAACTCCTGGTTATGATTATTTGTTTATTCTGGACCTGCTAGTCCTGAGTCTTGACTGGTGCTTGATTGTACCGCTCGTATTGCAAGGAGTCTTGTGTTGTTTCTGAGGGAGAGATTTTTCTTTTAGCTGATATGTTAAACATGTTAATAATATTAGAATTTTATTCAATTTTCTTGTGCAGACGACAAACAAGGTCGCAATTACACTAGTTGTAGTGGCAGTTTTGTTCATTCTTTTACCTTTCAAAGATATATTGTTGTTGATTCTACTTGAGGAATACACTAGAAAAATGCCGCTAAGGAGACAGAGTAGTGAGAAGTTGGTACGAAGGTTGAACGAATGGTGGAGTCGGATACCAGCTGCACCAGTTCAGCTCATGAAGCGTCAGGAAAGCAGAAGATAAAAGTTGTGAACAAAGCAATATCAGATTCTTCTTGACATTGATTTTTTCCCTTTAGCAATTCCACTAATCTGATAATTCCTTGCAATGTGAATAGAAAAAGGTAAATAAAGCATAAACAGACAGGTAAGTGTTAGATACTTTTTTGCCTATGATTATTTCTGTACAATAAACAGTGATGAAAAAGGTAAGTGTTGATATATATTATTCCCATACAGATACAGTTTGTTGTTGTTCTCATGGTTTGGTTAAATGAGGAATCTAAATTGCAACACGTCGCTTACATCGATCTTGTGTGATTAGATTATGACTTCGAGATAATTCTGTCCACGAGACTACAACTGACGTACGTCTCTCATCTCCCGACATCTTTGGATTGTAACTCGTAGGTGCTGCTTGAAATGTCTAAATAAGACCGGAAAACTGATATTAGATGCCATTTGGTTGGTAGCTTTGTGCCTTTGTTTCTTTCGAAATATGTTTTAGCGCTAATTTTCTACAAATCTTTACTGTCACAATCATAATAGTTTCATAAAAAAATTGAAGATTAATTACCTTCATTACATGAGTAAAATTGGTAACTATAACACCTTAAACGTTCTACTTACAAGCTCCTCACTACATGACAAATAAAATACATTCTAATTATAATTCTTTCCTTCTCAGCATATATGTGAGATCTTGTCCTCCCTCATAGAAGCCTCCACTATAAGACAAAAAAAAATCATTCACTCCTCTTCTTTCTCCCTCACACTCTTTTCTCCCTCTGTTCTCACTGGCTCCGTCTTCCGCTGTACTTTTCCTTCGCAATAAAGTCTCTAAATTATGTCATAACAAGTCTATATATTAAAACGTGCAAGTCTTTATTTTTAGAAGAAACAAGTGTCTATATTAGAACATGTATGTCTTTATTTAGAACAATAATGTCTTTATATTAGAATCTGCAAGTCTCAATATTAGAAACTGCAAGTATTAGTATGAGAAAATGCAATTCTCTATATTAAAACATACAAATCTTTATATTAAAAATTGCAAGTATGTATATTATAACAAATAAGTATTTATATCGGAACATGCAAGTCTCAACTATTTGGAACCAGTGAGTATTTATATTGAAAAATTATAATATAAAGACTTTAGTTTTAAATATAAAGACATGCATGAAAATAGACAGAGCAAACAAAGCATAGCGGAACTGGTGCAGACATAGCAGAGGGTTAATTGTTTGTCTTCTAGTGGGGATGTGTAAAGGGGGCATGTAAGGAAGGTTGTTAGTACCAAGTAAAATTACTGTGTTCTTACTTCTTAGGAGCACCAAGGCCTATCATGACCTCCCGTGCTCGAACTAAAAATGATAATCATCTTCAAATTTTAATTTATCATGCTCAATAATTTTTTATATTAAGATCTTGTGGCATATTAACATTTATATCTTTAGAGTTCATTCAGTGCTTGTTTAGGATTTTATTAATATGACTCAAAATGATAATAAAATAATCAACGTTTATGCATAAAACTATAAAAATATGTCACTTAAAAAAAAGTCCAATTTATTAATTATAATTTTTTATCAAAATTGATGACGCCATGGCGGTTCGATTGCGTCATGAATTACGTCTCACGCACCTCAGAATTTTATCGTTAATTCATTTATACTTTATACAATAGAAAATAAAAGGTGGATCGCTTGTGTTTTTTCTCCATTTCGTTTCGATTTCGATGTGAAATGAGAAAATTGACCTAATGTGCGGTAAACAATTGAATGGAATTCAACATTTGGCTTGAATTTAGTCACTCACCTTTTTCGTTGTTTTTCATCAAAAAAATAACGCAAAATTGAAAATGACTACTAAATTACAATTATATTTGAAAGATGAATTATTACGAAGAATTTAGAAGAAAAAATGCATTTATGCTAATTTTCATTAAAATTTTGATGCAAAAATAAATGAGTGATTAAATTTGAAGATATATCGAAGTTTAGTGATTAAAAATGGATAATTCAAAATTCAATGACCAAATGTGAATTTGATACAAAATTTAGTGATTTTTCAGAAAATTTACCCAAAAAAAAATCATTACTCCTATTAAAATTCCCTAAAGTTTGCCTCCCAACTTAGTTATTGTTTATCTTTCATAACTAATTTTTTGCCTGTTGCTAAATTTCAGAATATTCTTTTAAGTTTCTCCGTGAAATTCTGTCTTTCTGCTTCATCTCTCTGATTTTATATTTTCTTTTTATGAATTATGTTGTTACTATTAACATTTTTATAGTTATATTATTATCATATAGTTTTACGTATTATTGCTTTGCCATACTATAATTATTTTAATATGCATATCTTATCAGATATATATTAATTTTATGAACATATGTTGTTACTATTAGCACACAAGTTAGGTATTATCATTAACTTATGAGTTATCACTTGTGGTTTTAATATTACCAATTTTGTTATATCCACAATCACTTAAAATTTAAATAAATAATTCAGTTTCATGACTAACTTTTGTTATTTCGTGACTAATTTTTGTCGTTTCTCCTCGTCTTTTTTTTTTCCATTATCATTCCCTCTTTCTTTCTTTGATCATATTTTCTTCCTACTCACTTATGTGGTTACTATTAATATTTTATGAGTTATGTATTATCAATTGTGATTTTAAGTATTATTAATTTTGTTATACTATAATGAAGTCACATCAATATGTATATCTCATCAGACAAGATATTATTGCTATGAACACTACTACGGAAAAGGGCTATTATAGCCCACCTATTACAGCGGACAGGCAGCAATGCCGCTATAATAGCTCTAGAGTGGCATTTTAGAAATTATCTCTGAATCTATTATAGCGGCTATTTGTTAAAGGCCGCGGTTACAGCGCCAGAAAAATATCTCCAAACCTATTATAGCGGATCCTTAATAAAGGCCGCTATAATAGCTACCTCTGTAAAAGCGGACTTTAGAACAAGACCGCTATAATAGGCTGTTACAGCGGCCCCTCTAAATAAGCCGCTATAATAGCTCGAGTTTTACAGCGGCTTGGTATGGAAGGCCGCTATAATAGGTTTCAGGTTATTTTTCACAAGCGCGCCAATACCTTTCTTCCCCATTTCATTTGGCGCCCAAATAACCAGCAGCCATACTCCATAGCTAACAGCCATTAATACTCCATTAAATACACATCTTCAAATCTTTAAAACTCAATTTTTTTTGCCTAACTTCAGTTGTAATAATCCTTGAAGCGATCGAGAGAGACGGGCACACTGCACATAGCGTGAGTTCGTTGGAGTTTTTATTGAGGTTAATTCATTCTCTATATATATTTCAATGTTTTAATTTATTAAAATGCATTAATATTAACTTAATGGCATTCATTGCATAAATTTTGTTAGGTATTGTCATATAGGACCAAAATATCGGCAAATAAACTAATTTAGGTCGGTACCCGTTCGGGATTAATCCAATAGGGATTAATCTCGAATAGTCCCCGTTTGGGACTGCTCTTTGAACACTTTGTCTCATTTAGGATTAGCGGGCGTACGATAGTTGCAATCCAGTGTTTGCGGATATTTCGGTAAAGTATTTTCCAAATTGTTCCCACGAATACGTGCGTACATGCAAATGTGCGTCGGCGTATTCGGGGAGCTAAGGGGAAATGCTGCCGAAATCTTCGCAAATACTAGATTGCAACTATCATACGTCCGCTAATGAGACAAAGTGTTCAAAGAGTGGGTTAGGATGGTTGGCCAGCCCAAAAACTTAATTATTTGGAGCTTTTGATACCCATATATACATTTAATTCACATTATAATAATTGATTTTTCAGATGGATCGTCGTAGAATATGGATGAATGGCGAAACGAAAACAGCTGAATATCTGAGAGGAGTTGAAGAATTTATGAAATGTGCAGGGAAATATATGAAATTACAAGGTGAAAAGTCACTTCTATGTCCGTGTTCGAAATGCCAGAACATGGTTAGGCATAGGGATGTCGATGAAGTGGAACTGCATTTGATTAGAAATGGATTTATGAGGTGTTACACCCGGTGGATATGGCATGGAGAGAATGTTGAAAGATCGACAGAAGTAATAGGAACGAGTGGGTTTCAAAATATTGAAAATGTTCAGGATAATAATGTTGAAAATGTATGGGATGAATCAGGAGGTGATCATGAAAATGTAGAAATTACTGAATTAATAGAGAATCCGCAATTTACAAACAATGTTGTCCAATTGGATGAAATAATGAGTGATGTTGAAATCGATTGTGCTTACATTCCCGAAATTTTGGATAATTTGTTTCGCCATGAATCTAATATACCATTATTCCCTGACTGCACGAAATATTCGAAAATATCTGCTATTTTCAAATTGTATAACCTAAAAGCCAAGAATGGATGGAGTGACAAGAGTTTTACATCTTTACTCCAGCTTTTGGGAGACATGTTGCCAGAAAATAATGCGCTACCTGATTCAACTTACCATGCCAAAAAATTGTTATGTCCTTTGAGTATGGAGGTTCAGAGAATTCATGCATGTCCGAATGACTGAATACTTTACAGAAAAGAGTATAACAATCTAGATAAATGCTCGACGTGTAATGCATCACGGTACAAATCAAGAGGCGATAATGAGAATGAGGATGGAAAAAAAGGCCACCCGCGAAAGTGTTATGGTACTTACCGATAATACCAAGATTTCGACGTCTCTTCATGAATCCAAGAGACGCTAAATTATTACGGTGGCACTATGATTGTAGGAAATTGGATGGAAAATACGACATCTAGCTGACTCTCCCGAATGGAGAAATATAGATAGAAAATTCAAAGATTTTGGGAGCGAGCCAAGAAATTTAAGATTGAGATTACGTACGGACGGAATGAATCCTTATGGCAATATGAGTAGCCGCCACAGTACATGGCCGGTGTTACTGTGTGTGTATAACCTTCCTCCATGGCTCTGCATGAAAAGAAGATACATAATGATGCCATTGTTGATTTCGGGTCCCAAGCAGCCGGGAAATGATATAGACGTTTACTTGGCACCATTGATAGATGACCTCCAAAAATTATGGAATGAAGGAGGAGGTGTACGATTCAAATTCGAAAGAACACTTCACTCTTCGTTCCATGATTTTCTGCACGATTAATGATTATCCTGCATACGGGAATTTATCGGGTTACAAGATCAAAGGAGGTAAAGCATGTGCCATTTGTCGAGAAGACACGCATTCCATACGATTGAGTCACTATAAAAAGAATGTTTACATGGGACATCGAAGACACCTTGCAATTAAGCATCCCTATCGAACTTTTACAAAGGAATTCGATGGAAAAGAAGAGCCAGTAAAAGCTAAACAACCATTATCTGGAAGAAATGTTTATGAGATCGTGAAGGATATAAAGATCCATTTTGGGAAAAAAATCTGATAATAGTTCTTTGAAAGACTCAATATGGAAGAAGAAGTCTACATTCTGGGATCTTCCTTACTGGCAATATTTGGAGGTGCGACATTGTTTAGATGGAATGCATGTCATCAAAAACGTTGCCGAGAGTATTGTGGGTTTGTTGTTGAACATTCCTGGTAAAACAAAAGATGGGGTCAAAACAAGGAAGGACATGTTCGAACTAGGGATTCGGCCCGAGTTGGCACCACACACTACGTCAGCGCAATAAACAAAATGCCGAAAAAATGATCCACCACCACACTACTGGTTCGGGTGGAATTAAAAGCGCACGAAAAAATTAGGAACCCACTGATATTATCAGAATTGGAGATGGTATTAATTTTTTATGTTTCTATATTAAAAGCGCACAGATAATAATTTAGATAACTAATTTTTTACTTTAATTTTTCATTGTGTCAAGAGAGGAGTCGGAACTGATCAGCCCCTCCATCGGTGATAGAAGTCTGGCATTCCTTCGATCTCATGCCAGACGGGTTAAGGAAGGTGAATATGTCATTGTCAATGATGCGACGAGAGAGGTCGCTAAGCGAGTGGTACTATATTCTTCTTTCACTTTTCTCAATTTATTATACTATCTAAATTATAAACTCATTATTTTATACTATTCTTATTCTTATTTTAATTATTTTTAGGTAGAAAAATCCACAGAAGCCTCCCAAGGGGCGTTCCGAGAGCATCGACATCACGACGTACTCACAGCCGCTCTCGGAACTCAGGAGCATGAAGGTAGGGTGCGAGGCTACCCCAATACGGTTGGGCTCAAAGATGTGTACGGAAAAGGGCCAAGGACGAGAATTACGCATGAGAGATGCGTCTCCAGAGAGGAGCATGAACAACTGCAGTCTCAGTTCTTGAGTATGCAGGAGTACATGCTCAGATCAAATAACATGAGTGCGATGTTGCAGTTTGCTTCCCAACAGGCCAATATGCCTCCCCACCAGCCTAATATGCCTCCCCCGCAGCCGACGCAGCCTAACTATTCTTGTTGGAGAGCCGAGGACATACAGGTTACTTCTTTTCACGATGTTTATTATTATATCTTATTGTTTGCGTAGTATTTGACTAATTCTTATAATGTTGCTTTAGGTCGCCACACCGTGCAACTTGTATGATCCGGCAGATGCATGTAGGACGATGGTGGCACATGGGACAATACTGCCATATGACCAGAATGCTTCAACAATTCACAATGCCCCTATTCCTCCTGATACAGTTAGGGTGACGATAGATGCGGTCGTTACAGGTAATGAATTAAAGTAACATATATAATGTCTTAATATTTTTGCTAATGAATGAACTAAAATAGTTACTTATTGTAGGTCAAGAACGAGTGAAAGTGCCTTATCCAACCGACGATTTGTATGACGTCAGTGACCTAGTCACTTATCCTGTATGTTGGCCTTTATATTTTGTGGAGCTGTGTCCTCAGCAGCAGGTATAATGAATCCACTAAATTCTAATTTATTATGCATTTAATTTGATTGTTGTACTCACATGATTTAGCGCAGGCTCGAGCACCTGAGATGGAAAGAGAGAAGGTACCAAGTTCAAGCACGAGCATTTATCAGAGGCCTCACCTTCTTCCCGTTGAATTATTGAAGTTTCTTGACCCATCTAGCTTAAAGCTTTACAATACGGTATGCATTTGACTTATTTCTTGTAAAATGAATAAAAAATTCGATATTGTTGCAATTCACAAGATCATGTTTAATAGGTGATGTCGCAACCGGTGGACCAAGTTATCTTCACAATTGGCGACAAACAGTTGTTCCGGATAGATGATGTGCAATTGGTGGCACATAGTGAGATAATGGATATTCTCAAGTCGGGTCAATGGTTAAGTGTCTCGATTCTTCAGATATGGTGCAAGTAAGAATCTTTCAATTTAATTTATATGCAATTACATTATAATTAATACTTAGTACATATATATATAATTCCAATCTGTATTTATAAACACAGGTCTCTTTCACATTATCTCTGGAAATTTGGGTTGGCCTCGAAGTTTATTTTTCTTGATCCCGCCTCGTGTTCGAGAACAAGTGTAATTGAGAACTATGCCACCACAGTCAATTACATTACGAACTTCTTCATTACAACTAAGGACCCAAAATCCATGATATTTTTGCCATATATCGAACGGTTAGCATAATTAATTTTTGATAATTCAGTCACTTCATATGAATTCATACTTAATTATGTTAAACGTGAGTTGCAGCAATCACTGGTATCTCTTAGTTTTGCAAATATCATCAACAACGATTTATGAGATTGATTCGCAAAACAAAACGGGAAACATGCTCGAAATTATTAGGGCATTGAATGCGTAAGTTTCCTTTGCTATCATTTTTAACAATCTTATTTTATTTATTCAATATATTTATTTGGACTTGTATACACTTGTACAGGTCGTTGCGGCAATATTATCAATCAAAAGGTTCAAGCAAAAGTACAAAATTCGAGATCAGAGTGGTAAAGGTAAGTATTCTATATTTTATCTCAAATTGGAGCTTATTTCCTTCGAAATGTAAAGTTTAGGAATTACGATGTAAGTATGTTAGATTTAGGGTTTTCAATTTAGGATTTAGAGTTGTAGGAGATTCATTGTTTAAGGTTAATTACTAAAGTTATCGGGTTTAGTAAATTTCATCACTTACTATTCATTTTGTTTATTTCTTAAATTTGTAGAGTCCTCCGCAGCCCAATGGCTGGATTTGCGAATATTATGTCATGCGGGCGATGTTTTACTTTGCGATGCGTTACAACGATGTCTCTAGTTTGAGATCGCTGAAGTTAAATGTGCGCAATTTATTCTCTAATGATTATGTACATATTTGTATTTATATGTATGCATATGCAAAAGTAATAATGATTGAATTTTATTTTAATGTGTTTTTTAGGAGCTCGAGCCATATCCTTTGTCAGTGCCCGATAGCGAGATCAACAAGGTAAAAGAAATACTTTGCGATTATATGAGTTATTACTTGTGAGTTTTGTACACCTTAGATGTTTTATTTGATGTTTGTATTGATATTTTGTTGTATTTATGTGATGTTTGTATGTGACATTTTTACGATATATATGTGAGATTTTAGTTTACTTATATATGTTGATATATATTGATATGTTTATTTGTGTATTATGTGAAATTAATTATGTATTATCTAAATTATAAACTCATTGATATACATTTGTATTGGTACAATTTGTATGGCTAGCAATTGGGGGCTAGCCACAGAAAACCGGCTGCATTTATAAAAAAAATATAAACTTAATAGCGGACATAACGGAAAAGCCGCTATAATACCTAAGAATATTTTAATATAATTTTCACACTGTTATAGCGGGTTTTAGTTGAGGGCCGCTATAACAGATCATCTGTTATAACAGCCTTTAGTTAAAAGCCGCTATAACAGATTAAATCTATTATAGCGGCCTCTTCCTTTTATCCGCTATAGTAGCTTCTATTATAGCAGCTCCGTAGTATTGTCCGCTGTAATAGCTCGAATCTGTTATAGCGGATTCTTTGTACCTATAGCAGCCCCCTCTATTACACCGGCCCCCTGTCCGCTGTAATAGACCTTACAAGGCCGCTATAACATGTCATTTCTGTCATAGTGGAATTTATGTTGTAATTATTAGCACTTACACAGTAAAGTATCATTGCTCGTAGTTTTAAGTATTATTATACTATAATCAAATTAATACTTAGTTTACAAATATGTAAAAATGATAATAATTAGATTATATCACTACCATAGAATATACTAACGGTTAAAATATCTTTGGCAATATGCAACCGTTGCTGTATAATGGATTGCTGAATCATGTGAAGAACTGTTGAAAAAATTGTTTTGACAGAGAAAATAAGAACTTAATGTTCGACTAAGACAACGGTTATTTACTATTAGCTGTTGCTTTATGTGAGAATGAGGCAACGATTATTAGTAAATAACTGTTGCCTTAGTGATTATTTTTTTAAATGTTTTATAAATGACTAGCTCCAAATTTTGCTAGTCAATATATCACTTATAAAATTGTCACATATAAAATAAATAGCACTATAAAATATATATAACACAATAAAACATTAATATAATATAAATATGTTGCAAATCACAATCTGATCGCAATAAAAAATAAACTCTAAACTCTGAATCGTAAGAACTAGCTAGTTCAAAAAGCTAAAGTTGCTCGAGAAGACACGCTTGTGAAGTTGGTTGCTTATTTACCTCTACATGTATGTTATGTAACCTCATAACTTATCTGTAGCTAGTTTTAAAACTAAGGTTCTCAAGGTTTCAAAGATGAACATAACCCAAAAAGATGCAATTGCCGAACTACTAAGTCCGACTCGATCAATTGCATCATTTCAGCCTATGGTCCCTTGAAAACTCTAAGAATTGTTGTCGATTTTCTCCTCTTGTACGGAACCCCTGCAAAAACACAATAATACAAATAGCAAACAATTAGTACTCTACAATGCACAATAAAATGCCAAATAAAAAAATAGATTAAATAACATACTCTTCTTTTAGGCAAGAAATTGGTCTCTCTCTTTTAGTTGAAACACTTGAAACACTTGACTTTCATCAAGTGCGTTGATAGGTGTAATCAACCATTCTATGGTTGGGTTTTCACCAATCAATCTTGCTTCACATACAAAAGTGTTGTAAAATAATTTTGATTAGCTCACCATGTCATGCTATATTATAATAGTAAAATACTTTAAATGTATGTACATATCATAATTGGTAGTCTTATTTGGATGATATAGGGTAGTTTTTTATACTTATTTTGATTATCTCACCATTTCCCATCTTGTGAGATTCAGACTTAGTAGTGAGAAACCCATTATGACGGATGGCAACCCGTTGTGATGGGTTAGGCATGCATTACAACAATGCAAGGCTCTGTCAAACTCCTTCTCTACACTTTCTTCTGGCTCTTCTCCTCTTCAACCCGTCGTGACGGGTTGGTAACCCGTTATGACAAGTTAGGAACCTGTTGTGATGGATTTCCTTGCGTTAAGGTAACACAAGGCTCTGTCTTGCTTGCACTTGGTGTCTACTTGATCATCTTGACTTGTACATGCAACATGAAACCTTTTTTGCAACATTAAATTGTACCTGTATAAACCTGCATCTCACCACAACTCAATTGTGCAAGGTTAGTACTGATTTGTTTTGCAAATTGTCAAACCAAAGAAGAGTTAATCTAACAAACTCCTCCTTTTGATAATTTACAAAATTCTATGTGTGTGCATATTAAATTTCATGCACAACACCACATTTCTCCTCTTTTTTTACAAAGTTTGGCAAAATGCTCAATTCAAAATTGATTTCTCCCCTAAATGTAAGCATGTATTTCAATTACAAGCCAAGGTAAGAGACAAGGTTCCCCTCAAAATATTCATTATATAAATGTGATAATCAAGCACAAGTTATTGAGTTATATACTTCCCCTCAATTCAATTCACAATTTATAATATGACAATCAAAGCACATAAAAGATAAATGGAAAGCATGATCAAGAGAATATAATATGCAAGCAAACTTTTCAAATAATCAAATCAAATGCATATGAGATATAACATGAGTACAAATCATCAAACTAAACAAGTTAAAGTTCATTGGAGCATAGCGAATTAAAATTTCTACCCTAAATATGTTTATTCATCATCACTACTCTCATTATTATCATCACCTGGATTGACTTGCGTAGCCTCCTCATGTCCTTCTCCTTCAGGTGCTTGTGCTTCAGCTCCGGCTGGTTCAGAATAATCATTCCAAGTATCGAATTGTTGATTCCAAGAGGTTCAAACCATAGTGTTAAATTCATTTTGCCCATCGAGTCTCTCATGTGCCCTTGTCGTGTTGTGCTTCTCATACATTGACAATTGATATACTTGTTGAGAGACGTATTGCATGACTTCCTCAACATTTGGCAAGGAATAAGAAGGCATTTGATCAAATGCCGAAGAGACTTATTGTGAATACCCATAAGAATGTAAGAATCTTTGAGTATTAAATTACATTGGAGGAGACATTGATGAAGAGACGCTATTTACTATTACTATATATAAGTCATTTTTAAACATTTGCCCATTTGCAGTTGCATCAACTTTGCTTTATAAATATTTTAATTTTTAAGTATTGACTATTTCATTGTATAGTGTTAATATATTCTTGATTATTATTATTACAGGAGGATGTCGCACTTAATCTGATAAAGCAGATGCAATAAATGCTATTTACATCAGTGAGCTTATGGTAAAAGTCTTTCGCATCAAAAAGTTGATGCAAAGCACATATATAAATACACTTGATGGTGATAATCAATTGCATCCGATTTTTTATTTGCATCATCATTTTATTTACATCAGATAAGATAGATGCAAAATTTACTGTCATTTTCATTTGTTCTCTGAAGCAAATATAATTTTTTTGCAGGCATATTAGTGATGGAACTATGTTCACTAACATCCGCTTTCCTAAATATGATGTGTTTTTATTATCACATTTTTATCCTGCGACAATTTTGGGTGCGAATATTGATGAGAGATCGGACGGCTCAAAACGCAAAGCGCAAAAACATATGTACTTTGTAGAGCATAGTTGCCAAACTATATATATATATATATATATATATATATATATATATATATGAGCATGGCTAAAATAATATGCATAGTACACCACATAACGTACTATGCACCCATTTGTATTTAATTTGGTCATTAAATTGATATTTAAATTGCTCAATAAATTCTTCATATCAAAATCTTGTAGGAAGTAAAATTTCGTGATTTTTAGAACTTTCTTGCTATTTTTTAAATATTTTTTTAAAAACAGCCCAGAAATGGCACTTTTGTAGTATTAAATCTGGACTGTTTTTAAAAAATATTTAAAAAATAGCTAGAAAGCTCTAAAAATCACGAAATTTGATTTCCTACAATATTTTCATATGAAAAATTTATTGAGCAACTTAAATCTCAATTTAATGACCTATATCTATATGCATAGTACAAAATGGGGTGTACTATGCATATTATTTTAGCCATGCTCTATATATATATATAAATATATATATATATATATATAGAGAGAGAGAGAGAGGCTATGGTGTTCCGCAAAGCACGTGCTTTGCAATTGTGGACCATTGGATGTTCGAATTTCATGTTGGCACGAATCACAAAACGTGATTCAATGATCCACAATTGCAAAGCACGTGCTTTGCAAAAACACCATAGCCTCACTATATATATATATATATATATATATGTTGGGCGCTCTATAAAATATGAATTTTTTTAATAACATCGATACTACATAGTTAGCTTACAAGAATGAACAGATTATTATTCTTGAATTTTGAATGGAGGGTTTGAGACCCTACAAATCAACAATCGCATCTCACAGGGAAGTAAATTATAAATTTGAATACAACGGTAATAAGAATATCTCTACAAGCACAAATTTGCAAGGAATGTAGGAGAGGAATTGTATATTATTATAATAATATCTGATTTCAAAATATTAGTTTCGATCCACAAAATGATGTCCTAAAGCTTGAACAAGAACGCACATGCTCGTCAAGTAAAAAGCATTAGGACGCCTTAATTAATTAATATGCAAATAGCTGTGGCGTATTAAAGTTGTTTATCTCGTTGTAATATTTTAGGAAAGATTGTTGAAATTATATAAAAAGCTAAATTTACAACCTTCTCTCCAGGTACTTGTGATGAACCACCTCTTTCAATGAATCCTCTGATCTTGCAATATACGAGAATAGAGCTTGAAATTTATGTCTCAATATTCCATTTCCCCAATCATGATTCCAAAAGCTTGTTTGTAACCCTGACCTCACCACCACATGGCTTCTTGTCTAAACAATTTGAGCCATTATTTTCTCCTCTTTCCAATTCATCAATGATTGTTTGGCTGACCATGGCTTCAGTTTCTTTATCATCACTGTATTAAGTTCTACCTAAAAAATATTTTTCTGATCAATCCACATCCATATCCATTTTGTTAACAGGCATCATTAAATTTATGAAATTTCCTATCTTCAATTTTTGCACCCTTTCAAAGAAAGTTTTTTCTCACTTTGTCTATTTTTTACAATCCAAACTATCAGCCTAAAAACATACATATAGAATACTGAAATTGAAGTGAGAACTGCATGAATCATCATCAAACGCCCATCGTATGATAACATTGAAGTCTGCCATCCATTCAACCTAAAAACTACTCTTTCAATCAAAGACATGTAATCTCCCTTAGCCAGTTTTTTATCTGATATATAAAAGAAGTCCCAAATACCTCATTGATAATTTACTGACTTAACAATTCAAAATTTATGTCCATCTATCACAATTTTCTCTTGAGTCTCCAATCAATACTAGTACTACTTCATATTTATACATATTTAGCTGTTTAGATAATTGACTGGATATGATCAATTTACACGCCTCTTTTTAAGGTAAACAAATATCAGTGGCAATTACTTACAAGCCTCTTACAAGTTAACTATCGAAGTAGAATATAATTTACGACACTTGCATTGCAATTGCAAGCCTCTTATAACAAGTCCCAATTACTAGTTAGTTATCCACCGTTACACGTTAAAAAAAACGCATCTGCTAACGACTGCAATAGCAACCCGTTTCTTCTTGGAAGCCGCCATTCTCGGTCAACACCTATGCGTACAAACAGCGCAGAAACTTTCTTTGCCTTTGCCTTTGCCTTTCTCACCCGATCGATCGATCGATCCAGCTTTTAGCAGAGAAGAAAGTACTGTACATTCGTTTACTGCATGCATCATTGCATATATCTGCATTTAATCGATCAACGGACAAATCGATGGCTGCATTATTTTTCGGACTCGAATTCGATCGATCGCGATCGATCTCCCAAAAGAAAGTCAGAATTAAAGATACCATAGACGTCATGTTCAGACTGAAATAAATTTCTAGACAATTAAGATAAATAGATTTCATGTCAGGTAGGCTAAACGGGAACGATTCAAAGCCTCCACTAGCTAATCCTTCTAGAAAAAGACGAACAAGACTAGATTCATTATACATACTTCTCATTGATAAATGATAATATACCAACCGCGTCCGTACGCGTGCTTCTCCGTTTTCTAATCTCTAGACTAGTCAAACAACAGATGCCACATTTTAAAAAAATTAAACACTACTTTGCATCAGTTTTCTTTGCAATAGCATGACTTGCAATCACTTTCCATTCCCACGCCAAAACTCAAAACAACAACTATTAACTAACTAAAAGTCAATAATTTGAATTATTCACGGACCATTTTTATATATTTTGGAATAAAACGTGTTTAATTCAAAAACTCAGCTGACACTTCAGCAGCTTCAGCACAAACCTTATATATTCCAACCATTAATTCTTATATCAATCTCCACACCCCCTCCCCCTCTCACCACATCTAGGTAAACTTCATATATTGATCCAATAATCCTCTGTCATGGATTATCAAAGAAGGGTTTATCCGGTAGCCACGGCATCGCCTTCAGCTCCTGTGGCACATGAAAATTTTGCAAGCAAGTCGAAAAAAGCCCCAGAAATGGACGAACTTCCGCTTTACACCGCACCAGTCTCTTCATCACCATTCCCTGATATAAACCGGCTGCGAAGAAAGCAAAGCCGCTGGTGCAAGTGCTTGTGCTGCACTTTGCTCACAATAATAATCCTCATTGTTGTTATAGCCGCTATAGTCGGTATTTTGTACCTCATTTTCCGACCCAAAATTCCGCATTATTCGGTCGACAATCTATCAGTAAAAAATTTCTCTCTTTATAATAATCTGACGGCTCAAGCGAGTTTCGACATATCTGTGACATCACGAAACCCCAACAAAAAGATTGGGATATATTATCTAGAAGGGAGCGAGATCACTGCCTGGTACAATACGACACAGCTGTGTAATGGCACTTTTCCAGTGTTTTACCAAGGCCACCGAAACACCACTGTGGTGCATTTGTTGCTAGACGGTAGGCCCACTCTAACGAATGAACTAATATCAGATGTTCAATCTCAGATTGAAAGCGGGTCGATTCCTATATTAGTTAAGGGACATGTACCAGTTAAGATAAAATTTGGAGCACTGAAGCTTTTCAAGATTACTGGTAAGGTTAAATGCCATCTTATGCTGGATAGTTCGACTTCAGGCAGTTCGAGTTCAAACATACAACTCAAGTTCAAGTCGAGTAGTTGCAGCTTTAAGGTGAAGCTCTAATTGCGCCGCAGTTTAGAGATTCAAAATTTCAAATCAGGCTAGAGGCTACCTTCATCAACAAAGTTCCTTCAGACAAATACTATATATCAAGTTGGAGGATGGAGGCAATTTTAGATGAGTAAAAGCCTTGCACAGAATTTCATCTCTGAAATATCGATATCTGGAGTTACAATATTAGCTATACGTACGCCTATACCTATATATATTAATTCTTAATTTTGATCTTTTTGCATTTTTTTGGTAATTTAGACAGTTGAGCATTTACTTGTCATAGGGCCCCCTGTACATAGATTTTTCTTGTATTTGCCTTGTGACAAATATATATAATCATACATGGTTATGTGATTTTTATTGCTTATTTACCAAGCCTGAATTTTTATGACAGGTAAGTCATAATTATATATTTTTTCCTTTTTGTCCTGAAAGATGAATGGCTATTATGTTCTCTGGCTAACTTGTTTTATATACAATTGCTTGATTCTGTTTACACAGCAACGAAGAAGAAATAGTATAATATAGAGTAGTCAACTGTGAAACCCTTTTGAACTAAAAAAAAGTGAAGAATAATATTCTAAAAAGAAGGTACAAGTTCTATTGCGTCTGAACAAAAATTATACCCGTGTGCACAGCAAGTCAGCAACGGAGAGTATATTTTCAGTTTGAGAAAAACCAGACGTGAACGTAATTGGGCTAGCATTGAATTAACAATGTTATACAGGCTTTTCATAGTTATCAGTCCAACCCGAAACAAATTAAAACATATGTGATCCCTAACTTCTGTGAAAAGTTCAACTGGGGTAATTTGTCGTTTTTATGAGAAGGTAAAATGATCCCAAAAGAAAATTTTGCTCTGAGATCAACGTTTGTTTCACAGCTAATTGACACTGATATCTGTAATATTTCTTTTGAGCCTGTTATTTGAGGAGAATGGGGCAGCTGACAAGGGAGAAGAGGTTGCACTTGCATAGTTGCATCTGATAAGGGAGAAGATTGTTATTGCTCTGGTTGGTAAGATATGTTTGGCATGGCACTCTTGGACTCTTGTGTGGGGGCTGGTGACTGGTGACACCTCCACTAGACCTGAATTCGATTTGATTTGATTGTCGTATTAATTTCTAGAATTTAGCACTCATCACACAGGGCTATATATATATATATATATATATATATATATATATATATATATATATATATATATATATATATATATATATATATATATATATAAAAGAACTACCAATAAGCAGCGGGACCCAGTTTATGACTTGATAAAGATTTTAGTGCTAATTGAGAAGGTAAAATATTGGGACCTTATTTAACATGGAGTCGGTATTAGAGTATTAGAGTGCTGTGCACCACAAAGGCACAAACAATGCATTTTTTTTCTTCGGTATTGATGAGATCGAGTTTCAGTCAATTTCAGCTATCAAGGAAATTAGTATATCAACTTATATCGATTGACAATTGTGATAATTTAATAATAAAAATAAGAGTGATGCGGCTATGGATAAACTTTGTTTGTAAATGAAGAAGAAAAACTGCAATATAGATTTTTAAAATAAATAGAGTAGCAATTTATTCTGTTAATTTCTAGAGGGGGTATAGAAGATTTCAAATTCGGGGCTCATGAATCTTTTATATCTTCAAACCGTTGATAAACACAACTTTTAAATTAATTATGTTGTGCAGTGATGCTGGTATAATTGAAATAATCCTCATGCATGATTGAATTGATTTTCTTTAACTTGTTCGTATGTATACCGTAATCTAAGACATATTTAAAAGTCGTATGTGCCCAACCGGACACGGATGGAATAAAATCTGACATCTGCTTCGCTTTTGAATTAAATATATTTTAAATTTTGATCTTTGATTTTTTTAAGATTAGTTGCGACGAGTTATTTTGTGGATACTATATAGAGAGCTATTTTTTGACACATTATTGATCTGCAATTCATTCAATTTTTATCATGTGTTCATTCTTTTAGTTTGAGACTCAAATAAAATTTTAATGACAATAATTGCACAAACTTATCATGCTTATGAAAAAAATGAAGATCAATGAAAAATATTACAATATTTTGTAATATAGTACATGAAAACAAAGAGTTAGTGTATAAAATATTATTATGATAAACATATAAAATCACATAAAAAGTCATATCATTAATATAATGTACATTATATATATATATATATAGAGAGAGAGAGAGAGATATATATGCTATGGTGCATTACGAAGCCAACATTAGTTTTGGCATCACGTTCAAATTTTAAATTTATAAATTCAAACGGTCAATCCGAACAGTTCAATGTGATCTCCATATTGGACT
>CAXKVX010000398.1:0-195173 GCA_964058865.1 Eleocharis quinqueflora
GATTATTGATTGGTTAGAGGATCCATTCCTTAAAATAAGATGTTTCTTCTGGTTTGTTAGGAGAAATAGGATTGTGACGAGAAAATAATCTTATTAAAAGAAATCAGGAGACAAAACTCTAGGCCTATAAAGGCCAATAAAAAGACATGATTAGAGATGGCCGATTGAAGCTCTAGAGCTCCGGAAAAAAAAAGAGAAATTTGGGTCAGAGGCCCACACCACAGTTGGCCTGCAAAGGCGCATCAGCAGATATATTTTCTGCCTTTTTAATATTAAAAATTTAATGAATAATTTATAAATACAAATAAAGATTGCTATGAGAGTTTGAACAATAGAAAGATGAGTTGGAAAAAAAGACCTTTTGAAAAGATTGGAGTTGAGAACACCGGCTTTTTTAAAAAAAAAACAAATGAACGATGTTGCTAACATCGTCCATTAGCATCTTTAATTTCATACACTGCAAAACAAAAGAACTTTCGTTTTGTACGCTGATTTATTTATTAATAAAAACATTAATAATTTAATTTTAGTTGCATCGGAGAAACGAGCGACTCGAAATTGATTCTGGCACAAACTCGTGATAAAAAATATTAATTAAGACATAAGTTGAAGATGAAATCAGGTTTGAAATGCGCATTACTAATTAACGCTCGTCGGGACAATATGCATGTATTCGATTAAAAGGTTCAACCTTCGAATCTCTTTATATTCTTTCGTTGACACTTCTGAAGCAAGTAACATTTATTTTTTGGAGGAAATTTAGTTAAATGTAACTACAAAATCATGCAATTTTCAAAATACCACTACGTAACAAAAAATTAACTATATATCATTAAATGTGAGAATAATTTATTTTTATGTCATTACTCTTATTTTAACATAATTAAAAAATAAATAAATCTCTAAACTTTCAAAATAACCTCAATCTTTTGTTCTTCTCCGGACCTTCTCTTTCCCAACAACTTTGTGTTGATTTTCTTAGCCCCAAAATTGATTCTCCAACTGAACTATCATTTGATTACATGTATTGTTCGTTCAAGAAAAAGAAGTCTCTATTCATTCCCCTAAAAGGACCGACTCACTAACTATTACAAAAACTGTATAGGTATTAGGTAAGAAAGAGACATTCCATTTGAAGTTTAAAAGAAATTTTAATTAGTTTGCACAATAAACTTTGTGACGCACAAAGATTCTCACATCTCAACGACCGAAAGAAATAACTGATTTAGTGAAATAAAAAATAAGAATATTTTATCAAGTGGAATAAGATTCTCACATTTCACATCATCTCAACAAGAGAACTAATTCATTTAACAAAAGATGATCTGATACATTGAAGTGGGGCTCTTTATACTGGCGACGAATATTTTGGTCCCACTAAATCAGTGTCCAATTAACATTTCATAAATTCATATCTAATCAAATGAAATTCAAAGTCATCGATATCCTTATGTTTTATCAAGTTTTGACATTTTCGAACAAGGACAAACAAGTGTATTGTCACCCCGCAATTTCATATATTCGACAACACACTTCATAAATTCTTCAATTCATGCAATGTATTCAGTTGTTTTTGTTTTTCCATACATCCACATGCTACGACGATCCATCTGATAATAAATTATTCCCATGTTATTTATAAGATTTTGGGTTGACCAACAATTCTAACCCACTCTTTGAATACTTTGTCTCATTAATGAACATACGATAGTTGCAATTTAATATTTGAGAAAAATTCAAAAGCATTTCCCCTCAACTTTCCTAATATGCCGACACACATTTGCATATACGCACGTATTCGTGAGAACAATAGGAGAAATACTGAACCGAAATCTCCACAAAAACTATATTGCAACTATCATATGTTCACTAATCCTAAATTAGATAAGTATTCAAAGAACAATCCCAATGGAGACTATTCGAGATTAATCCATAATGGATTAATTCCGAACAAATACCAACCTAAATTAATTTATGTTCCAATATTTTAGTTCTATATGACAATTCATAGGTATATGTATATATATTATATGTTCAATTTAGTTATATGCAATGCGAGTTACGTACATATTAAATATGCAAAAAAGAGATAGTAACAAAAAAATTACCTCTATAAATATTCTTGCTTAAGAAGATGTGATGACGAAGATGAAATGCGATATATTAATTGCTGCAATTTAATGGAAAATATCAAAAAAAATTTAATAAAAAAAAATATAAGATTGATGATAAATTTAATATATTATGCATCATAGCTACAAAATATTAAAAACTGACTTTAATGATAAAAATAAGGTTGATGAGAAATTTAATTACCTCTGAAATATAGTTGATCATGAATAATTAATGATAATGAGGATGGATGTGTTTTGGTAGAGGAAGTGTATTTAATGAAGAAAAGAATGTGTATTAATGATGCTTGATCAAAAGCGAGGGGGAAGAGGTTGGGAAGGCAGCTGGCGGCTGCTGGTAAGGGGAGAGGAGGGTTTGAGTGGCGAGCTGCGGTTGGGGAGATTTTTATATTTACATTTTATATCGAATCTGAACAAAGAGCTGATATTAAAAGACTTTTCATATCAGGTTCTCCTAGGAATCCGATATTAAAATTTTTTTATACCAATTGGTCCACTACATCCTCTATAAAAAGTCAGTTTTATACCGGATCCTCCTCAAGATCAAATATTAAAGATCTGCACTGCTTTTCGCAGTTTCCTAGGCATCTGATATTAAAAGTGTAAACTAAATTTTGAGACCGCCACTAGTTCTTTTAATAGCTTGTTTTTTTTAGAACGAATATAAAATGTGAGGTATAATACTTCATTTCTGTAGTAGTAATTTATTTTGTTGTTTTATACCTATTTGAGCTGTCAATATGTCAGGCGATCCTAAGACTGTGATATCTAGATCTTATGTTCCTTTCATAATATCCAATTAGTTACTAATCAAAGATCTAGAATTTACTTATGACATTCATTTTTAAATGGATTATTGTTGCAGTAAAGTCATGCTAAAAAATCGTAGAAGTTTTTCTATGACTTCAGTTTAGAAACTTTTTCTATGGAATTTTTCTTTGAGTATAGAATCATTAAACTATATGAACATCATGAATTATAAACTTCCGTTGAAAGCTTTAAATTATAAATATTATTTTATTTTAAGCTATACATGATACACTATAAAGATCACCAATGTGGCAAAGCCTAGATGAGCTGGTAAAATTAATCAAAAGGTTAATTGCTTAGAAATTTGACAGGTTTAATTACCCATAAAAAGAATCGGTCCATTCATGAAAATATACAAATATATTATATGAGTAATGCTTGGACAACATTACCCATAAATTCAATGGTTTAACTACCAAAATTTCAGATAAACCGGCATCATTATATTTTATAACTTTTGATAGGGCATGTGACTGAATCAAATTTTTTTTTTAAATTAACTATTGACAAAGTTTTAAAAATAAAAAATAATGATAAATATTAAATAATAATAATATGAGTGAGTGAATATTCTATGAATAAAAGTTTTAAATACAAATTAATTAGAATATTTTATTATCATCAACAATTGAGCAATCAAGTTGATTTTATTATTATTCAATAATAGCACAATCAATTTAATTTTATCTATAGCAAAACTAGCCTATTATTATTATTATTATTATTATTATTATTATTATTATTAACACATCAAAATTGAGTTTTGATGAAATATATATGACGCAAATTTCATAGCAACAACTTACAAGTGGCATAATCCGATCAGACTTGAAAAACCCATCCGACCTGGTCCGATTCAAGCTTGACCTGACCTGACTTTTGAGAAAGTTAAACTAACATGATCTTGACCCGACCGACCCAACCTGACACGACCAGCAACCGATCTAGAGCGACACATGTTGACTTGAGACCCAACCCGACCCGGTCTGACACGACCCGCGACCTGATCCGTAGCGACACCTATGGGCTCGAGATCCGAGCCGACCTAACCTGACACGACCTGAAACTCGATCCATAATGACACATGTGGACTCGAATCCGACCTGACCTGACTCGCGACTCGATCTGAAGCGACGCTTGAAGACTCGAAACCCGACCTAAACTAACCTGCTTTACCATTTAACCCGATGTGAAGCGACACCTGTGGATCAAAACTCGACCCAACCCGACTTGGCTTGATCCATAACCCGATCTGAAGTGACACTTGTGTACCTAAAATCCGACCTGACCCGACCTGAGATGATCCGTAACTCGATCCTAAGCGACACATGTGGATCCAAAGTCCAACCCGAGCTGAGATGACTCGTAACCTGGTCCGAAGTGACACATGTGGGTCAGAAACCTGACCAGACCTGGAATGCCCCCACAATCTGATCCAAAGCGGCATCCGACGACCCAAGACCCGACCCTACCTGCCCGGCCCCACCCGTGACCCCGAAAGCTGTCGGATCTCCACGATCCGAAGTCCGACCCGAAAGTTATCCGATCTCCACGATCTGAAATTCAATTCGACCTTGTCCGACCTGTGACTCGAAAGTTGTCGGCACTCGACGACTCGAGACCCGACCCGATCTCGCCCGACATTATCCGACCCGACCTGTGATTTGACTTTCGTCGAAAGTCAAACTACATGATCTGACTCGACTCAAGCATGTCTGACCCGCCCGATTGCCACCTCTGTAAATACTTGGACATTGCGGTAGTAAAGTCGATAAATTTACAAAAACCAAAACTTTTTCTGTAACATCATTGTACAACTATTTATATAAAAAATTGCGAATTAGATTTCTTTAGAGCCTGTATATCACATTAAATCTAAAATAGTATAAATATAGGTGGGTGTCGGCTTCAAGGACACGTTGACACTTCAATTTGTATCGTTTATTTTTTTATCGCCTTGATGTGAGCTGTTTATTATTTGGTTGGATAATATATGACAATTTTCTTGCGGTTCTCGTGTAAAAGTTTCCAATTTGTTAAATTTCTTTGCATCGCACTCGTCACATGAATTAAACAAAGAATTATTTGACATATTGCAATATTTATATTAATTGTCTCTTTGCTGTTATATTTAATGCTTTATCAATTATGCTTCTTTTTATTAATTGTATGAATATCAAAAATCACTTATAAATGTACTATCTACATATAAAATATTTCATATTATATATTATTTTCTGTATCACATTAAATTTAATATTATAAAACATTTATATCCATATTAGTATTTTCACATCATATCCTATATCATATTATGTGTATATTTCGTGTCACGCGTATATATTTCATATAACTCGCATGTATATAATTCTTATAATTCATATAATTATTTTCATATCAAATGTATATAATTCATATATTTTTAATAAAATAATTCATAGAACTTTATTTATATAAAATAATATATATATAATTTATAAATTTTATGCATATATTATCAATTCTAATTAGATTGAGCGAAGCTCAAATCATCACCGCCAGTTAAAAAAGAAGTTAATGACGAGAAACATGAAACCAAGCTGCTAACTTAATTGTATAATATATAGAAGTTACCGGGTTATATGTCAAAAACTTCGAATGAAGTCAACATGAGGTGCACTGGAGGAGGCACGTTGCTCTGTCACTATCTATGTATTTTCTGTATAAAAAAATAACTCCGCCACTATCTATGTCTTTTCTGTAAAAAAAAAAATAAAAACACTGTAAATTTACAGTAAAATCACTATTTCTTTGCATTGTAAAATTCACCAAGAGAAAGAACGTTCACAAAGGGTAGATCACTAGTTAAAATTAAAGTTCAACCTAAAATATATAATACCAACAAATGAAAGTCCAACAACAAAATAATAAATGCTAGCAACTACGCACCATTAACAATTTCAGAAACTTGAAATGCTGGCAATGCAAGTGTTCATTAATTTATTCATAGTAAACCCCTATCAGTAAGTCAGTAACAGAGAAATGGCCATAATCAGCTAGCCAAATTAATCAGCACATAAATCTGTAACCATTTTCTCCAATGCTACATATGAAGAACCTCCTTCAGCCATTGCCCGTCTTGCTCCTGCCGCCAGCTCCTCGGCTTTTATCTTTGCGGCCTTCCCTTCTTCCCCGACCACCAACTCTCTCGTTAGTCTCTCTACATCCTCGGCCTTGACCAAACCGTGCTTTGTCCTGTCACTCGCGCGTATCCTCAACCCCATTCTCAGCTCCTCCACGACAAACTTTGCATTCAGCGTCTGGTCATTCATCATCGGCCATGCCAACACCGGCACGCCGGCACACAGACTTTCCATGACTGAATTCCATCCACAGTGAGATATGAACCCGTGCACGGCTTTATGTGCCAATACCTTCATCTGATCCACCCACTCCCTTACCAGCATGCAACGGTCACCAATTCTTTCCTCGAAATCGTCATCCCAGTTAGATTGTTCTCCCCGCAAGACCCAGATAAAATCAAGTCCCGAATGCTCCAACCCGGTTGCGAGCTCTTTCATCTGGATCAGAGAGAGCTTTATTTGTGTACCAAAAGAGACGTACAATACTGGACGATTCATGAGGAGCCTTGAATCCAACCATTGCAAAACCGGAGATGACGATGGCGATGACGATGGGTTTTTATTATCACTCTCCAGCCTTGCAAGACAAAGTGGCCCCACTCGGTAATTGTTACCATTTGACATGCTATCAATATAATCAAAATAAGGTGATTCAAGCTCAAAAAAGCTGTTCACGACTTCCGCACGACTATCCATGGCAGCGGCCGTTTGTTCCAGGACAAAGTCCCAGTGCAGTCCTTTTGGATCGGGTTCGTCGAATGGAGGGTCAAGGTCGGATTTTGTGAGCGACAGATGTGGAAATCCTGGGACAGCAAATGGTTCATAAGGGGACGAAACCTCTGCATGTGGCTTGTGCATGTGCAATATCCTGCATATTGCAGGAGTAAATCCACCCATGCCAGAGAAGAAGAGACGGGGTATGCAGAGCTCCTTTGCCACATATTGTGTCCAACCAAGGAAAAGATCAGAGATGAGGAGAGATGGACGTGGCGAGAGTTGGCTGAGTGCCTCTGCAAAGGGGTGCCGTAAACAAGGCATGGCAGTTACGAAGGGGAGAAATAGTTCGATTGAGGGGAGCTGATCTGTGGACTCGATACCGGGGGGTATGCCGGGTGGTAGGTTGTCGGGGAAGGGGAGAACAACTATGCTTGTGTTTTGAGAGGCAGTGGAAGACAACGAGGAGCGGATGAACGGTGCGTTGAGCAGGGTGGTGAAGAAAGTGATGTGCGAGACCAGACAGCGATGGTGGAGGAGGTGGGTCAGGTGGAGGAGAGGGATGGTGTGGCCTTTTGACATGAAAGGGAACATTGCTATGTGAGGCAGAGGATTAGAAGAGGATTCCATTTGAATTGAAGTGCACAACAGAAACTGGGTACTCAATTTTGTTGTGCTTCATTCAATAAATAGACTGCAAATTAATGGATGAGTTTAATAACTGAGAATTAATTAATGGCCTATTTTAGAGCATCTTCATTCCTCAAACTATAGAAGTTTCTAATCTAGTGACAATTTCTAAATGAGTTTCAGGAATGTAGATGAGTTTCTTATTTAGAAATTTTGCTCAAGAATTTCTTATTTAGCAACTATGCTTTAAAGTTTATAAACTATGACTTGTTTTAATCATTTGTTAAAATTGATTGGTCTCCCATAATATTGGTAATATTCGCTGACGTGATAATTTAGAAACTCTAACTTTTCAGTTTTAGGGATAGATAATTTAGAAACTAAAGAAAAATTAAATTTCTAAAATTGATGTGGCAATAATTTAGAAACTCTAAAAATTTTAGAGATGGAGATGCTCTTAGTGGGTTGGGGTTGGGTGCACTCATGAGTGCACTATTTGATTGTGCACTCATGATTTGAATCGTTGGATCAATGAACTACACATTTTCTTCTAATTATTTAATAATTTATTGTTTTTCTCTCTCCAAGTAATTTAAAAAGAGAGAGAGTGTAACTCATTGATCTAATGGTTCAAATCATGAGTGCACAATCAAATGGTGCACTCATGAGTGTACCTACTCCTCACCCTATGTTAGCTAAGAACATTGCCTTTATATAATATATAGTACTAGTCATGGAACGGAAAATCGCCAAAATCACAGTGTTTGATCATCAAGAATAGCACTAACTTTGAGTTAGTTAGTGTTGTTATTCACAAAAAATAATTCAAACAAGAATTAGCAAGTTGAGAATAAGCAAGCTGAGAATAGTGTTGGTTAGTGTTACTTTGCTAATTCAATAAAATTGTAAGATTAGCAAATTAGCACATGTCAAAATTAGCAAAATTATTATTTTCTTATAAGAGTAATCATCATCTTATTATTATTATTATTATTATTATTATTAATTTATAAAATATTGTAGTTGTCATTATTATTAAAATTTAAATAAATTGTTATTAGTATTATTTATTAATTATTATAATTATTATTATCAGATTATCATTATTATTTTATTATTTATATATAATTATTAGTATTATATTATATTATATCATCACTACTATTATTTTATTTTATTATTTTAAAAAATAATGCATATTATTATTTAATTATATTATTTAGTTATTATTTTGTAATAAATATCATATGTGTTATTATTATTGTATTATTATTATTTTATTATTATTATATTATTAAAATAATATCAATAATTTATTATTTTTTTATTATTATTTGTTAAAAACTAAAATTATTTCATTACTTTATTCATTTCTTCAATCACTATTCCAAACATACAATCCAAACACTAGCTAGTATATACAAGGAACAAGTACAACACTACACCACTGAGATCCAAATGAGCAAATAGATAGAAGCACCATCATGTTCTTGCTCCATTCAGTTCTTGCTTCATCTTGTTAGCAAATAGATGACTTGTTACTTCTTCCTTGAAAATAGAGCACACACTGTAATTATTAAGCAATAAAGGTTTCAATTCAAATGAGCAATTACAAGCAAACATTTTTAGCAATTACGCTAGATGAGGTTGAGGTATCAGATCATCCAGGTAAATGAAGAAATGATATAAATGTCACATTTGTTGCTCTAGGTATATGTATAGAATTTGTGTAATGTACAAATAATACCCTTTAGACTAGTTAGATAAAATGATATTTGTCATGACAACTTCAATCCCTCTCACAATGCTCCATTTTGAAGCAGAAATTGAACCAAAATCAAGCATTAACTGCTAAAAGTATATAAAAAAATTATGCAATGCTTGCATAACTTATCTATATAGTGCTGGTAAGGTCAAAGGAGTCCAAAGCAGGAAACCATACATTGCATCTAAAAACTAAGCATTCAAAACATAATTAAAGTGAAAAAGAGTACTCAAGAGTAGAGAACCATATATTGTGATCATGCTTTATCAGAAATCCTGGTTTCAGTTATATTTTATTATCATCATATGTCTAAGAATATTAAAATTAAGATTAGCATAACATTCAACCCATACCAACATATGCATTTCTCCAATCCATACCAATGTCTGCATTTCTTAGTCTCACATCAACAAACTTCAAATATAGCTTCAAAAATCAACTCAATCTACCTTCACTACTTTATTTTAATTTGCAGTAAGCCCGCAAGCAAACCTTAGCAACAACTCATCACAAAGATGTAAATAATACATAATAATATCCAATCATAATTTACAAAAAAAAGTAAAGCTGCAACATGTTTAGACATGATAGCTCTTCTCATAGCTTGAGTGATACAGACAATCTCTCCTAAATTGCATATACCGAGCTGGTATCAGTTATCAAAAAAAGAAAGCCAAAATTGATGTAGAACTCACTATGTTAACACACTGAGAAAAGAAAAAAAAATAAACCAATTGCTTAGCAAGTGTTGCACTTGTCAAATAGAATAAAAGGTTCAATTATAACCTTCAAATTTGAGACTTCCATCCATTTTTCAAGTGTTGTACTTCTTTCCTACATCAATTCGTAACTGAATCAAAAGTAAAAGTCATACAATAAGTAAACAAAAATTAAAACAAACATGAAGTAGCATAAAAAATAAGTGAAAATAGCACAATATTTTCATTTTTCATCTCCTTCTTTCTTATCATTTTAAGAGATACATTAGTTTTCAGTCGCACATAAGGTGTTTGTGAAATGACTAATAGAAAATTGTAGTAAATGAAGATGAAAAGAACTACCATGACGAAGAAAGGAGAAGTGGGAAGAGGTGGATGAAATACTAAAACTGAGACGAAATGTAAGAAAAATATAATTTGTTTCTCTGTAAAGTTACACATGGCGGCTTCAGATAACCACTAGAATTAATTGGTTCTACCTAAATCTTAGTAGGCTTTTGAAAATCCATTTTGTCTAATCCAATCAAAACTGGTATAAAAATTGGTATTTTTTTCTTGAGTGGCAATGAACTGGTACAAGACAAAAACCCTACTTGCACACCATTTTTTCACAATTCCTCAGTTTCATACTATTACATCTCAAATTGAGACAATATGTTGAGACTTAACTCGCTTAATTACCTAGATCTTTGCAACAACTACTAGTGCAAAGGAAAAAGGAAAACTTCTGACTGAATCAGGAAGAGGTGCGAAGAGATGAGGTATGTGTGGAGCGAAGCGATGACATCTGTTGGAGGTCGACCCTTCATTCGGAGGCCCGGAGAGACGGAGGTCCGGGGGAAGGAGGTCAGAGGTCATGAATATGGTGTGAGAGGGATAACCCTAGAAATGTGATGAGAGGGAATTTGGTATTAGTCAGGTCGGGAGAGGTGAAGTTTGATTTTAGTTCTTAGCAAAATAGAATTGGAGCATTGATATGAAGGGCACGATTTCATAATATACCACGACCCATTCTAGGATAATAGAATTAATATAAGCATCGTCGGATTCGAATTGCACGTATATAAAATACCTGATAGTGAACTATCATCTGTAATTATTAGGTGAGAATACTAATTTTGCTCTCCTGCCTTTGTAATTTTGGAGTCAAAAAGATTTTCTGTTATTTTCGTAGAAGCGCGTGGTTTATTTCCGTGGAAGCACGTGATTTACTTCGTGCATAAATTATTATGTGAAATTATTAATAGAAATAACAGAGACATTTATTTTCGTAAAATTAATCTTATTTTACCACACACAAAATATACCCACGCTAATAAAAAAATTCTAGTGGTGAAACAATATTGTCATTAACCTAAATAGTACAAATATTTTCATATTATTTAGAATAACAAAAAATAATCATTATTTCAATCACTAATCTAAATAGTATTATTTTTACACTAACCACTGTTTCAACTGACAGCACCTCCCTAGCTTGAATTGACCAACACAGAAGGCATGCACATACAATCCGAAAAGAAGTAAAAATGAACTATGTAGAAAATGATCCTCCTAGTACAACCCAGAATCAATGAAAGAATGTCGTTTTAGAGTACAATCGATGAGTAGCTTCCTGCGTAGAAAATGATCCTACAGTTTTTTTTTACATTGTTTTCTTCCTTTTCGTTTATTTGGTAAACGTCTTAGTCATATATATATTCACGTCCAAAGGGAGGTACGACATTAGGAACGAATCCAAAAAAATTTCAGAGTGATTAGTGTAAATTCTGATAGGTTGTATCGAGCTCTAGTGTTTTCTTGTGTTTCTCTAAGTAGCTTTAAAATAGGTTAAGCTAGGACATTTTGATGTAAGACTATGTTTTTATTTCAATCAAATACCTACGGGCTACGGTCAGGGACGGATTCAGGATTCTCGCTAAGGGGTTTCAAGATTTACGGTTTTTTTTCAGGAGTTCGGAATAATGGTTATTCTTAAAAACAATTATCTTATATGGTCATTTGTACAAAAAAAAATTCAAATACATAGTCATTTTAAAAAAACATAATATATATTATTATTTTTGAAAAAAAAAATTCAGAAGTATTCAGCTGCACCTTGAGTGCATGTGGCTCCGCTACTTGCTACGGCCGGTTTCTATAAAAAAAAAATATGCACATGTGCCATTTGTACAATTTCACCATCATAGCAATTAGCATATGAAATGTTACAGTTCCTTTGACAAATCATGATATTCAGAAATTTTGTTTGAAAATATGTTAGCATAATAGTGAAATAATAAAAAATATCATTTTAAAAGAATCACGGAAGATGGTGATTTTTCACTGTTTGAAGTGATATATAATATTATTCGACGTACATAGTTAAATCTGAAAGCTTGAATTACGTTTGGACGGTTATAATTTGATGCAGAAATGATATATTATATTATATTATATTATATTATTATTTTTGTAGAACTCACGTGTCATGGATACAATGACACCATGGTATCATCACACTATGGCACTAGATATAAATCTCTCATTTAGTGTGCTCTTAAGCTCATAAAAAAAAATTGGTGATCTTAACTAAAAAAATAAAGAAATCAAATTTAAATAAGAAATCTGAACCATTGAAAACGATCTGATGTGTTTACATATTAAAATTTTTATTTCTTGAATTTATTTAAACAAAAATCAAGCGGTCAAAATATTGAATGTTTACAAATTCTTTGATGCATTTGTTTTTGGTAAAATTTTTGACCACTTTACTTTCCACTAAATTAAATAAAATACTTATAAATTTAATATGCAAACACATCACTCGTTATGCTGTTCGATTTGAACTATTTGATTTTTTCATTTGAATTTGATTTCGTTATTTTTTTTAGTTAAGCTCGCCAACTTCTTTGGTGAACTTAAGAACATATTAGATTTACTCTTGATATATTATTAATTTGAAAAATACTATTTTCGATTTAAGAACCAACAGCTTAACATGAATAATTATTTTTTCAGTAAAATATAACATGCAATCAAACTCCAATAACATGAATAATAACGCGTTTAACATATATAACTACACACGTTAACGCACGCATCGATTGTGTACCACTGTAACGTATATGTCTATCAGTTTCCTCTTTTTATTCCGTATTTGATAACATATAATAAGCATATCACGTACACTTTTAGAAATTTGCCGTATTTGTGTTGCACACTTGCACGAGCACGACACGTTACATCGTCAATATAATCATGACTCGGTGAATATGTTAGGATGGTCTTAGACACATCACAGACATTATCACAGGACACTTACTAGTTACTATACTCCTCGCGGATCCGAATCTGCTGTTTGCATTGGAGGCAAGCACGGCCTGCTTGTCTCGATTAGATCGTCACAAATCGATCGATCGTTACGAACGGCTGTAATTTGATTCAGGATGCAGATATTTTAACCGTTAGATGAGTTTTAAACGATCCAGATCAAAACAAGCAGGAAACAAAAAGAGATTTTACAAGCAGCAGATTCGGTTCCATTGCTGACATGCCAATGGAATAATATATAATTGATTTAGGACCTAAACCGTTGTATTTTATTTTTTTAATTTGGATACTTAAATATGTACACTGAGTATTCTTATTAATCTGAATTATTCAATTCATCGAGTCGGTGAAAAGTGATTTATCTTAACATTGTTGTATTTTTAAGAAAATATTTTTCATCAATCTCGGCAAATTAAACGATACAAATACAGATGAACTAGAGTATCAGGTATATCTATTTTTTATCACCTAAGTTTTGAGTTTTTTCTTAAATGAGTGGATATTATTTGTCTCTGTCCACATGGTCGTCTTATGTTTTGTGAGAAAAAAATTAAGTGGACATTAATTATTTTCTTTCCAACAACATATATATAATATATTGGTTTGGTGAACATTTATGGATAAATTAATGCAATCCATATTAAAAAAAAAAAGATGAACTACCCAACAAATTTTGAAACATTATAGACAGAGCTACTCACTTATTTTATCCACCGGCCACAACCAAAAGCTCTTTTTTTACTAAAAGCATAAATATATTTCGCCCCATATTTGCTTCATCAATATCTCTATCATTTATTATAAAATATCTCCTACAATCAAGTCCGATGATCAATCAATCAAGATGATGAAAACAAAAATGAGGCAAAACAAAAGAGGAGAGAGAAGTAAATAAAATGCACAAAATTATTTAGGCCTTAATTAAATAAATTTCCAAGGGTCTGTGAGACTGTGAATAGCAAGTCTGGACTCTGGACTAACACCAAAAGACCCCATTTTTTGGGAACCGGATCTGATGCAGTGCGCTGCGCGGAACGGTGTAGTGTAGCATTTGAATCGTCTTTTTTTTTATTAATTGCATTAAGATTTGTGTCAAAGTATAAAAACCTCCTGATTTTCATCGTTGATGGTCGGTCGCAAGTTGACGGTCGATCCAAACCATTCATTTGTTGTAGCGTGGTACTACCGTGTTACGGATTCGGGTCCCATGTTTGGTCTTTGTTGTTATAAAATAGATATTTAATCTTTCTTATTTAAGTGAATTGTTTAAAATCATTAACTGTCATATCTACAACAGTATTTTGTGCCGTGTCAGGTGCTCTAATCGTATTCGGATTTGAGCTACATGCATGTGACCTCTATAAAAATTATGATTGGGAAACTTCTTTTGTTAATCGTTCTGTGTATTAAACGAATTGAATAAAGGAAAGAGAGGAAGAAGAAGATAGAAATGTATTTTTTATTAGGAAAATTTTTTAAAATGTCACTCTAAAATTTGAATATTGTCAAAATGTCACTCGGAAATCAATATTTGTGTAAATGCCATTAAAACTCAACATCTATTTTAATTATGTCATTATACTCTTTTAACCTCAATTAAATATTCTCAATCTTTCTAAATGACAAAAATAGCCCTGTCTCTATTCAACAGACCGAAACCCAAACCAGCAGAGAGAATCGGAGCTTGCCTGTTCGAATTTCACTTGCCATTGGTGACCACGAGTATCACAAATACAAGCCAGGGAGGGATTTTGCAGAAGTAAAAAAGGAGCCGCTTCTTGACATAAATCTAACCGACTCCACTGAACTTTGGCTTATACAGTGGCCCCTTCACCAATTAACACCTGGTGACTTTGAAGGGAAAGAACTTTCTCTGAAGCTGCATAGAGATAGGAATTTAGGCACCTTTGAAAGCTCATCTAGAAAATCATATGAGGTGGTGAATGTTGGAACAGACCCTAATGCTACTGTCTTTTTCCCCTCTGGATCAGTTGGGAAGATTGCAAGAAGAGTGAGTTTGGTGCGTTATCCAGAACCCAAGGAGTTAGCAAAACCTCGTGGCCTCAGTACTTATGCCCTAAGCGATCATAAACCAACAAATATTAGTTACTTTGGGAAAACTAAATCAAGATCTTTAACCCCTACAAAATCTGATGTTTCAAAGATGACATACAGTGGATCGCGTGAAACCCAGGCCTCAGTGCCTAAGTTGGTCCAGGGAAATATCGCTTCTTCTAGCCATAAGAAAAGAAGAGTTTCTAATGAAGGAGGATCCTCTCATGTAACTGGTACGACCAGTACTGGGTCGAAAAGTCAGATTACCTTTTCCAATTTAGGGCATTCAAGCTTGGAGAAAAAGAAGAAAAAGGTCCTGATTAGTTTGTTTGTACTCATTAGCAGCTTTGCTGAAAGATTTCAATTTTAGCGGAGCAACAGCCAGCACGAAGAAGCCTAACCCTATCGCCGTCGACGAGTAATATCGAGTGTCAGATTCGATCGATTCAGATCGATCTGTTCTGGTTTGGGTTTGGGTCTGTTGAATAGAGACAGGGTTATTTTTGTCATTTAGAAAAATTGAGAATATTTAATTGAGGTTAAAAGAGTATAATGGCATAATTAAAATAGATATTGAGTTTTAATGGCATTTACACAAATATTGATTTTCGAGTGGCATTTTGATAATATTCAAGTTTTAGAGTGGAATTTCAAAAAATTTCCCTTTTTATTATTGAATTTCCATTATCCTTTACAAATACTTACATCATGTATTTATAGATTGCTCAGATTACACAATCGAATAGAGAAAGAATGTTACAAACAATCTCGTATAATCTCAACTGTCTAACTAACTATCTGAAACACTCATCTTCTTGTCTCTGTTTTCGTCTGTACTGGAAACGTCCAGTCTTCGATTCTTCATATCTTCTACAACCCCCCTCAAGCGAGACGAGTTTGCAAACGTGGAGCTTGCTTCTCAACAGCTCAAACCTTGGTTTTGCAAGAGCCTTAGTGAAGAAGTCTCCCAATTGATCAGCAGAGCAAATAAACCGCACCACCAACTGCTTACTGACAACCTTCTCTCGCACAAAATGAAAATCAAGTTCTATATGTTTTGCTCGAGCATGGAGACCTGGATTGGATGCTAGGAAGGTGGCTCCAAGATTATCACACCATAATGTAGGTGGTTGAGCTGGAAGTGCATTTAATTCTTTCAAAAGAGAATTGATCCAGAGAATTTCAGAGGCAATAGCAGCTAAACTCCTGTACTCAGCCTCTGTAGATGATTTGGAAACTGTCGTTTGCTTTTTAGCAGACCAGGAAATCAAGTTAGGACCTAGGAAAATTGCATAACCTGTCGTGGACCTCCTGTCATCTGGGCAATCAACATCTGCATATGCATGTAAAGAGAGAGTAGCAGCAGATTGAAGGGTAAGGCCATGAGACAGTGTACCCTGAATATACCTGAGGATTCTTTTGACCAATTTCCAATGCTCATCTGTCGGAGATGCCATGAATTGAGATGCTTTATTGACAACATATGTCAAATCAGGTCTAGTAATTGTTGCAAACTGTAAAGCACCAACAATTGAACGATAGAGATGAGGGTTATCCATTTTAACTCCAGTGTATTTCGACAGTTGAACACCTGTCTGCATAGGAGTATTGATTGGAGTGGCATTTGACATATTTTCCCTCTCAAGTATGCTTAGCAAATACCTTGTTTGAGAGAGATGCAAACCTGACTAGACCTTGTTAACCTCTATACCCAGAAAGTAATTTAGCCCTCCAAGATTCTTCAATGAGAACTGATTGTCAAGGTGTTCATCAATTGTTGAATAGCTTTTGAATTATTTCCTGTAATCAAAATATCATCCACATACACTAAGAAATAAATGATTGTACCAGCTGAGTTGTAAATAAAAAGAGAGGGATCAGATTGAGAAGCTTGAAAATTCTGATCAAGAAGAAAGGATTTCAGTTTTGAAAACCAGGCCCTTGGAGCTTGCTTCAACCCATAGAGAGATTTCTTAAGCTTGCACACATGAGTTGGATTAACAGGATCAATAAACCCAGCTGGTTGTTCCATGTAGACTGTCTCCTCAATATCTCCATGAAGAAAAGCATTGTGAACATCAAGTTGGTGTATTTTCCAGTTTTGAGATAGAGCAAGGGTAAGAACAACTCTAATGCTCACTGGTTTTACCACAGGGCTAAAGGTTTCATTGTAGTCTAGACCATCTTGTTGTGAGTACCCTTTAGCTACTAACCTTGCCTTGTGCCTATCTATACTGCCATCAGCTCGTAACTTCAACTTAAATACCTATTTTGCCCCTATGACATGAGCATCAGTTGGTCTTGGTACTAACACCCATGTTGAGTTATGTGCTAAGGCATTCAACTCATCTGCCATTGTCTTTCTCCAATTTGCATCTTTCACAGCCTGAGTATAGCAAGTAGGTTCCAGTTTGTCAGATGACAATTAAGCAGTGTAGACATGTGATCAGGGTAAGTTTTTGGTTTCAAGGATCTGGTTTGAGTTCTAGTGACCATAGTGTGTGAGTTTTGAGGAGGTGTATCATGAGCACTCTGAGAAGAAGAAGAAGAGTCAGATGGTTCATTTTGAGAACTTGTAGAAGCAGCTGAATTAGAGGGAAGTGTAAGTTGCAAATTTGAAGAAGAATTTTCAATTACAGGAGGAATAACATCAGGGTGAAGGACTACCAGTGTAGAAGATGGTAGTGTTGAATGATCCTCATCAGAGTCAGATACTGAATCCAGTAGATAGGGTAATTCATTATCATGAAAAATCACATGCCTTGACACAAAAAAGTTTGTTGGATGGTCTATGATAGCAATAATACCCTTTATGAACTGTAGAATAACCCATGAATACACAGGCATCTGCTCTTGGTTCTAACTTGTGTTGATTGTATGATCTCAGCAAAAGGAAGCAAGAACAGCCCATGACATGCATAAAGTGATAATCTGGTTTTTGTTTGAATAACTTCTCAAAAGGTGGGAGCTGACCAGTTGTAGGTGAAGGAAGTCTATTTATTACATAAACAACCCCTTCAAAAATTAAATACCAGAATTGCATAGGAATGGCAGCATGGAAAATACTTGCCAGCCCTAACTCAACAATATGCCTATGCTTGCGCTTAGCAAGGCCATTTTGCTCTGGCGTATGTGGGCATGATACTTGATAGGTAATTTCAGGGTATTGTCTCATCAAGGGTTTAAATTCAGTGCCTCTATCACACTGAAATTTTTTTATTTTTGTAGAGAGCAGATTTTCAACCCTGGTTTTGAACTGAGCAAACAAAGAGGGGACATCTGACTTACATGCACATGAATAGAACCAAGTAAACCTTGTAAACTCATCAGTAAAAATGATATAATATCTGTGTACTTTATTAGAAACAACTGGGGATGGACCCCACAAATCAGAATGTACCACCTCCAAAGGTGCAGAAGCACAATTTTCTGAGGGCAAAAATGGCAATTTGTGTGCCTTTGCCTTATTACAACTAGAAGCATGTTTAACATAAATTACATGATATCTCCCTAATTGTTCAAGGACAGCCTTATTACAATGTGCTAATTTGTAATGCCACAAATGAGGGTCAAACTTGGACACAGTAAAGACTTGATGACCAAGACCAGACGATGATGAAGGTAGAAGCTTGTACATCCCTCTATGCAAGATACCATGCAGCAGGATCTTGTGTGTTGTTTTGTCCTTAATAAAACAAGAATTAGATAAGAATTCCACTAAAAACATCATTGTCTTGTATTAATTGTGAAATACTCAAAAGATTCTTTGTGATTTTAGGGACATGAAGGACATTTTTCAACTCAAGAGGCCTAACTGTAGTAATGATTTGAGCAGTGCCTTTGTGAGCAATATACAAACCTTGGCCATTACCAATATAGACAGCTTCAGGTCCATTGTAGGGCTGAGAGGTGGACATGTTGTTGATATCAAAGGTGACATGAGAAAAGGCACCTGAATCAATGTACCTAGGAGGTTGAGCAGCAGGAGAAGGTGAAGTTGTAGAAGGCATAGGCTCAGCCACTAAAGCTTGTTGAGATCCAGAGGAAGCATTGTAACGGATATCAAATCGATGGTAACAATCAAGAGCTCCATGGCCCCACTTGAAGCAAATCTGACACTCAAGCTGAGATTGAGAAGAAGAAGCAGGGTTAGAGATTGCATTCTGACGACCTCGACCCCTTCCTTTGTTGTTGTAACGACCTCGACCCCTTCCTCTATTGCCTTGACCTCCTTGACCAGAATTGGCATAGTATTGCTGCTGATCTGGTGCTCTTGATTTTGTATTTGCATAGAGAGCAGTTGAATTAGCCTGGTTTTGCTCAGAGGAACCAGTAGTAAGATGAACAGCAGTAGAAGAGATGGATCTCAGATTATGCATCATTCTTGCTTCATGAGCAAGAAGCAAGCTGCTCAATTCCATCATGGATGGAAGATTTGATCTCATAGAGACTCCAGTGACAAAGGATTCAAAGTCTGTACCAAGACCTTGAAGTGTGTAGAGTACCAAATCACGATCTGGAACATTTGTGCCAATACTACACAATCGATCAGCAACAACTTGGGTTTGGTTGATAAACTGCTCACACGTAGATCCCCCTTTCTTCAAGGTTTGTAATTGAAGCTTTAGATCCAAGATCTTGGCCAAAGATTGAGATGAATGGATTTGATTTACAGCAGTCCAGACAGGTGCTGAGGTTTCACATCGTACAACCTGAGCAAGAATAAAGGCAGAGATCGAACTGAGCATTCATGCTAGGATGAGCTGATCTTGTTGATGCCAGAGCTCAAACTGTGGATTTGAGATTCGATTCCCAGCGGCATCAGTAACAAAGGGATCAGGCAGAGATCGAGATCCATCAAGGAAACCAACGAGACCATGTCCTCGAAGAACAGGAGCAATTGTTGCTTCCAGAGAAGGAAGTTGTCGTTGGAGAGCTTAGTACTGATTTGGTGAGAGAACTGAATCAGAGCAGAAGGTCGCACCACGATCGGAGCAGGATCAGTCATTGACATTGCAACAGCACAAGAGCGCGAGCTCTTATTCGTGCTCTGATACCATAAAGGAAAGAGGAAGAAGAAGATAGAAATGTATTTTCTATTATTGAATTTCCATTATCCTTTATAAATACTTACAGCATGTATTTATAGATTGCTCAGATTACACAATCGAATACAGAAAGAATGTTACAGACAATCCCGTGTAATTCCAACTGTCTAACTAACTATCTGAAACACTCATCTTCATGTCTCTGTTTCCGTCTGTACTGGAAACGTCCAGTCTTCGATTCTTCATATCTTCTACATTGAAAAACCATTACATCAATCAACTCGTCAAAATGAACAATAAAAAACATTCTAATCGATCAAAATTCTGATTGTTAAACTCAAATAAATCAGAAAACCATAACTAAATTAATCTCAGAAAATAGTTGTAGTTCAACCTAATTTCGTTGTTGTCGGTAAATAAAAAACAAAACATAACAATTCAGATCAGAATTGGCAAGATTACTCACAGTTTGATTTGGCATAATTTCATAACTCGTGCCAACAAGCTTAATTCCCCAAATATTATCCCAAAAACAGTTCAAGACACAATACAACATTACCAGAAATCTCTTACAGCTAATGTGTACTTATCCTGCCAGTAAAGTACCCTAAATTTCATCGAATTTGATCGCAAGTGCACGATCTAGTCGGATAATATTTGTGGGTTGAATTCACATGAATAATTCGATCTATTGATTCTCAAGCCGTTTATTAGTCTAAGCAGTTTAGATTTGTTTGATTTAAAGTATGAATTTTCTAAATAAAATACTAAGAATGTTGTAAATTATAAATTTAATTCACATCAAATAGTTTAGGTCTTAGAATTTCAACTTTCTACTCATTCATTCACTTATTCTGGTTATTAATACAATTATGATGTATTGAGGTTATTATTAGTGAAATTGATACTAAATTCAATTTATTGTTTCAGTGTCTTGTCTAAATCATTTAAGTATTATTTTTCAGTACCTAACCAAATTAACTCAAATTAATCAAGTTCGCAATATTAACTCTATGTCAAATCTTCTTCTCTTGATACTTAGAAAGATACTAAGGCGTAGATTTAATAAAAGATACTAAGGCGTACATTTAATAAACTCCTAAGTTATGACCTTTCTCTCAGTATTCAGTATAAACCAAGATTAATTTTTCTATTCTTAGATGTAAACATAATTTTTAAATACACAGTTTAAACCTCTAAGATGTGAAATTAAGATCAAGAAATAATTCACAAACATCAGAAGAAAATAAATCAAGTTTGAGTAAGAACGAAATAAATGAGTTCAAGTTTATATTCTAAAAACATAGAAGAGTATTACTGACTCATGACAGAAAGAGAGAAGGAAATACAAAATAAAATAATATAGATCATGAGGAAGTAGAAAGAAAGAATAATTTGAAAATCTGGATGAATCTCTTCTCCAAGTTCTCTTCTCGGACTTCCACTCTATCTCCAGGTCTCTCCCTCTCTTTTCCCTAGAATGTCTTTCCTGAATAATTTTTGCTATAAATTCAATTAAAATTTTCTGTTATGTTTCAAATTTCGTCTTTAATATTTACAGGATTTAGTTCAAGTGTCATATGATGTTTATGCTCATGCAAATGCTTAGATTGGGTTGTGACTTGGATAAAAAAAAATTAAAGTTCACAAAACATATAATTCAATCAAAACGAGACATTGAATTACATATTTTGCTACATGACTCCCCCTCAAACCAATATACAAATGGAAAGTCAAATTGGAAGAGTCTAGTGACTCTCTAGACAATGAATTTGGTACGACTTGTGCTAGGAAGTGCAAGTGGTTCCACAAATTTTCCTTTCCTTAAACGACAAAAACGTTCATGATATTCAAACATCAAACAAAACGAGCAAAATATTGTCTTAAAGTTAATGTTTCTATGACCATTGTAATATTGTTAATTGGCTTCAAATAACTCATCACTAGTCTATATTTATCATGAAATTTTTTTATGTTTCTTGGATGAGATATTGATTGATTGTTCACATTAAATCTTTTTCTTTGAATCTTTTAATTAAATCCATTAGAAACAGCCCATTAATTTTATATTGAGCCACATAATATTCTTACATTCATTCGTTTGATGCATGTCGGTTGTATGTCTTTTGCCATTATCTGGTGCATGTCGGTCATGTTTCTCGTTGTCATCATTTGTTGCATGCCTGCTATGTGTTCAAGTTCATCACTTGGATTTGGTGACGACAGAGAGATAGTGTCTCCTGTCGGTGGTCGGTACTGCTCCGGTGTCGTGGGATAATTGTTGACACCGTAAATAGGGGCATGCATCCATGTCCTCGGGTGAACCACTGCAACCAGTTCCCAGCCTCCTATGACAAACACTATCGTCTTAAGGATTCTGGCGAGATCTGGGGTTGCTATGACCAAATGCCATACATCCATGTTCGTCGGCTTCTTTGAGGCCACAGAGCCCAGATAGACACCCATCTGGCTGACGACACGAATGATCTCGCATTCTCTCCATGCCTCTGGCGGAACCCCAACTAAATCTATCGATACTTTGAAGGAAATGATCAGCACGTTCGCCCCATCCACTAGAGACCGTGGATGGAATGTGATGCCGAGGTCCCATACCCATTTAGGTATTGCATGGACAATCACATCTCTTGACACACCACTTGGAGGGATAACTAGATATTTGGACTGTGGCAAAGTTGCAACCTGAAGTTGTGATGGTGAGACTATTAGAGGTTGCGACATATTGAACAACATCATCTAGAGTTAAGTCACACTCAAATTCTGGTGGTGGTATCAAGATAAAGCTCCATTGAAGGGTTGCAAGATAAGTGTAGTATGACTAGTCCATGTGTACGAAGGTTGTCACCTTGGAAGGGCGGTTGTCCGGCATTAGAACCGGCACGTAGGTATAAGGGGTTTTTAAGAGGTCTTGGAACGTCGGCTCACCTTGTTGTTTGGCCTTCGCTGCAGGATGGAATGGTTGGGCATTTGGGTTGAGTGGTCAGATAGAGCAAGTGTGGTAAGTGTGTCCTTGTTGTAGGCAGAGAGGGCACCAAGGCTTGTTTTTGCATGTGGCATTGAGGTTTCCATGTTGGCAGCAGCGGTATCATCTTCCCCACCATTCCGAGTAGGCTGAGGAGGGCGGGAGGCGCAATTGTTTAGGGTTGCAAGGGAAATCTTGTTGGCCTATGATCTTTGTTATAATATTTAGTGGATCAGAAAGAAAGAGGAAGGAGCAGAAAATATTTCTTCTATATATAATACCACTTTGTTTATTTGTTCACTTGTAATTACAAATGACAACATCTCTACTTATAGGCTATAAGATACCTCTTAGATATCATATGATTTAAATGTCATTAACCATAACACAAGTTTTTATGGCATCTCCTAGAAATACTACTCATTAATTAACATAGACGACCACAACTACCAAGTGCATGTATTGCACATTCCAGCATCACCCTAGAAACTCTAAATAATTAATTAACACAGAAAACATAAAAATATTAAATTTCAACACTCCACCTTAATATTTTTGTCTATCATCCAGAATAATTCTCTAAGCTACACAAACTTGTTTCTTCTTCAGTTGTGTCGGTGGTGTTTCTACAATCCCTTCGTTTTTTTTTTGTATCTTAATTCTTGATGATTTCTTGATACTTGTTACTTGTCATTCTTCATAACTTACATTTGTGTCTTCAATACATTTTTCATAACTCGCAGCGGTTCACAATGCCATCATTCGACGTCATTCTTGTTAGCATACATCTACACTTCTTTCTTGCTTCCTCGCAAAATAAATTGTTTAATCTCCTTCTTCAATTGCCTGATTTTTCAGGTCATGTATATGTGAGTTTCAAACCCACACCGCAATTCCTCGTCGTGTCTATTCATGTGGCTCCTCATCACATCTTCTCATGATATTTATATTTTTTTCTCCAACAACATCTATCGTGTTACTGTCTTTTCTCTCTAACACTCGTGCACTGGCTTTTTATCCAGCAACCATCTCTCGTGTCACATGCTTTTCTTTTGTGAGTCATTACTCACATCGAATTCACTTACTGATATATTCTTCCAAGACCATGGATAGAGACTTCACCACACCTTGGTAACACCCGCTGCTTGATATATGACTCTCAGCATTGACAATTTTTTTTTGTCTTCTCTTCTTTTAATATCACCATCACTCAAAACAAAATATACATCCAACATTTTCTAAAAATAATCATTAAGAAACAACTCTCATTTTTTGTCACAAAATATTTGAAAACTACGTTTCAAATCACTATATTTTTTCATTAACCCGAGATTTTACTTTTCTCATAAAAATCAAAACAAGGGATTCGATTTTTTCACTCAATTTTTAACTCTTTTTTTTAACAACCCAAATAACTCATATACCAAATAAAACTAAAAACACATAACACTAAAGTTCTTTTCAAAACATACACCGAGACTCACTACATTTTTTTTCTTTTTTTCTCTTCTTCTCTTTTTTCTTTGTCATGATCGATCCCTCTTAATCAACCTGACGCTCTGATACCACTTATGTTGGCTTATGGTCTTTCTTATAATATTTAGTGGAAGAGAAAGAAAGAGGAAGGAGCAAAAATATTTCTTCTATATCACAACTACACAATACCATTTTGTTTATTTGCTCACTTGTAATTACAAATGACAACTTCTCTATTTATAGCTTATAAGATGTCTCTTAGATATCTATGATTTAAATATCATTAATTATAACACAAGTTTTATGGCATCTTCTAAAAATATTACTCATTAATTAACATAGAATACCACAACTACCAAGTGCATGTATTGCACGTCCTAACATGATCCTAAAAACTCTAAATAATTAATTAACACAGTAAACATAAAAAATATTAAAATTTAAATCTCCTGAGGGAGATTTCATGACTGGATTTGGTGGAAGCTCTAGCCTCTAGGTTGGTCTTGACTGAGTCCGTGAGAGGTTGTGTGAGGACCTATTGCTAGTGTTTGTTGGTTGCTGGCATAGCTTTGGAGTATCTGGGAGTAAGTGGGTTTGGTTGAGTTAGGGGAGAAGGGCACTGTGGTTGCAAGGGGTGGGTCGCTGTGGTGGCTTGGGATTTGGTGGCAGTTGTGGCGTGTAACAATGGTTTATCATGGCATCATGCGGTTGTTGTCTCCGTCTCCATGCTTTTCCGATATGTTCCCAGATAACTGCATAAGATAAAGAAAAAATATGTTTGCTCAAAACTCTTTAAGATATGGATTATAGTTATTAAGTATTAAATGTTCTGCTCCTCTCATTTCTCTTACTATTACTGACACATAGATTTCACGCAAACTCCGCGCTTTGATTTTAAAAAGCCTTCTTTATTGAAACATTGATCGAAACAATGATGAAGACGAGATATACATTTCCCAAGTATTATTGAGATATTCTACTGAGCCCGTACGGTGGGCTTGTGACGAAGCAAAGGCAAAGATTTATAGGCTCTTAGATCATTTCAGTTCAATTGCTGTTTTTTCTGATACTAAATGGTTTGGTACATGGCCCAGGATCAGGCCCAAATTTGATTTCCTTACTGGGCCGTTTTTTTTCAACAATGCTCAGCTCATAACAACATAAATACATAATGGTGTCAGTAAATTCTTTTACGATAACGATCATACATTTTCTGCTGGTCGGTAAGCTTGAGTTATGATTCATAAATAAATATAGCCCGGACCATTGATCAGTGGCGGATCTTGATCAGATTTTCAGAGGGACTATTTTGTTTGGTAAAAGAAGAGAGGAGGTTATTTTTTGGTTCTAATAGAATTTAGCCTCATTTTTTTTACATAGAATTGAGTTCTAATAAAAAGACTTTGCTTAATTTCATGAATCAAGAGGGGACGACAGCTCTGTTTAGTTCTTTATAAGATCCGCCACTGCCATTGATTAACTCAAAGATATGTATTAAAATTTTTACTTGGGTTAAATTCTACCAATTAGAAGTACAAATGGATATTGTACAAACCAATCTCCTTTCGTAAAATTGGTGAACTGGTTATTCCATTGCTGCCGTGAGCCAATTTTCACTCACAAGTCACACCCATTCAATCCCATCATAAATTCAGATGAAATCTGATGCAACAAACATGTAGCCCTCCAAGTTAATTCTATTTGGCTATTTACTATTGACATCAATTGTATTCCTACCACACTGACAAGCCATCTAACACCTCAATTCACCTTTAATTCTCATTCTAAATCTATATAAAACCCCCACCACTCTCTCGGCAGAGCACACAACAAGTGACTAAGAGCCTAAGTAGACAAAACAACAACAACATAAAATCCAAAAATATATGTCACGTGTTATTACTATGGTTTCCAAGCTAGTCTTGCTTGTTCTCCTTGATGCTCTAGTGTGCACCGTGACCGCAAGAACTCTCTCTGCTAATGGAGAGAATACGAGCGAGAAATCCGGTAGACTATTGATCACAGTTGATGCAGGTGCTGATACAGGTAAAGGTATACACACAAATATAGGTTTAGGCCGTGCATCTTCCCCATCTGCCACTGCAAGTGTGAGCTTAGGCGCAAACACAGGTGGAAGTGGAACCTTATGTAACACACCTTCGCCAACCACCACTACAAGTGTGACCGTAGGTGAAACCCTAGGTGCAACCAAAGATGCATCTCTAGGTAATGCACCTTCTCCAGCCACCACGGCAAGTGCAACCTTAGGCTCAAATCTTGCACCACTTGCTGGTGCACCAACAAAAGGACACTAGAATTGTTGCGGTAGCATCAATCCTTAGTGTTGCACCAACAAAGGGACACTAGAATTGTTGCGGTGGCATCAATCCTTAGTGTTAATAGTCTGGAATAATTGATGGGACTGTGGTGCTAATTAGTATGTCTGAGATCTATCTGAATAAATTCTTTGGCATAATAATATTGCTTTGAAGCATGACAAATATGATTATTTATGGCTGAATTATTGTAATAGACTTTGTCTATGAATATTAATAAAGTTCCGGATTGCAGGCTCTATGAAATTAATTAGAAATGAAATTGTGTCTCTTAAGTTTGGATGGTTGTTTCAGCTGATCTTCTTTGTGAAAATCAACTGCCAGTAAGTTGTGAGAGGACTATGCGATTACTGAATCAGCGTCAGAAAGAATAAGAACGCAATAAAATTAATTCCAAGGGCTTGGAGAACCTGTCTGAGGGTCAACACTTAATAACTGATGAGATGTCTAATCATCATAAAACATGAATTTTCCCTGTTCAAAAGTAGACTTAAATCAGATACTTGGTTCGGTCTCAGATACTTAAATCAGATTTGATATGTGATCCTTTCTGTAATGCTAAATCAATACATGAACACATTATGCAGCTTTCTAATTCCATTTCAAAGATTTCAAAGAATGGAAGTTTCAAGATCTGGGCGATGCTGGTGCGTGCTTTCCTTCTGAGAGATGAACAAAGAAGAGACGTACATGAACAAAAATGTAAACATGCAAACAATGAAATGAAGGACCCATGAACTGAAATACCGCACACAGTTCCTATTAAAAACCATGTTATGGTATACAAGGTCATTAGTTATTTTGACGAAAATGATGTTTAACGTTTCATATGAGACACCGTATCCATATGCAAGGAGACGACATGAGATTGGAAGAAGAAAAAAAAACTGAAATTGTTGAGGTGGTGAAAGTAGGCGGATGATGGGCTCTTACAATTTAAGCGGACTAACAATAGACTGCTCTGGTACTGGTACTGGTAAGAATTTCTAGAGCACATTCCCTTTTAACATAATTGTATCAATGTAAAATGTAAGGCCCATGTTATTGTGTGTTTCTTAGTAAAAGGACTATGTTTCTTAGTATAAAAGTATCACATTCCCTCATTATTCATGAAATGGATGGACAGGATTGAGACTAATTTGGGCAAAAAATCAATTGAAACATATTGGGATGCATTTTCTACATGTCATATTTTAAAAAATAGATATTTGTATAGAATTATTTTTTTGAACAATTACTGTGGACTTCACTTGTGATACTTTTGAACAAATTAATTAGCACTTTTTCAATTAATGACCACATAATCATTTAATTAGACCCAAACTGATTCATATTCATGCACGACGTCCAGAATTTTGAAATTTGAATTGCAATAAAGCTTTTGAGATTGAGAATATAACTGCCATTTAACACCAGTTCAACCCATTTTATTTTTCTAATTTCAATCCGAATAAGCACCAACCCTTTCAGTTCAAAATAACCACTTAGCATTATTACTGGCACCAGAATTTAATAGCACCAAAGCAAGAACAGAAATTACAGAAGCTCTTAAACAATTCGCACAAGTTCTCATACTGCTAGAATAACTACCGTACAGCACCAAATTATTACACAGCCAGAGTGAACCAAAAACAAGCACAGTACTTGTTATTTACCATTTTCACAACCAGGCTGAGTTTTTCAAAGGAGAGACGACGGCCTTGACTTGGAGGTAGTTTTTAAGGCTGTCAATGCCCTTCTCTCTGCCAACACCACTCATCTTGTAGCCTCCAATGGGGATCGCCGCATCGAATATGTCGTAGCAGTTGATCCACACTGTCCCCACACGCAGCGCACGCATCAGTGTGTTTGCAGTGTTAAGGTTGTTTGTGAATACTCCTGCTGCTAGCCCGAACCGGGATGCATTTGCCCTCTGTATCACCTCATTCAGATCCCTGTTGTTGGGAAAATGAGAAGAGATTATTGTCAACCCTTTGCTGTTTTGTATATTGAATTAAGTCCTTGACAGTTTAGTGACAGCGACAAATATGCATGGTTCAAGAGTACTGCATACAATTTGTTTCTCCAAGGATTTATTCATTCATATGAATTTCATTCGGACTCACTTGAACTTTAGAATCGACTGGACTGGGCCAAAGATCTCCTCTTGTGCTATGGTCATGTTGTCCTGTAAAGAAAAGATACAAAATAATTAACAACTGCCAGCTATAAACTAATTTGATTTACAAGAGGGAAATTAAACCATATTTCATAATTCATATAGAAATTACCTTGACATCTGAAAAGATTGTGGGCTGGATGTAGAAGCCCTTGCTACCTGATCTCTCTCCTCCCGTCACAAGGTTGGCACCAGAATCAACGCCTAACTTGATGTACCGCAAAATCTTGTTGAACTGCTCACCATCAATCTGGTAAATATCAAATTTTCTTTGTTATATTGTCCAGGTTCAGTTCTTTGCGCAACTGGATTGAGGCTTCATTGAATTAATGACAAGTGAGGTCAAAATTGCACAGTTCTGTGGATTGGCGTGCTGCTATGCCAAACTAGCACATGGGTAAAATCACAGTTTACCAATGAATAATAAAATTGCAAAAACTGTCTCAGAAGTCAGTATTTCCTTGTGTCCAGATCAACAACAGCTGATGGAGGAACAATTGCAACAAGTAAAATAACCATAGAAGATTCAGAAGGAACAAACCTGGGGACCTTGTTCTACTCCCTTCCTGAAAGGGTCCCCAACAACACGTTTCAATGCACGTGCTTTAGATTTCTCCACAAACTCATCATACACATTCTCATGAACAAAAGTGCGGGATCCAGCACAACAGCATTGCCCCTGAAATGAAAATAAAAAATGCATTTGAATTGAAACTCTTTCTTCTTTAATTACACTTTTTCCCCTTTTTCTCTTTGGGAGGAGGGTGAGGTGGGTGATTCAACAGTTATTACCTGGTTAAAGAAAAGAGCAGAGTGAGCGAGCTCAACAGCATGATCAACATTGGCATCATCCATGACAATAAAAGGAGATTTGCCTCCAAGCTCTAGTGTCACTGGCTTAAGGTTGCTTCTTGCTGACAATTCTTTGATAATTTGGCCCGTGTTTGTTGACCCAGTGAAAGCAACCTGATTTATTTAGGAAAAGAAAAAGAACGAATAACAAATGGAGAATCACAAAAGCTATAAGAACATTCCGCCATCCATTTAGTAAATTTAGTTGCCCCTTTGTGAGATAAGTTCTTTTCTGACTTAAATCCCATAACTTAAAATTATGCAAACATTTTTCAAGTAAGCAACTATTGCAAGAATTCGCAAATTGCTGGCAATGCACAACTCCAGCAAAAGCATCTTACAAATGTACCTTATCAACATCCATGTGGCTAGCAAGGGCAGCACCAGCAGTCGGCCCAAAACCTGACACCACATTCAGCACACCATCAGGTAGCCCAGCCTGAAACCATTCAAAATTTCAGAAAAAGTTGTAGAATCAGCCGGAATCTAAACAATGGAAGCTGAATTATTTATCCACCTCATGCAACAGATTGGCTGCATAAAGAGCCGTGAGAGGAGTTAGCTCAGCAGTTTTGAGCACAATACTGTTGCCGCAAGCCAAAGCAGGCCCCACCTTCCAACCAAACATGAGGAGAGGGAAGTTCCAAGGAATGATCTGACCTACAACGCCAATGGGCTCGTGCAAAACCTGCACGTGATGAGGCCCGTCCGCTGGGACAATCAGCCCATGTATCTTGTCGGTCCATCCTGAACGAATTGCCAAAATTAGTGAGTAAATTTACAATTAACTTGTTTCTCTTAACTTCATGAGTAAATTTACAAACAACTTGCTTCTTTTTTCCAAAAGTAAAACCATGACATTTTGGGTGATTTTACAAATAAGACTCAATTGTTATGCTGAAGTTAACCCCCAATATTTCAGCAGCCGACGCATACAAAAAGTTTCTTAACCTTATTACAACCCGCATCCACGGGAACTGTTAAACAATGTCAAGTAAGAAATGACTAAAAGAAGCTTATCCAAGGTAGAGGCAAAATATGCATTAAATTGAACAGTTCGTTGCAAATTAAACCAAAAGGCACTTACAGTTACACTACTTGCCTAATAAATTAGAGAACAAGCAGAAAGCTAAATAACAATTTAATCTACCAGCATAGTAACGCATGATGCGTGAGACCATTGGGACCTCTATCTTTGCTGCCTGTTCATAAGGTTTCCCATTATCCCATGTCTCTAATGCGGCAAGCTCGTCATTGTGCTTGTCAATCAAATCAGCAAACCTTAACAAGATACGTTGTCTCTCCTGTAACCCAACAGCAAATAACAATTATATTCAATAAATTTCAGTACAATTAGTAGGACCTTTTGTACAGCCAATCAAGCAGTTTAAGGAATATGCAATGTTTAAGTGGATAAGAAATAAGAAACTAGAAACTATTTGTAGCAATCAACAAACTAGAAATAAGAAAATGATGTGAATCATATGTTTAATTGGATAGTTCAATTTTTCTCTTTTTTTCCCAATCTCGCAACCTGTTTTCTTATGCCTATTTTGAGAAAAAAATAGAAATCATTATGATCAAAATGTGTATTGTTTTTCATGAACCAGTAAACTGATTAAATGAAGTTTGTGTAAAGGTCATTTGGTCATGTTCCACTTGGCCTGATTTTACAGATGGATAATATTTGTACTAGCCCAAAAAAAGAGGGGCAATTGTAGGGTCTCAACACAAATATTAGATATATGTTCCGTCTCATCTGTAAAGAAATCATAAATTCATAACGATAAACCAAGGTTAGTCTCAAAGGATAAGTAGAGAGAGTTCATACATAAGCGGTCATCTTAGGCCATGGTCCTTCATCAAATGCCTTGCGAGCAGCATGGACAGCATGGTTAACATCCTCTGCATCTCCTTCGGCCACATGTGCAATCACCTCACCTGTGCGTGGGTCTACGGTTGGGAACGTCTTGCCTAGTAAAACAACGTAAAATTAATTGTAAAATCTAGATACAAATGTGATATAAAATTTTTACAGAATATGTGCCAGTAGAGAGCTTTCTGGGATCTCCTTTGATCATGCAACTAGAAAGATTTTAACTAGCAACCTTAGAAATTTTAAAATGTGGCAGATGATAATGTATGATGACACAAGTCATGAACATAGCTGTTAAAGGGAATTTCCATGTAAAAACTTTATATAAAGCTGGGTAACATGATAAATATGCTGATAAATCATAATAAAGTTTTGTGAACATTATTTCTGGAGAAGTTTCATGTGGACCTTGCAAAAACACGGAACTTTGCAAAATGAGAAATATCATGAGTAAATCTGCAAAAAAAATCCTCTGCAGAAAGTGAACTAACTTCCATCTTCATTTCACATTTCTTTTTTCAGAAGATATCCAAAACTAATAAACTCTTTTCCTTTGATCAATGATCAACAATGATAGGGATATATATAAGAGGTGAAGTTCTGCCTTTTTTTAAAAAACTATTAGTGAGTGTTGACTGGAGATATTTTCCATGTGAACCTATGATCAGGGTTCACACTTTTCAGGCATTCATGCTACATTGATGTCTTACAGGGGCATGCATGAAATCATTTTATTGGTAAATGTCCTGAATACATATCTGGTCAAATAGCCAAGTCATGAAAATCCAGTTGACACTTTATATTGTTCTTAAGAAGAATAACTTATAAGATAAGATCTCCTTAATTCAAAATTCAGAGTAACAATGTAACACAGTGAATAACCCCGTTTATTGGAATTAACAAACTGCATTAATTTTCTGAGTTGGCTCTTTGCACCAATTGGTTCCTTTTTATTTATTTGTTTTTCTCATTCATTTAAAGTTGTATCAGATAATTTTACCTGAAGCTGCATCCACAAATTGTCCATTGATAAGAAGTTTTGTGTAATTGACTTGAACTGATGGCGCAATGGGATCTTCTATGGCTGTCGCAGTACTGAATCTTTGTAAAATCCCTGCTGCAGCTCCATGTGCTCTCTCTGCAGGAGCGTTTGGAAGGACTAAAACAATCAAATTTTTATTTATTTAGGGTCCGTTTGGCAAATCAAGAAATAGTACTAGAAGAGTAGTACAAAAGTGGTAAGAATAGAATAGTGTGATTTTGAAATAGTGATAGAAAAATGTATTCTTAACTATTTGGAAGAGCGAAATTATCATTTGACAATGTCAATTGGAATAATAGAAATGTTGATGATTATGTAACAATAATGATGATGATATAATATAACAATGATAACAATCATAAACAAAATTATATAATAAATTAATAATAATATGCATTATTTTTTAAATAAATAAAAATAATAATATTGATGATAATTTTAATAATATGCATTATTTTAAAATAATAAAAAATAATAATAATTAATAGTAATTATTAATATTATTTAATAATAAGTAAATATAATAGTATTAATTATAATAAGTTTATATAATATATTAAAATATTATTAATTACAAATATAATACAACATAATCAAATAATGTTGATAATAATCACAATAATATAAAAATTATAATAATTTGCATTTTTTAAATAATAACATAATAAATAATTAATAGTAATTATTAATATTATTTTAATAATAAAGATAACATAACAATATTAATAATAATAATAAAAAATTATATATAATATATAAAATATTGTTAATTACAAATATAATACAAAATAATCAAATAATAATGATAATAATCACAATAATATAAAAATTATAATTACTTGCATTATTTTAAAATAATAAAATAATAATAATTAATAATTATTATTAATATTTTATAATAAAATAATATAATAATATTAAATTATATATAATATACTAAAATATTGTTAATTACAAATATAATACAACATAATAAAATAATAATGATAATTATAGTAATAATAAATAACAATAATATAAAATTATAATAATATGCATAATTTTAAAATAATAATAATTATTATTAACAATAATTATTAATATATATTATTTCAATAATAAATATAATATAATAATATTAACAATAATAATAAAGTATATATAATATATTAAATTGTTAATTACATTGCAAATTTGGTTGCTTAGCCATACATAACAGTGTATTTCGGTATTCTATCTATATGATGGTATATAGAAATAGCCTCTTTTATCACTATTCTATTCTTTCAAAACGTGTTTGGCAAAATCATATTGTTAGAATAAGCCTTTATTTCGGTATTGCATTCAAAAAAGGTGTTGCCAAACAGACCCTTATAAAAGAAAGAAAAAAATAGGGGATATAAGTTAAGTCTGATCTCCCTTCCCTTCATTGAAGTTGATATATGTTATCAAATCTAACACATTTGGTATATCTTTTTTCAATTGCTTAATGGTGCCAAATAGAAAATATAAGAATCAATACTATATATAAGGCTTGCTTAAGTGTCGGCGTGTTCAATTTTTCTGATACTTTGACACTTCATTTTGCTATTCAACTTGCTATTCAACGTGTCCAAGTTATCGAACACGCGACACGTCATTAATTTCAATATAAATCATTAATAACATTAAATCCACGCCATTAATATTCACACTTTTTTCATTTCATATAAATCATCATGCTTTAAAAAAACCTTTAAAAAAATATATGATATTTATTATTATATCTCTAATAATGTTATTTAACAAAAAATATTATACAATTTATTTTTCTAATATAAAATATTTCTTCTTACATAAATCAACTTCTTCCATGGCCTAACAGATCACACTTATTCCAATTAGCTAAAAGACACTGATAACAGGGAAAAATAAATTTTAAAAAAGCATCACCATCATTCATCAAGCACTATATCTTCCACAAAAAGACAGGCGAAGGTTGAAAAAGCATGGGTAAAAAAAAAAGGCTACAGTAAAGTGATCAATCTTTTTCAAGAAATTCCTTTTTTTAAAATCTCCGCCAAACCCCAAGTTAGAATTCCGCAAAAAATAATTTTAAAGGAAACCCCAACCGAAAGAAAATAAGAGCTTATGGTGAACTTTTAGAGTGATAGAAAACCTGAGAAGTTCGGCAAATCAGAAAGAAAAAAAATTGAAAATTGAAAAAGAGAACAGGTTTTGGTGAACCTTTAGGAAGGAGAGAAGGGGTAAGAGTTTTGGGAGAGGCATAGAGGCATCGAGACAGTAGAGATGAAACAGACCTTCGAGCCGCCATAGCTTTAATTACCCCAAATCTCTCTCTCTCTCTCTCTCTCTCTCTCTCTCTCTTTCTCTGTGCTTCTCTTCTCTCTTCAGTAATGGTGAGTCAGAGTATATCTTGTTGATATTTCTCTCCACTCTCCAGCGCTCCGTCTGTATCCAAGAAAAGATGAACTGTATTTATTGAATAGGAAGATGTAGTGGCAGTTTGGCTTGGAGCATAGACCTTTTTTGAGAATTTCTGATATTTATTTTGAGCTGTGACATTAGACATACAGTGGTAAGAGACAAATTTAATCACTCGAATAATCTAGGCATCCATGTGAAGGAGCAAACAGTTCTGATATTATATAATAATAATTAAATTAAAATACTTTTTTCAAATCTGGTGAGTGGTGACAAATGATAAGGACAGTTCTTCGGCGATTTGGCAGTTTGGGTCCGACTTTGCGTCTGTATACGGTCCCCGACATCACATGTAATGTAGGATAAGGATAATGAGTTACGATTATGAATGACAGAATGGGAAACAGATTCTCTGTCGCGCAGTAGGAATGAACGCTTCAGATTATCTGTGCGGTAAGTTACGAACAATTTAGAAATGAACGCTTCAAATTCTATATCGCACAGTAGAAATGTACGCTTAAGATTATCTGCGTTGTAAGTTACGAACAATTTAGAAATGAACGCTTCAAATTCTATATCGCATAGTAGAAATGTACGCTTTAGATTATCTACGCTGTAAATTACAAACAGTTTAGAAATTAATGCTTCAAATTCTATAAATTCTATATCGCACAGTAGAAATGTACGCTTCAGATTATCTGCGCTATAAGTTACGAACAGTTTAGAAATGAACGCTTCAAATTCTATATCGCACAGTAGAAATGTACGCTTTAGATTATCTACACTGTAAGTTACGAACGATTCAGAAATGAATGCTTCAAATTCTCTGTCGCACAATGATAAATAGTAATGTTGAAGCTTGGCGAACATCTTACTTGGGTTGAAGTAAGAAGGATAGATTTTGTGCAATTTTTGTGAAATTATATATATAGGTAAACAAATTAGACAGGTTAATATTATTGTGATGTTGTCTTGAATATCTGAATGGTAATTGCTTGAGGAGAAGAAAATTGGTCCATCCTTGTGTATGTTGTATCAAATGTGATATTAGCTATGCATAACATGAATGCTCAATATATATATAATTCGATCGAAGTGTAAAAATTACACATTTTAGAATTTTTTGAGTTCAAACGTCTTCACACTAATCTTACTCTATATATATATTACTCCTGAGAATCTGGCATTTTTTTCTCTGAATTTGGCCTTTCTTTTCTCAAAACATGGCATTTTTATGTGAAAAAAGAAGTTCAAAAATTATGTATATTTATTAGGACTTTATCTCAAAATACATCATTCTTCCAACGTACTTCTTGTACATCATTGAAAAATATTTAAAAGTAAAAAACAAAACAATACTAATACTTGTTATGAATGCTCAGAAGAAAACACCGAACGCTAATAAGTATTTGCTAAAATAACAAATGTGTGAGAAATCATGCTTTCCAAGTTACATGGTTGTATAAAAATAGAAATTTCAATTACATCAAAAGCACTTGCACAATGAAATACAAATGCTGTTATTTTATATTTTTTTGTGATGTTAGAGACAACGAAATACAAATATACAATGAAATACAACGAGTATCGTCTCCAATATTCGTTCAGATCGGTCGAATTATGAAATGAAATTATTGCTTGACGCATTTAAACATTTTTTTCTTAGACTTTCTTTTATACTGAATCTCGATATATTGTTGTATGCAATAAAAATGTTGAGTTTTAGGTTTGAAACCCAGTATTTCAGGTGTGAATTCATTTCTTAAAAAAGTACCCTTGAGACAAAATTGTACCTGCAAGGAGAAAAAAATTGAGAAATGTTAAACTTGTCAGTAATCTATTGATTCGCAGAAAATAAGTAGGGAGCTGATATATCGATACCTTCATTGATACCTCCATCGATACCAACATGACAGATCCAGTTGAATTCAGTTTGCATGTTGTTTCTTTTATGATGCATGTTGTTTTTTTGTATTATGCATATTGTTTTTGTTATTATACATATAATTGATCGGACACTCCACTGAAAACGAATGCCGCTACGCTCACCGATGCGGATTGCTACGCTCATCGATGCGGACTGGACGAATCCAATTGCATTTATTTTGAAAAATTGTTCTAGTTATTATGCATGTTGTTTTTGTTATTGTGCATGTTATTGTTTGTTATTATGCAAGTAAATAACATGCATAATAATACAAATAACATGAATAATAACATAAACATCATGTATAATAACGAAAACATAATAAATCATAAGTATAACAAAATAACATAATGAACTTAGCATGTAAATCACAAGTATTTAACTGTTATGCATGTTATTAGATGCACAATAACAAAAACAACATGCATAATAACGAAAACAATATGCATCATAAGTAAAATAAATTTTCGTCAGAACGTGTCCAGTGGGTATCGATGACGGTATCGAATTTGGAATCCGCGAAACATTTTCCAGATAAGTATTGGTTTTTTTTAATTTAATTTAATTTAATTTATTTCCAGTCGCTTATTATAGCTCATACTACTGTAAACCTCCACGTTGACCTCTGTTGATCACAAGTACTTCGATGATACTGGTATATATATAGTGGGACTGGTACTTGATACCGATTTGATCTCGTGATGATGTGCATCAGCAGTGCTGATGGGAATCGATATTTGCATCAGGTATCTTTATGTAACAAATTCAAATTATAATTTCAAGGTACGAAAAAAAATTGATCATGATAATAAAAAAGTGCAGATGCAATTGACTCTTTTCGGATGCAAAATATGACATCCTCCGGTAGGTACAATTCTAGTTTAGCTTTCCCTTTTTTCATCTCATGTCAGGTTTGAAAATTCGAGAGAAAAATAGATTTCATTTTTTCTTGAAGTTATTATGGTATATAGTTCAGTAACACAACTGGTTATTGTACGTGTTGTCTGTACCATTTCTGAAGTTTTGATTTTCACGATATTACGATGAATTTTATTGTTAGATAACAAAGAAACTTTGATTAGTTTGGTGACCAAGCGTTTTTTTTTCTTTACATTTGTTATAATTTTCAGATCTAAAATATCAGTATATGTTTATATTGGTAGTTTGAACCTTATCATTTTTATTATTATCCTCTAATATCCTTTAGTCAAATAAACTTGGATATATTTGTCATTTGTCAATTCGTTATTTGTTTTGTTAGATTATTTTTCATTTATTTTCCATATATAAATCACTAGACAACATTATAAATAGTCCTAACAATATTCATATAAATTGAAAAAAAAAAACTCATGACTTAATATGAAGTTCTCACCCGGAATGAGTGTGTCCTGTTTCGCGGTATTCATTTTCTCCAGATTAATATGCTACGAAGTGATTTCCATCAAATAATAAGTCTTTAATGGTATGTTAACCATTATTTAATGCTAAAAGCTCAACAAGTAATATAAAAATCACATAAAATATAGTATTTCCTAACCATTTCCTTTCTTAGAATACCAGAACAAGTGATCATCAGAAGTTACTGTCATTAAGGCAATTCTTCATGAGTATTTTTAAGTTAGAAGACTTTATCTTTATCTCCAAAAACAAAATCTGAAATTACTAGATTAGTTCCAAAACACCCAAAAATTTTACAAATACCCCAGAGACTCTAGCACGCCGCCACACAACCCCGTAGCTATGCCGGTGGCAACATCACAACCAAGCAGGGTTGTGTAAAGCAGTGACGACTGCCTTGATCTCGAGGTAGTTCTTAAGGCTGTCCATGCCTTTCTCTCTGCCGATGCCACTCATCTTGTACCCTCCAAATGGAATCGCCGCGTCAAGTATGTCGTAGCAGTTGATCCACACCGTCCCTGCCCTCAGCGCTCGCATCAATGTGTTTGCAGAGTTCAGGTTGTTTGTGAACACTCCGGCTGCCAATCCATATGGGCTCGCATTAGCCCTCTGTATCACCTCATTCAAATCTCTGTTATTCAAACAAAAAAGTAAACAGTGCATATAAATTTTAGGTCTTTCTTAACAGTATGTAGTTAATATCACTGAAAATATTAGTTATCAGTAAAGACAGTCTTGAACAGTTTGTTCAAAGATTGTATATATATTTGTACTTTATTAACCTTACTTGAACTTGAGAATAGTTTGAACCGGTCCGAAAATCTCTTCTTGTGCTATGGTCATTTCATCCTGTACAACATAGACTACATAATCACTACAATAGCACAAGAATAGGACGTATTATTTGAACAAAATAAACTTCAGACGAAAAAAAGTATAAGGGATATTAAAAACATAATAATACCTTGACATCAGAAAATACAGTAGGCAGGATGTAAAAACCTTTGGTGCCTGCTCTTTCTCCTCCTGTCACAAGTGTGGCACCTGAGTCAATACCAGACTTGATGTATCCCAAAATCTTCTTGAACTGTTCCTTATCAATCTGCAAAATGCAAAATTTCCTTTGTTAACTAGATTATTTCTTGTTGTTCAATTGTATAATTACAATTAACTTAGGTTTACTAGAAAAAAAGGTGTTCAACTAAGATCAATTTCATTTTTAGGAGAACTGGCAAATTTAAATCTGTACCAGAACCTGGGTAAAAACCAAAATTAAGATCTATCAGTAAAGATGAAATTTCTATCCGAGGGAAAAATTGACAAAATTACCCAGACTAACATCTGCTCAAGCTTTAATAGCCAAGATGTGCTGATTACATATAGAAATATTTGTTAAAAAAATCATCAGGAATTATTACTTGGGGGCCTTGTTCAACTCCCTCCTTGAATGGATCACCAACAACACGCTTCAAGGCACGTGCTTTCGCCTTCTCTACAAACTCATCGTACACACGCTCATGCACAAATGTGCGGAACCCAGCACAGCAGCATTGTCCCTAGAAAAAAAATGAGAACCAAATATTTGGTTCTGTAATATTCTCCCTCATTCTAATACAAGATAGACATTCTTTTATTATTTTTTCTTGAAGTGTAGGTTTAAATTTACCTGATTATAGAAAAGAGCATGATGAGCAAGCTCAACAGCTTGATCAACATCAGCATCATCCATGACAATGAAGGGAGATTTGCCTCCAAGCTCTAGTGTTACCGCCTTTAGGTTGCTTTTAGCTGCTAATTCTTGTATGATTTTTCCAGTGGCTGTTGAGCCTGTGAAAGCAATCTAATAGAAAAACAGTGAAGAAGTAATAGTAACAGTTCAAAACTTCAGATGACGAATAAGAACTACAAACAACAACTATCAGAGCAAATAGAGCAACTGCATTAGAAACTATAATTCAAGAAAAATTTCCTAACTGACTAAAAGTAATTTTAGTAATGTACCTTGTCAACTTCCATGTGACCAGCAAGAGCAGAACCAGCCTTGGCCCCAAAACCTGACACGACATTCAACACACCATCAGGTAGCCCAGCCTGAGAACATTTTGAATTTCAGAAAATCAAAAAGATGTTATGCATATTCAAACAAGGGGATGATCAACTATTACTATCTGACCTCATGCAATAGCTTGGCTGCATAAAGAGCAGTAAGTGGAGTCTGTTCAGCAGATTTGAGCACAACAGTATTGCCACATGCCAGAGCAGGGCCCACCTTCCAGCCAAACATGATAAGAGGGAAGTTCCAGGGGATGATCTGACCCGCCACACCAATCGGCTTATATAATACCTGCACATGGTGGGACCCATCACCTGGTACAATCAACCCATGTATCTTGTCAGCCCATCCTGCAGAATATGCCAGATTCCAGTAAGTAGATCATTAATTAAAATATTTTTGTCAAAAATTATAACCATAATTCATAATTAGCAAAGAAAAATCATATATAAAATGTAAAAGTTTATTTAAATATGCAAAATAACAATGAGAATTACCAGCATAGTAGTGAATGACACGAGACAGCATAGGGACTTCTATCTTTGCAGACTGTTCAAACGGCTTCCCGTTATCCCATGACTCTAGTGCAGCCAGTTCATCATTGTGTTTGTCGATCAAATCCGCAAATCGAAACAAGATACGTGATCTTTCCTTTAACCAAATTAATTGATGCAGATAAATGTCAGCAGCTTTTTATTCGTATATTATCTCTTTTACATAATTACATAGACAGTGTGTACTAGAAAATGATTCATACTGAAAAATGATTCTGAATTATTTTTGCAACCTGCTATTGGAATAAGTGACTTTCAAGAAAGTCAAGAAATGTTTACAATTTTTGGGCTGTTGGTAAAATGGTGGTTCTGGGCTCCCATTTGTGTTAGTTGGTTGGTTGGTTGGTTGTACATGTTGTGTTTTCATAGATAGAAATGTTGTATTGAAGTTGGCCTATTTATGTTTTTAGTTATAACTAAGCGAGAAAGAAAAAAATAGTTCAACTGTTAACCCTCGAGGGAGAAGGTTAGTATTAAATAAGAAAATTCTTGAAAATTCTAAATCTTTCTTTTGGATTTGAAAGTTCTAAATCATAAATTATACATTGTGCATTTTCTATTTCCTGAAAGCTTTGCAAACTCTTTCTTTGGATTTGAAAGTTCTATGAATTATACTTTCCTATTTATATGCAAAGTATAATTATTGAAAGTCAAGATAGCAATTTATTAATAAAAGTATAAAATGAGAAATAAAAAAAACATGATTTATACATAAGCTGTCATCTTTGGCCATGGACCTTCATCGAAAGCCTTGCGTGCTGCTTTAACAGCCCGGTCAATGTCTTCTGCATCTCCTTCTGCCATGTGTGCAATCACCTCCCCTGTGCGTGGATCCATAGTTGGGAATGTTTTGCCTGACAAGTGACAAAGAATTAACATTTAACAAGTGAGATTTAGTAACAGCAGAGAAGAGAGTAAAAGATGAACTTTTTAGGTTCTGAACTTCTGATGCAATAGGAAAAATTTTGGAAGTTATCTGCAGTTATACAACTAACAAGGTTTTTTTGTATTGTACATTAAAATGCAAAATGTTTATTAATTGCATCTCCTTCTGCCATAAGGTTTTTTGTATTGTACATTGAAATGAAAATGTTTATTAATTGTATGCCAATATCATTGTGCATTTTGCATTTTTTTTTCTTTCTTTCTCTCATTTTTTTAACTATACAAAGCTAATAGAATTATTCTTACCTGAAAATGCATCAACGAATCTTCCATTGATGAGGAGTTGTGTGTAAGTAGCTTGAACTGGAGGTGTGACCGGATCATCTATGGCAGCCAAAGTGCTGAACTTTCGGGAAATTTCTGTCGCAAATCTCAGTTTTCTATCTATAAGAGAATGTAAAACCGATCAAATAGTCATACTTATTTCCATTTTATTAAGCATGAATTCGAATACAGAGCTTAGTCCTGGCTTTTTCTTTCCTGACAACAGTTTAAATTCTTCATATGTGCAGAAAGAAAATGAGAATTTAGATGACTGAAGAGTACTGACTTTTGGCTTTTTAAGGTTTGAATTTGAGATTTGAGCTATTCAAATTCTCAAATGAATTATTAAAAATGGAAACAAAGAAACTTGAGGTTGGTGTGTATTATTTACAAAACTCTATTTGAGGTGTATGAAACTATGAATGTTACAGCATATGCAAGTATGGCCAACGCCCCAAAATATAGTCAAAATTTGAAAAAAAAACCCAAAAAAATAATAGATTTTTTTAAACCTTTATTACACAGGAGAGAACTGAGAGTTTTGTGAGAAGCGTAGAAGCATTGTGACAACAGAGATGAAATAGACCGTTTAGTAGCCATATTTTATTGTTTTAGATCTTTTTTTTCTTTTTGTCTCTGTCCCTTCTATATATTCTCTTTGATAATTTGCTCTTTTTTTCTATCTTTTGAATGGTCTCTTGGTATAGTTTCTCAGTACCACTCTTCTAACTGCGAAAAAGATGGTTCTATATTTATACAGTGTATAATGTTGAGTGACAATTAGTAATTTCGATAAGAAATGGTGGTCATGATTCGGCCTATAGTTGTGTTACCAAAATTATAAAAAAAAAAAAGTTGGTTTTTTTGTTATGACATTGTTCAACTTCTATTAGAAAAAAGATCTAACATTTTAACTCTACCTAGTACCCATCAAGCAAATAAAGGACAAAATAGAACTGTTTGTTTTTTTTGGACATATAGGAGTATCCGAAGCGTCCGACCTCTAGTGGGGTGCAAACGAGCCGAGCTCGAGCGAGCTGGAGCAAATTTGAACTCGGTTCGTTACTACAAGTGGTCACGAGCTGAAACTCTCAATTCGAGCTCGGTTCATTAAGACTCGAGCTTGCTCGACCTTACTCGTTTGTAACTTGTTTGCAAGAAAAATGACAAAATTGTAAAAAAAACATAATAAAATTATAAAATCATGAAAATTCTCAATGATAAAGATCTATTTAGAGAAGGTGGTAACCAATTCAACTGTTCAGATTAACTCGTTAAGGTCTCGATACTTACACGAGTCGAGCTTGTCGCAGCTCGAGATCGGCTCGTTTATTAGCGAGCTGGCTCGGTTAGACTCGTTAACACTCGAGTTGTTAGGGAGTCGAACACGAACGAATCGCGAGTCACGAATATTTTGTGCACCTTATCTATTACTGAAGGCCTCTTAGGGAAACTGTGTTTTTTTGTCAGTGAGATGGAATATAATCTATTACAGAGTAAGTGATTCAGAATAGAACTGTTTGTCTGTTTGTTATTATTATTATATCTCATATCCTGATATCCTTCCAATTAAAAATAAAGAGAGAGAGCAGAATATGAGCATTATTGAGCCATCCAAAACTTGGTATATATATACAAGAACCTTCTTTTCATTTCAAATTTATTTTCTAATTTGTTTGAGAATATGTCACTACTCACTATTTTAGATTTGGAGCTGAGATTGAACCAGAAAAGCTTTTTGTTCAAATTAATTTTACCATTTCAAGCCCATATTTGTCAATGAAATATGATCTGTACATGAAATATAATAAATAAAGAATTGGACCTGGGACCATTAAATTAAATATGTCATGTCTGATCATACGTTGAATTTCAATTTCCTACCTGCATTTTCTTTGGTTTTTCAGAAGAAGAAAAAATGATCCGTACAAAGAATTTAATGCATAATTTGACCTGTGAGCTACCAGACTTTGCTCTAGACATGAGACATGATTATATTTTTTGGTACCTATCTATTTTTTTCCTTTGGTTCTTCAGAAATTTTAAGTTGAGGTTGGAGTATTGTATTTGTACTTGATGAATGAAAGAGAGAAATTAAAACTTAGATTTTTTAATAATTAATAAGAAGAACATGGCTAAAATAATATGCACACTACAACACATTTTGTACTATGCATATAGATATAGGTCAATAAATTGAGATTTAAATTGCTCAATAAATTCTTCATATGAAAATATTGTAGGGAAAAAAAATTGTGATTTTTAGAGCTTTCTTGCTATTTTTTAAATATTTTTTAAAAACAGTCCAGATTTAATACTACAAAAGTGTCATTTCTGAGTTGTTTTTAAAAAATATTTAAAAAATAGCAATAAAGCTCTAAAAATCACGAAATTTTATTTCCTACAAGATTTTGATATGAAGAATTTATTGAGCAACTTAAATATCAATTTAATGACCAAATTAAATACAAATGACCCCATAGTACGTTATGTGGTGTACTATGCATATTATTTTAGCCATGCTCTTAATAAGAAAAAGGGAGCTGATACGTAGATACCATATTTGATACCAACTATTGGTACTGATTTTATTATGCACATTTATTTGAGTTATCCTGCATATTATTTGAGTTATTATGCATGTTATTTTTTGTACCGAAATAGTTATATATATTATTGATTTTATTATGTATCTTTAGTGGAGTTATCATGCACATTATTTGAGTTATTATGCATGTTATTTTTTGTATTGAAATAGTTATACATGTTATTTTTTTTGTACTAAAATAGTTATGGTATAACATGCATAATAACTCAAATAATGTGCATGACAACTTAACTAAAAGTATCTAATAAAATCGGTATCAATAGTTGATATCAAATGTGATATCTACAAAACATTATCCTAAGAAATAATTGTTGAGAATTAATGCACGTGATATAAATTCATAATTGATAGTTCATATCTGTTAAAGAAAGAAACTACAATTTCTAAGAAGAAAACATATTTGCTTTGTGAAGAATAAATATGGAAATGTCTACTTGCAAAGAGGTCAGGTAAAGAATAAGACAATATTTTCCTTTTCAATTTTTCAAATCATTAAACATATTATAATTTCATTTTCATTTTCATTTTCATTTTTGGGTCTTGACTGAATTCCAAAGAGTCTTTAAAATACAAATCAATTGATAGTTTTGGTTCAAATTGGAAATTTATGAACTGAATAGACTTTTTTTTCTGATGAGGCTTCAATTTTGATTAAATCACATTTACCTTTCGATTTAAACATGTTGTTGCATTTTAACTAAATTAAATCATATTATGGACCACATGTTTCCTTGATTAATTCTTAAAAATGTCATATTCATTGATTAAATCTTTTTTGGCATAATTTTACTGATATCCCTCTAAAATCTCAAAATTACGGATATATCTCTTTAGAAATCATATTTACCCTTCAAAATAATAAAAACTCCCATGTTTACCCAATTTACTGTTAATTACCTAAAAAACAATCAAAACTCATTAAATATCCATAATAATCTCATGATTTACTCTAATATATTCTTTCATAGAAACGTTTCAATTTATGAAAAAATACCATTGTTATAATAACAAAAAGAAAATGTATCAGCTGCCCCGTGTTTTGCTCTTGAAATGCCTCAAAACACATGCCTCCTATAGTAAATGCGCGGTCAAAGCGTGGAACCCGTGCGTCAGTGCCAACGGGAGAGATGGGCGCAGAACACGAGCACTGTATCAACGTCCTAACAAAAAATACATGTACGCCTACGGGCTTAATCAGTTCAAAAAAAAAACAAAAAATACATGTTGCGTCTGTTCTCTTATTCATATTTCTTTTGCAAACTTTCTAATTTGATGCAATTATTATTTACATGAATTAGGCAAATAATTTCAATGTTTGACATATTGTTAGTAACCAACTAAATAAAATTTTGATTGATTAGTATCAGTAATAATTATAGTTTACTGCAAAAAATTGTCAACAATTCATATAATTTATTTTTACATTATAATTATTTTTTTCAGAAATACTTGATTAATTACTTAGGTTGAGAGGAGATGACGTGTTACAATTAATGTTCCATAATTTTTTTATTAATATTGTTGAGTTTAAAGTGTTTAATAATGTGTAAAATTTCACACTTGGATATATTTGATTTATCTTGAACTTACATAGAGTAAAGATAAATTCTGTTATTTTCTTCAATAATCACTTTTATTTTCTTACATTTTGCCTCTTAATCCAACATTTCATGACATAAGATGAATTAAAATTAAGTTAATTTGAAGAAATATTTCATTTAAAAGCAAGACTGTTTTCCTTTTATTAGTCCTATGAAAAATTGACGCAACAGATATATTTTTCTTTGATAGATAAGCAAGACTGTTACTAAGTTCATAAGTCACTGTCTAATTAAAGTTGATTATTACCAGAATATTATTCAATCAAATTTACGCATAATTTTTTTTCCAGTAGCAAATTTTTTTTGTCTATTTGATGACACACATGCTTATGTAATAATTAGATCATGAAATAAACGGTATTGATTCTCTCAACGAATTTAGATCAGGCTTTTTTAATTTTAATTTTAACTGTTTATAAAAGACTCTCAATTAAATTGCAAGTTGTGGCGTCTCCAAAAAATATTCTGAATAATTACTTGTTTTATGTTTCAAATTCTCATCTGCCAAAAACTAAAAAAAATCGAATATATATATATATATCAATATTTAAAAATAAATAAATAAGTCTTTTTTTTTAGTTTAGAGATGGTGTTGTGCAATTAGCTTCTATGTAAAGAAACCTTCTTGTAATTTGCTAAAAAATTATAGTTATCTCAAAAACAAAAGAAGATACATGTCCCACGTGGGCATTTCAAGATTTGTACGCATCCACACACACACACACACATATATATCGCTATTTCAACACCAATTTTGTGAATTGTACCAACTTGGAGATTACTATTAACAGTGCCACACAAAAATTGGAACCAAGAAAGTTTGAAAAAAAAAAAACTTGCAAGAAATTTCCAATCCACTCAATTTTGCAAGTTGTGACAAGATAAACACAAACAGAGATTTTTTTTTAAAGAAAGAAAAAAATATAATAACAAGAAGAAGAAAAAGGTCTATAAGATAGATGTTTGTTGTTTGTGTTTTTTTAATCGTTTGATAATAATTAACAAAAAAATTTGAATCTGGAAAGTAAATTTATACAAGTGAATCTGCTATGGAAAAAAATAAAAATAAAATTAGTTATAAATATTAAAAATCATCAATAATTGTGTAATCAAGTTGATTTTATCATCAATAATAGTACAAAGGAGTTCCTTTTGATCCATAACAAAATTAGTCAATTTATATATATTATTAGACAATGATATCATGACAATCAAATTTCATGTAATTAAATATTGTTTAATGGTCATATTCGGGTCCGAAAGAGAAATTGGCAATAAATTCTTATATTTTTTTAGAACCAACTTAATTTATTAGTTAAAGAGTTTTTTTTCTAAAAAAGAATTAGTTCATGAGCAATTTTTTATGTGAAAGATCCCAAGTTCGAATTTTGTGAAAAAAAATATTTATGAACAATTAACACTTGACATGCTTGATTTCATCTTTGCTCAAAAAGACATCATATTTTTTTTAAAGCACATTTTGAAGATTTATAGGATTTATTGCATATTTCATTTTGATAGACACTGTTGACGGCTTTCTTTGAGATGTTGTGGTTTATATAATAATAATAATAATTTTATCATTTTGGCATGATAACAATTTATGGACAGACATATTTATTTTGTCTCAAAAGAAAAAAAAAGATAGAGATATCTTTGGGTTTTATGTATAAGTTATTAATGTTTTGTGAGATAACATTTGTTTTGCTTTTGTGGTATCACTCAAACTTGAGCAGTTTCAATAAAATTGATGAGATATATCTCCACTTCTATTGAAACAAAAAATATTGTTGTGCATAAAAAATCAATTAATTTCTCATTATTGAAATGTTTGATCACTCAATGTTTCGTTATATATATCAAGTATCAATATATTTTTTATATAAATAGCATATATCATTAATATGAATTTTAATTTTGAACTTAAACTTTATTTTTGGAAATTATCAACATAATTTCAATAAAAAATTATTAAATAATTTTCTTAGTTAGAAGAGGCATCACCTATTTATAATTTACGTACTAGGGTTATTTTTATAGTTTCGTTAGGAAATATTTATTTAATATCCATTCTAACTTTTAAAGAAAATTATTTTCTAGTGAGAACTCCTTTATTTGAATAAAAGTGTTACTTAAATTGAAGATATATAGAAACCTCTCAATAAATAAACACAAAAAAACAATTATATTGTATCTTAGACAGATCAAACCCATATGATTTAAATGAAAAAATGAATTAAACCAAAATTCATCCGATCAAAATATGAAACGGGAGACTTACAATAAATCAATAAAAGTTTCCTATAAATTTGGGCTCTCTGTAGTGAATTCAGATCTTCTGCCACGCAGTACAGACAGTACAGATGTTCTAAACTGTAAGATCTATTTTGAGATTCGTGCTAAACATACTTATAAAACTCAATTTTCAGAATCAAATCTGAGTCGATCATACTGCATAGCGCAACGAATCTGAACCGTCTATTACGTGTTGCGCGATAGAAGATTTGGACCTCTTAGTTTGTCAACCAAACTATGAAATGGGAAAAATTACAATAAATAAATAAATAAATAAAATCTGCAAATTTGATCTTTCTGTAGTTGGTATATATATGATGGAAATTTCCAAAAAAACAGTTGAAGAAATTTCCTGTAAACAATCCTCACCTCACACAACATAGCAGCAAATTTCCAAGTAGAGACTTCCAAATTCCTCCAAAACCGGATTTGAGTTTGAATTCTTTGGCTCAATTTCTTATTTCCTTTTTTGTACACGTGGCAAACACATAACCTCCCAAAGAAATCAACAAGAAATTTTGCTCTGCTCCTACCAACAACCAATAATTGTTAATTTCTTGTAGACAGATCTCTACGTGACTCTTACTGAATTTGATTTTCTACAAAATTTTGATATGAAAAATTTATTGAGTAATTTAAATTTAAATTTTGTCCACAAAAAATTAACTAATATGAAATTTTTGCACTTCGGCCGAAATGCAAACGTTTTCACATTAGTCATACTCCTGTTATATTTTATTTCATTGTTGTCATAGTTGAGAAGACAATATTTTTTTTTAATTCCCATACATGCCGAATTAAACACTTAAAATGATTTAGTCTGAAGTAATTTGCCAATTTTCATATTTATATTTTGAAAAAAAAAATGGGTCATGAGCAATAAAGAATAAGTTTGGAATAATGTGTGTAAGTAAAGGGTACCAAAAGCAAATACGAATAAGTACATTGTTTTGCCTTTTATTTAAAAATAAATAAATAAATAAAAGATATACCATACTTTTATATCTGTCCTCACGTGTATATCCGCATTTGATATTTTTATTTTAGTAAGATTTTAAAAAAAATATAGATAAGATAATAAGTTTTATCATTTTCTCCTGGTCATCTTGAAATTAAAGGGTAATAAAATCAAAATTCGGGTACCACCAAGGTTATTATTTTATCTCTTTGTTTTATTTTTTCCATCGAATAATATCACAATTTATTCAAATACAAGCTGTATATATGGAGTATATTATATGTGAAAATTGAAGACCACTATCCTTTTAATATACGGTGTCTATAAATTGAGCGATAATTACCATATATATAGAATTGATATTAATTTTTGAAAAAAAAAGTGAGGAAAACAAAAGTAATAAATAAATATTAAATCATAATATATTAGACTTGATATTTTACATAATATGGTTCTGTTGTATTAATAGATTTATCATAAGTTAATTGTTAATTTCTGTAATATGATTTTTTCAAATTATGTATCCACTAAATGTTAGTAAAATAAAATGTTATGTGTAACAGTTTTAAGAAAGAAATAGAAAAAAAATATCTGTTGAAAATTAGTTTAGATAGTCATTTATTCAAATCATAATTTAACTAATTGAAACATTATGTAATTTTAAAATTAATTGCACATCAATAAAGAAGTTGTCCTTCTATATGGTGTGATGTATTTTGTGTTATCATTTTTATTTTTATCACTCAATTTCATTTTTGTCATTAAATCTTGTGAGAGGTTGATGATTTTTTAGTTTCATATTTGTTGATTTTTTTAATGGGGAAGAAAGTTGTGTATTAGATGGTCCAAACTTAAAAACATTATTTCATTGATCATATCCGGAAATTGAAATATTAAAATTAATATAAGTTGTCATTGATATCAAATAATTTTAATCATTAGTATATTCCTACAATTGTTGAAATTGTAAACGATCAGTTCTAACAATACATATATTATATCACAGTTGACAAAAAATATTTCAAATGAAATATTGCTACAAATAATATCGAAAATTTTCTGCATGTAGAATAGTGGATCAATTTCTTTAAAAAAATAAAAAATCAGCATGTCTAATGACATAGAATGAAAAGAAAGTATAATCAGCTTATAGATTTTTTTGTAAAGAATGAAGAATTAATGCATGCGACTGAAGACACACATTTTATTTTATTTTATTTTACCGAAATCATTAAACTTAACAAAAGGAGTAGATCTCTTTGTAAAAAGTTTTAAAAATATACTTTTATAGCTATTAAATATTTTTCTTTAATTAAGAGCGTTCATAAATAATCTCAATTTTGTTTTCAAATAGAAAATCAAATGACATCTTGCAATTGGTGGTCTCACGTGTGAGCAGGAATTTCCACAATTTGACATATTCAAAACTCTTGTAAAACATCTATTGTATAGTAAGTCGTCAAGTACTTCTTTTGATGGACATAGATCATGAAATAGTCGAGTTTATTGAAAAGGATAGTTATTTGAAAGAACCAGATGATTATGGATTTTCATTTCTTTTGTATTTATCTATTTTGTGAGGTCCTACTTAGTGTAGTGATGAGATATATGGCTTTCATGGGAGAGGTCGAGGTTCAATTCTGCTAGGGGTTACTTTTAGGGGTTTTTTTTAAGTTTGTTTTCTAGTTTGTTTGTGAGTGTGTGTTGTAAACCTACGTACAATGAATAAAAAAAAAACTTTCTATCTATGTTACTCGAATATTTTATGGTATCTTGCCGCACTATATGGATACGTATTCGATACTCGGATACTTCTTGGAATACATATCCGATAAGCGACGTGGCGTATCGAGATTGGCGTATATGATTATTTTATTTGCTTTAACGTACGAATTTGATCTCTGATACGTCTTGATACGCTTCAAAACTCCATGTGACAATCAGATCTTGTAGAACAACTGATAATTTTTGTTATATCACTACAAAAATGAGTGAAACATGAAACATGAAGGAGATTCGAATTCAAGACAAGTCATACTATTTTTTTTATTAATTTGTTTATTAAATTCTAGTATTTTAATTAATTTTTAATTAAAATTAATATATATAGCCGCATCTGTATCTAAGGATTTTTTAAATCGTCGTATCGAAACATCCGTATCGTACTCGATACGATACCCGCACCCGCACCCGCACTCCGCAACACATCTCCCTATTAATGTTACTCTTTTTTACACTTTTACATTTGTACCTCTATTTACATTTCATTTTCAAAACTTACTTAAATAAAAAAATTTCATCATATTGGTTTGTAGCAATCGTGTATCGAGCAGGGGCGGAGCTACATATGTTCAAGGTGGGTCAGCTGACTCATCTTAGAAAAAAAATTCAAAATTGACCATGTAACTAGAAAAAATTCTGAAAAATAGACTTACAATTTGAATATTTTTTAAAATATTCATGATTTTGAATCACCCTAAAAAAAAATCAAAATGTTGAACCACCCTGAAATTTTTTTTGGATCTGCCTTGGTATCGAGTGCTTAATGAGATATAAATTTCAGTAATCTTTGGTAGACTTATGCTAAAAAAAAGGTAAAACCCGCATAGAATGATTTAGGTTAAAAAAGAATTAATTAAGCTTAGAGTAAAATCTATTCAATCCTCTTACACGCTTATGAACAACATCTTTATGTCATATTTCAAATTCTAATGAAGAAGAGGACCATTTTGCATAATGGTCGTGATATCAGCCTTAGAAACTTTTCTTATGGACAGTACAATAATGGTACGTACAGAGCCAACATCTTTGACAACAATTTAGCATGATGATCTTTGACAATTTCCACCTAACACGATGATAAGTGCCATAAACTGATCGTATAAATATGATCATATATATAGGGATAGGCTATCGTGCACTATAGTGTCAAGGCTCTTTTGGCATTAGACTCTTCTTAACCGTTTGATTTAAAACTTTCTAGCCATTCATTTGGATGTCTTCTTAATATTACGAACGTAATGGTACTATTCCCCCTTCTGGGTACTTTTCTCCCTTTATCGCCTATACTAAGTACACATCTCCCAAACTTCAAGCTTTTCAGGTTTAATTTACCCCTTTCGTCATTCCTATATGACCGTTCCCTCCCTGTTTTCCTAGAAATTATGAAAGAATTTAGAAAGTCATTACTAACCAGAAGTCAAGAGTAATAAACGTAGCTCTGATACCAAGCGGAAATCGCGCGGAAGCTTGATCGGCTCAAGCTCTCGGACAAGCTCTCTGATGTGCTTGCAACTTCATAAGATGTTACAATATATAGACTTGAGATAAGATCTCTATTATTGCACCGAGTGCGCATTGGGCCCCATCGTCATGCAAATAAAGAGGTATCAACTAACTCTTGTCTTCCACTCAAAATAAAAAGATGCGTCGGCACACAAGACGACATCTTAAAATAAAGAAAAAGCAAAACCACTCAGAATAAAGTAGATGCTCCAGCACACTAAGGAGTCATCTCAAAAGAAAAAGAGGAACTTTAATAAAGCAGCTTTTAGAAGTGGGTTTCTCTGTAGCTCTCTATCAGTGTGTCGTGGCATTGGATGAGTGCCTGTATGCTAGCATCCACCCTTCCTAACATGTCACTCGCCCAATTGTCTTTTGTTGCTATTGACTCAAGCCTTGTTTTCTGGAGATACTTCATGGCAATAAGTATTTCTACTTGTATGCAAGTTTTACAGGCTTGTTCTTTGTACAGATCGGATAATCTGCTAGTCATAGCGTTTTCTTCTTCAATGCTTCTTGGGTAACATACAAAGGTGTCTTCTGTTGTATGCGAGTATCGGGCTAATGGAGCATTTTGCCCACACAGTGCTTCCCAAGCTTCTGCTTTGTTAAATGCTTCCCTGACCCTTCGTGGTTCACTTATTATGATTCTCCTGAGTCCTTCCATTTTCCTGTAAAAACTAAAAAAAATAAGATAACACACTTATTAGATAAATGTGATGGTTTGTTTCTGCGGTCCACCACTTTCGCAATCAAAACATTCAATTTCTTTCTAATAGAAAAGAAATCTTTTCTATTAGCTGGCACAAGTTTATGAAAACTTCCTCATTTGGTGCCTGGGTTACTTCCCCAATTGCTTCTTCAAGATTTTTCAAACATGCGTCAGTTATTTCACTGCTTCTGGTATAAACCATATTAGCAGTTAATCTTGAGAGTGCATCAGCGAGTACGTTTAGTTTGCCATCAATATGTTCAAAATTGACTTGTACTCCTGTAACAGTTATAAAATCAACAAAGTTAATCCATCTGACTCTGGACGGTTTGTTCTGCGCTGATTTGTTGTAGAAGCTGATGATAGCTTGACAGTCTGTTCTAAGAGTTATTTCTTGTTGATCAAGATAGTGGATCTTGAGAGCTTTCATCGTCTCCATACATGCATGGATTTCAGCGTCTATTGTTGATTTTATTACCGGGAATTTTCCACTAGCATAAGCACAGACCCGTTCTGTGTTTCTGGGATCATTCTTCTTCTTCTTCCACTTACAAACACCGCCCCATCCTTCCATACATCCATCTGTTTCAAGAACAATATAGGATCCAGGAGGTGGTAATTCGAGATCTGGAAGATTTTGTACCAGCTCTTTTATCTTGCTGATGAGCTGATAATCGAAGGGTTTTAGCCTCTTGTCTCCATGAGGGCTTGTTTTGGAGTATAATGGCCCAAGGAGGGTTCCCAGATTAGGAATGTAGCTTCTTGCATAGTTCAGTATTCCAAGCCAGGATCTAAGCCCAGCTTTCTCCTTTATCTTTTCGTTGTCAAACTGAACTATTTTCTTGATTATATGGGGCTGAAGTTTGATCTTACTTTCACCAATCACTGCCCCAAGAAATTCAATCTCCTTCACTGCGATCTTCATTTTAGTAGGAGATAGCACCAAACCCCATTTTTCGCATATCTCTAGCATCTTCTCCAAGTGTTTGGCATGTTGTTCTTCGGTTTCGGAGAAAATGAGGATATCATCAATGTAAACTGCTATGAAATCTTCAGTACCTCTGAAGCAGTTGTCCATTTTTCTCTGAAAAATTGCTGGTGCGTTTTTGAGACCAAATGGCATGACTAGCCATTCATAGAGTCCTCCAGGTACCACAAATGTTGTCCAGGGTATTGACTCTGGATCCATGACAACTTGATGAAATCCGCTTTTTAGGTCGAATTTCGAGAATATCTTGCTATTGCCAATTTTCTTCAGGATAGTGTTGATGCCTGGTAGACTGTACTGGTCCTTGTGTGTGTTGTCATTGAGGGTGCGGTAATTAAAGACCATCCGCTCCTTCCCTTTGACTTCTTTCTTTGTAACCGGGTCTATGGTTGTACCCGAATTTACCATTATGGCCATGGTTCTATGCCTGCTTGTGCTAGGTTGGATTACTCCAATCTTCAGTAACGCTTGCACATGCCTGTCAAACTGTTCCTTCATGGCCGGGGTAACATGCTTTAAGGGCTTGTCTTGTATTGTGATATCTGGGTTTATGATATCCAATTTGCATGTTACTTGATTTTTCGCCCAGTGTTTAACCGGGTCATCTCCAATATAGCCCTGCTCCTTCAGTCTTCTTAGCAGGTCTCTGAATTTATTCTTGAACCATGGTGACTCATCACCACAGTTATAGGCAACAGCTTCTTTGACCTCTATGTATTCAAGCTCAGATAGGTCAAGTTCTTCTACTGTTGCCTGAGAAATGATCTCAGCATCTGCCCTGGTGGTTATTGTTGTTACATTTTTGTAAAATGTCACCATTTGCCCTTCAATTCTCAGTCCACCTTGCATTGCCCTGATGAAATTGCATCCGATTAGCATTTGGACACCTCCTTCCTTGCCCATCGGGAATGCATATGTAAATGAGATTCTGAATTTGTTGTCTTCAATAGACATCTGCCCATTCTTCAGTTTCAGGTTTGCGATTTGCTGAGAGTTTACCCCATTTATCTGTATAGGGTATAAACTTGGCTCCAAGGCCTCAGGGGGTATAAATTCTTGGTTTACACAGCACACCGTAGCGCCTGTATCTAATATCGCCTGAATTTTAAAAGGATTTACCCCTGGTATTTCCATCTGCAGTTCAACATTGTACAGCCTATTGATTACCCTTCTTCCTTTTCTAGGATCTGGGACTGCATTATTTATCTCGTCATTAGAGAGTTTATTGGCCATCTCTTTTATTATAAGGTTCTGGTTTGGATTGGCCTTCTTGTGAAATGCAACATTTGGTGGGGATTCATCACTATCATCTGAATCGACTTCTACTTCTTCTCCCACCACCTTACGCTTGCCTTTGATATCTAGCTTGGCCATATCTGCTACTAGCTCATTTTCCCACAATTGATCCTTCAATCTTGCGTTTTCGGCTAGGAGATACTGGATATAGCTTAAAAGCTCATTGATAAGCTCATCCTTGCTATCATAAGGACTTAGGTTTTGTGTTGTTATCATGATTTTTCTTCCTAACACAAACCTTGAACACATGGGACACACAGTCATCTTGCATTTTGCACAGTGCGCCCTCATTTTGCTGTTTGTTGTCTCTGAACAACAGTTACATCTCTCGCAACCTCGTGGTATTTCACCATTATCCTCCCATGAATGTTCACAATTCCTCATTTCAGTAGGCAGGTTTGGTTGCTTTGGCCATGATGGCGTTTCTTCTTGGAGCATAAAGATTGATTCAAACGGTGTGTCTCCAAGTTTCATGATAATTGTCCTTGCATTGCCAACCTCCCCCTCCGAAAGTGAGCATATAGCGTCACTATCCGGTTCGTTTTGGTCAACAGACAAGATATCCCAGTCATCATCTAGGTCAAGGTTCTCAACAATTGCAGCTCTTGCAATGTTACCTTGTTTTCTTCTGCAGTCTCTGGCGAAGTGACCTTCTTCACCGCAAATAAAGCATTTACACTTTCTCCCCTTGTCCGCGTTCTTTCTCTTGAATACTCTTATGTGAGATTCATGTGGTTTTCCGCGATAGGTTTTTGCTTTTCTAATCCCATATTTCTTATTCTTCTGGTAGTAACCTGGAATTGGGATTTTGCTACAAAAAGATAGATCTTTCAAACTTCTTTGTAGCGCTGCTCTCTTGCATGATTCTGCCAGGTACTGGTATGAAAAGTTGATCCTTGGCAGTACTCCGACAGTGCTCCCCGGGTACTTCTCCATGTACGCTCTTTCTAATTCTTTTCCGATTAGAGGGGGCATTTTTCTGAAAAACTTCTCAGAGAGCTCAGGACTGATATACATGCGTCCTGACTTTGCTGCTAGGACCTTATAATCATTCATGTAGTCGAATAGGTCCTTCATGTTGTTGCATGATAATCTCTCGAGATCATTGTATGCTTGATCTTGTTCTACCGTTGAACCTTGATATGGATCTTCGAGTAAGATTATTCTTCTGACTTGGGAGATGACATTTTGAGGATCATCGGCAATGTTCACCAGTTCTTCGTACTCCTGTGGATATGCCATTCGCCACTGGATCCATGTCTTCTTCTCTATCTCTCCTAACAGGTTTTCTATGTATATAACCTTGCTTTTATTATCAGCCCAGTTTCTTTCGTTAACAAGGTTTAGGGTGATTGACTCCCACCTGGAGATCACATCACTATACTGCCCTATATCCTCAGGCAATACGAGCATAGCGCCTTGGTTCGCTTGCGCTGAAGGAAGGTTGAATCTTTCGTTGCTTTGTTGTGCAAACCCTCCTTTGAATCTATTAACTCTGGCTCTTATCTCTGGGACATCAAGTTGTTGTTGGTTTTGTCTGAGACTCCCTGGTGGGTACATTGGGGGTCCCATCATTGGCTCTCGCGGTCTGCTAGGTCCAGTTGCTGTGGATTGGGTTGAAAGAATTGTTTCAATTTTTGAATCTAGGCTTTTGAGCAACGGGTATTCCATTGCTGCCAGAACGGTTTCAACCTCCTCCTTACCATCCTTCTGAGAGAATGGGTTTACCCATTCTTCATCACTGGAATCGTTGTATTTATCCCAGACTGGTCCGGCATCTTCTTCTGCCGACTGTTTCTCTCTTGGTAATGCTGCCAATAATTGCAACATCCCAAGCTCATCATCATCCTCTTCTTCATCTTGTGACTCGTGCCAGTCACAGAACATCATTAGGACTGATTCTTCACCTAGGACCTCTTCATCAGCTTGGCCTACTATTACCTCTTCTGGTGGCGCGGTTGATGAATATCCGCCAAATCTTACTGCTAAGGACCCATCAGTTCTGGTCCTTATCTTTGTTGTCTGAGGATTCTGTACGACTGGTGTTGTTGCTGGCCGTATTATCCATTGCCTGCCTCTTAGCTCCTCAGTTGACCTCATCTGGCCTGGAATTGCTCGAATCCCTCTACTTGCCAGGTGTTCTGCCACTCTTTCCACATTGTATCTGAAGTTTGTGTGGCTGGTATTTGATAGCCTTCCTATCAACGATCTTGAGAGTAGTAATTACTCTCCCCTCCTTGCCAACCATCGTAGCCATGAGTCTGTATAACGACTTGGATGTGGTTGTTGAAATCATGAACACTTAAGGTCATGTCTGGCGCTGTATACGCTAATTGTGTACCACCTGTCAGGTCTATCTCCATAGAACTGATTATGGCCCGATCATCAGACCATCTTGTGTCTCTTAAAACTACCAGGGCATTTACCCCAGCGTTTCTCTTGTGGAGTGCATATAGTCTTATCATCACAAGACCTATATGCAGATGCTGCAACCCTTCTTGTACCAACTGGTTGTAGCTTTGTTGCGAGATAAATGGTAGCTCCACCTGAGCTCCATCTGTAACTAATACTCTTTCATCTGAGTAGTGTTGGTATACTCGATGATTTCGTTCAGACCATCCAGCCTGGTGTAAGGTCTCAGCTGGAACTTGTTGAGCCCTTCTGTACTGTGAATGGTTGAGCTCAACGTCTGGATTTAGTTGGGACTCCAGACTTCTTCTGTAATGCCTTCTTCCTGGCATTCTTCTCTGCGCCTCAAACGATATGCGGCTTCCTAGCCTGTAGCCTCTTATCTGGTCTTCGATTGTAGGGTTTTGGCTATTTTCTCTACCAGATATGCTTGGTCTACTCACCGTTTCAGTTCTTGTTTGACTCATTTTTGGTTTTTGACTGAGTCAAATATTTCTTTTGGATTTTTAAACACAAAGAACTGGCCGGTTGGCTTCTTGATCTTTTTCTCACTGGGTTCTCCAAGGCTAAGTTTATGTAAGCCCTTTTGGAGTTCGTTTATAGATTGTGTAAGATCTTCTGTTTCAGGGACTTTGGTTTTCGCCGCCTCTAGTCTCCTGATTGCGGTTCTGCAGTCTTCGAGATCTTCCTTGATTTTGACCAGCAGGTGGATTATTGTATTGTTCTGCTTAATCAATGTTGTTGTGGCTCCTTTCGCAAATTCAGCTGGTTTCAGAAAGCCGCTTGCGGGTTCTTCAATCGTCTCGGTTGCCTTTAGAGCTTCTAGATAGATTGAACTTCTAGCGGTATTACGCCAGTCGTTCATAAGAAGTTTCTAACTCGGCTGAGATTCGGCTCCGGTATCTCGTAAAAATATTTAAAAATTTCTTGAGTATTTGTTCGAAAGTTTAACTAGATTAATCTCTCAGGAAATCTGGTTTAGCTGGTATACTGACTTTCAGTTTTCAAGTTTTCTAGGTCCACAGTTCAGGATTGGTCATATATAGTACTTCAAAAAGTACGAATCTTAAAGCAGGAGTTACTCATCTAATGGTTCAATTTTTCCAGTGCCATAATTCTTTTGGCATCATGGTGCACCATAGCATTTCTCTCTCTCTCTCTCTCTATATATATATATATATAAATATATAATCCCCACCTCAGAACCAACTTAGTATTTGACTTGTCACCAAAATACACTTTTTGTTATTGCACAACACCACTTGATGCGTGCATGTCTATGATTGAACATTCTTTTTTTTTTATATATATTCCTGCTCTCTTTTGCATCCAAAAAGTAACTTTTTAGAAACTAGTGGATATATAAGAATAAAATAGTATCTGACAATGATGGTGAGCTTATCCTATTTGTGTATATATATAAAGAATAAAACGGAGAAAAATATAAAAAGCACCTACACTACAGTCATTTCTTGCAATTTTAACAAAAGAAATACATAAATTAGCTAGTTCAACGGAGAATAAAATAAAAAGCACCAAGATTTTTTTTATTGGCATTGTTAAAACTTAAAAGGGATCCAACATGTGTAAGGCTCCTCCTTTACAGAATTTTCCGAACTTAGTCCAAAGTGCAATACAGAGGTCAAATATTAATTGATTTAATATTGTGATCTTGGAAATAAAAGGCTTTATCTTTTATGAATGTCTCCCATTTTGAATCGCTTGATCACGTGCACTTTGTTGCGATGGATTTATGCTTATATGGGCCTGACTTTTCATCATATAAAATATTATAATTCAACCAAATCGCTAGTACAAATCATGATTTTTTGGATCACAAAAAAATGGCACTAATTATGTGTTAGTATTGCTATCTACATAAAAATGTGATTCAAACACGAATTAACAAGTTATTAGTAGTGTTGGTTAGTGCTATTAGCTAACTCAACAAAATGATAGATTAGCAAATTAGCATATGTCATGGTTACCAAAAATATTATTTTATTACATTGTAATCATCATCTTTGATATTATTATTATTATTTGAATTGCCTTTATTTTTTTATTAATAATTGTAATTATTATTATTCTTATTATTATTATTATTGTAATTGTCATTATTATTTTTTATTATTATTACTATTGTAATTGTCATTATTTTATTATTATTATTATTATTATTAATATTATTGTTATTGTTATTATTATTGACATTATTATTTTGTTTTATTATATTATTTACTTATTATTTTTTTATGATTGTCATTTGTGTTATTATTATTATTATTATATTATATCATTTTTTTTATTGTATTAATTGGAGGTCTGTAAATCATTGATTATTTAATTTTGCATCATTTGATAAAATAGTAAAAAATAAAAAATATATATAATGTTTGGCTTCCATGTAGATTTTAGTATGCATGACATTTTCAACGGTCCGGATCGATCATTTACAATTACTATTTTGATATATAAGTCTAAAATATATGCAACTTGATGCTTTATAAAGTATTTTAACACAACTATATATATGTGTGTATTTGATTCAATCTATAAAAAATCTAGCTTAGCGGCACGACAAGAAAAAATATAAATAAAACATTATTAGTAGCATTATTTTTGTAAGGATATACAAAATTAAATTTGTTTTGCTCATCGAGACGAGACTAGCATTCTGAGAATTGATTCAACTCGGTCTAAAACTTCAATTAGAGCTTGTATATACATCTAAAACATTATTACGATGCTTACGCAAGCACAAGTTTGAATTCGATTTGAATAGTTAAAATTGTGTGAATTTTTAGAGTGATATTACGGTGCTTGCAACTGCATATCTCGATTTTCAAAGTGCAAAAGACTGATCCGAATCATTTAAAATTTGTGCTTGCGACTGAATATCTCGATTTTCAAAGTGCAAAAAACTAACCCGAATCATTCAAAACATTGTCTATACTAAAATATACATAGAGAACAAAATATTCATTTTTTGGAAATTATTTACTATTTTATTAGATGGGTGAGAAATTTGTTGATATAACGATATATAGATCTCTTCAATGAATGAATTTTCGTCCATTTGATAAAATATTAAAAAAAATCTAAAAAAATGAAAATTTTGCTCACTTAGTAGATTTTAGGTTGAACAATATTTTCAATTGTTCAGATTGTCCGTTTTCACTTTGAAGCTCGAGATATGAGTCACAAACATAATCTCACCCTAATTTTTAATATATTGTGAACATCGACTAATATATTTATACATTATTTTATCTATTTTAATATTATAAATTTAATCTTATTATTTTAAATATTTATATTTAATATATATGTATATTTCATTACTTATTAATAATAAATGTTCAATTTTATTTTACATATGTAACCATATTCATTGATTATTTGTTTCATATTTGTTTAATGTGAATTGAATTTCAAATTCTAGCATATGTTTAATATTCGTATTCATATCACTTGACAAATTATAGATATGAATATGATATCAGTTTCATATCCCTTTTTTCGCTCATATTCCTTACCAGTTAGAATTTATCATTTCAGAAAATGTTTCGTAATTTTTCATGATTTTCTTTGTTTGTAATTTCGCCTAAAAATATAAATCTTAGCCCTTCGATTAATATGAATATGAAACGATTTGGAAGAGAAAGATATTTGGAAAATTTTCTATTATGTATTCATGTTTCTTGTTCTCACTATCGATCTGTACAATAGTTATTTATAGAATCTATATACAAAAATATATGTAACTAAATCTAAGAATGAGTGGATGAGAATTGAAGTGTGCTGTTGATAGCTGATTGGCCTAGGCTGAATATTCCTCTATCACTGATTTGTCTGTTACAGCAATTCTGTTATGCTCAGTCATCCCATTCTTTTGTAGTTCGTAAAACACTGGAGACCTCCTTATTCTTAACACCCCCCCTCGCAAGTTAATGGTGAAGGAAACACCATTAACTTGTCACGTAATTGAAGGAATCTCGGAATGCCTACAGCCTTAGTAAGTATGTCAGCAACTTGTTCTCTGGAGGGTAAAAATTGTAGCTGCAATTGCCTTGTTGCCACTTGTTCTCTTGCAAAATGGTAGTCTATTTATATGTGTTTCGTGCGAGCATGAAATATAGGGGTCGATGCAAGGAAGGTAGCACCCAAATTATCGCACCAAAGTGTCGGTTGAGAGCTTGGTGTAGCATGTAACTCATTGAGAATGAACTGTACCCAGATTAATTCAGCACTAGCAAGGGCAATGCTTCGGTACTCTGCTTCTGTACTGGATCGGGCAACTGTTTGTTGTTTCTTTGAACTCCACGAGATCAGATTTGATCCTAGGAATATGCAGTACCCAGAGGTGGACCTTCTGTCGTCGGGGCACCCTGCCCAGTCAGAGTCACAGAAGGCTTGAAGTTTCAGATTCGTCTCAGCTGTAAAAATCAATCCAAAGTTGGTATAGTCAGCAAGATACAGTAGAATTCTCTTTACAGCAGCCCAATGGTCATTTGTTGGAGAGTGCATAAAGTGTGAAACCTTATTTACTGCAAAGGCAATCTCGGGTCGGATAATGGTAGCGTATTGGAGTGAACCAACAATAGTTCGGTACAAATGTGGATTTTGAAAAGGATCTCCTTGAAATCTTGAAAAGGATAAATTGGCTACCATTGGTGAAGGACATGGTTTTGCTAGGTGCATGTTTGCTCGTTTCAAGAGGTCAGCCACATATTTTTCTTGAGAGAGATGTAATGAGTTATTATGTTGATGTACCTTTATGCCGAGAAAATAATGCAACTCTCCAAGATCTTTGATAGCAAAGGAGTTTTGTAGAAACCGAACTAAACCAGAAAGTAGGTCAGAGTGACTGTCAGTTAACACGATATCATCTACATATACAAGTAGTACCATGAACTTGCTACCATAATGATAGATGAATAGAGAGGGATCGTACCGAGATGCCACAAAACCATAGGAAACCAGAGCAGCACTTAGCGTTTGAAACCATGCACGAGGGGACTGTTTTAAGCCATAGAGAGCTTTGTTGAGTAAACAAACATGTGTTGGCTTGGAAACATCAACAAACCCAGGAGGTTATTGCATATACACCGTCTCATGTAGATCACCAAGCAAGAAAGCGTTTTGTACATCCAACTGCCTTATTGACCAATGTTTGGAGAGAGTAAGAGTAAGCACAATGCGTATTGTAGATGGTCGGATAACTGGACTGAAGGTCTCGAAATAGTCCACCATTTCTTCTTGAGAGTAGCCTTTTGCCACCAAACAGGCTTTGTACCTTTCGACAATACCATCTCCTTTCCTTTTGATCTTATACACCCACTTGCAACCTACCACATGCTGATCAGGAGAAGAGGGAACAAGGGACCATGTGTTGTTTCGGTTCAATGCATCAATTTCCTCTACCATTGCCATCTGTCATTGTGGAAGAGCTTGTGCCTTTGAGAAGGAAGTAGGTTCAAGTTCAGCTGGGACATGAGCAGTGTAGGCTACATGATCAGGGAAAAACCGAGGCCTTCTAGTGTTATCACGTGTTCTGGTTACCATATGATGTTGTGAGGTTTGAATATGTCTTTGAGAATTGGCTAAATTATGTGAGGGTATTTGGGAATTAGCTGAATTGGAGGGTGTATTGAATTGACATGGTGATGATGAACCAGCATCAGGTGCTGTTACAGGTTGTACAGATGACTCAGTCGTCCCATTCTCAGCAGGAATGTCCTGTGATGCATTAGGTGGTGTAACAGTAGGCAATGTTGGTACAGGTGGCCATGAATAAGAACAAGGGGATAAAGAATCAGATGTAAGGTTGCTGTCTGATGGGTTTTTGAAAGGGAAAGATGTCTCATCGAATGTAACATGTCTTGAAATAAAAGTTTTGTTAGATTCAATGTGATAACATTTGTAACCTTTTTGTTCCCTTGGATACTCAATGAACACGCATGGGAGTCATCTCGGTTGGAGTTTATTTGCATTGTAAGGTTTAACAAGAGAGAAGCATAAGCAGCCAATTGTTTTTAGCTTTGTATAGTCAGGATTTTTGTTATGTAATAGGTAATATGGGGAGTTTGTGGTGTTAGCTGTTGGAAGAAGGTTTATTAGAAAAACTACACTAGAGAAGACATCAGCCCAAAATTTTGAGGGTAGAGAAGCTTGAGTGAGAATGGCTAATGACAGTTCAATAATATGTCTGTGCTTGCGCTCCGAGACTCCATTCTGCTCAGGAGTATAGGGACATGTGATTTGGTGTTTGATTTGAGGAAACATTCGATCAATTGGTTTATACTCCGTTCCCCCATCGGTTCTCAGAATTTTGATGGTTGTGTTTAACAGATTTTCAGATTGCAGTTTAAAAAGAGAGAAAACTTTGGGTACTTCATCTTTCGTGTGTAAGAAATAAATCCAAGTGAATTTTGTGAAATCATCAATGAATAGCACATAGTATCTAAAACCATCTTTTGATAAAAGAGGGGTTGGACCCCAAACATCCGAGTGTACTAATTCAAGAGGAGAAGAGGTACAAGATTGAGACAAAGCAAATGGTAACTTATGACACTTAGAGGCACTACAATTATGACACAAGGAAATTTTAAAACTAGAACATGGCAGCTTATTTGTCTTGAGTACTTGCAAGGTGACATTTGGAGAAGGATGACCAAGACAGGTGTGCCACAAATCAGCAAAAGCTAGAAGAGCTTGATGAGGAATAGAAGAAGATAGATGAAGAGTGTAAAGGCCATTAGTGAGCTTGGCTTGAAGAAGATGAGTCATGGTTGCTCGGTCCTTAATAAGACAAAAGGAAGAGTTAAACTCAATAAAAATGGAGTTATCTTTGAGCAATGTAGATGAACTTAGCAGATTTTTTTTGTAAACCCAGGAACATGTAGAACATTATTGAACTCAATTAAGAAAGAGGAAATAGAGATGGAGAAGGAACTAATATGGAGAATTGGCATTTTCATACCATTACCAATATGAAGTGCATTGAGTCCTTCATAAGGTAGAAATGAGGAGAGAGAGTTGATATCATTTGTGACATGATGAGATGCACCTGAATCAACAACCCAGTTAGACAGAGAAGAAGAATGTTCTGTGGTGGAGATTGGAGTATTTGCTGGTTGTTGATGAGATGGTGGTTGAGCAAAGAATGCTTGTGGTTGTTGTTGTTGCTGTTGTGGTGGAGAATCGAAATACCTGGCATCACACCTCTTGTAACATTGTCTGGAAGAGTGACCCTTTTTGTAATAGATCTGGTAAATCAAGTTGTTTCCAGTCTGAGGAAGAGATGGTCTGGTAGGAGTAAATGAAGGGTAGGAAGGTGTTGGCAGAAGTGGGCCACGAGGAGGTGGTATGAAATGGTTAGATTTTTGGCCAGAATAAGGAAATCGAGGTCTGAAGGTGGAGTTTGTATATGGCTGTTGTGGTGAGTGTTGAGGTGTATTGGAAAATTTGGGAGAGTTGAATTTATTTGGTCTTGGGTTTGATTAGAAGACAGAGGGTTCAGAAGTGTTGTTGTTGATGACATGTTGAGTAAGAAGAAGAGACTCGTGTGTGAGGAGCATGGCTTGTAGCTCGGGTAAACTGAGAGGTTCAGATCGGGTTTGTGCAGCCACAACAAAAGAATTGAAATCAGGTCCAAGTCCTGTCAGAATAAGGAGGATGAGATCATCATCACTAACAGGAGAGCCAATAAAGTCTAACTCATCAGCAATTGATCGCATCTTCTGTACAAAATCAGCGCAAGATAGGCCGCCTTTACTGGTTGTTTGAAGCTGTCGACGCAGTTCTGACAATCTAGCACGAGAGGTGGCTGAAAAGTTTGAACGCAGAGAGTCCCATAACTCACGAGCAGTGTGACAACCAATAACTTGAGCTTGTAATAGTTCAGTGAGTGAAGATCTAAGCCAACCAAGGATCAGTTGATCTTGCTGGTGCCACGATGCAAAAGCTGGATTAATTTGAGGGAGACCCGATGAATCAGAAATGGTGGGAGTTGGGGGTAAATTAGTAATGTAGCTGTGGAGCTGATATCCATGGAGAATGGGTTCGATTTGAGAACGCCATGTAAGGTAATTAGATCGAGTTAGTCGTGTGGTGATTGGGAGATTTAGGAAGATTGGAGCAGATGTATTTGAGGTATTGGAGATAGTTTGTGTATTAGAGATTTCGGCCATGGTAGAGACTTTGTGGCACTGATACCATGAAACGATTTGGAGAGATTTGGAAAATTTTCTATTATGTATTCATGTTTCTTGTTCTCACTATCGATTTGTACAATAGCTATTTATAGAATTTATATACAGAAATATCGATTTGTACAATAGCTATTTATAGAATCTATATACAGAAATATCCGTAACTAATTCTAAGAATGAGTGGATGAGAATTGAAGTGTGTTGTTGATAGCTGATTGACCTAGTTTGAATATTACTCTGTCACTGATTTGTCTGTCACAGCAATTCTGTTATGCTCAGTCATCCCATTCTTATGTAGTTCGTAAAGGACGTTGATATAACGCCTCTTGTTATGCTCCTTCATTGTCCCACCTTCACTTACACATGGGGCCCACGGAGTTTGACTTTTAGAAAGGCTGTGTTTGGGGGCAACTCAGGGGCAAAACAGGGGTATGGGATCTTTTTTTCGTTCGTAAAACACTGGGAATATCATGGATATATTTATGCAATTAAAATCATCAAATCTTTGTGGAGGCGTCGTATCTTCCACGAAACAAATCGTTTGCGATTCTCTTCCAACTTCCAAGCACCAATCAGCAGCCACACACACACACACAAATATTTCTATTCCAGACGCCTCAATCAATTTATGCAAAAATAGGTTGCCGAATTTACATCCAAATAAATCTCAGCGTATATAATTCTAGAGAAAGTCAGAGATCAAACCTCACTCAATTGCAATTGCATACAAACAAAACGAAAAGAGGCGAAACACCAAAATCCCTTGGAATTGCACCGCTCTCAAATAGAACTTGTGTGCATGATCAAGTGACAACTGTTCAAACTTGTACGGTCTCCTCTCCGGTTATGCACGCATGGATAAGATCAATAATTGCCTCTATATTGTCCAATTCAATTCGGTTTACTAATGATAATTATTGAAATTAAATTTAGTTATCATTAGTGTTTTTATTGTTACAATTACTATAATAATAAAAAATTATTGACATTATTTTGTTTTCGTTGATATTACTATTATCATTATATTATTATTTTATTAATATATTTTAATTATAATATATTGTAATTTATATGTAATATAATTATTTTATTAAGATACTATTAATTTTTAAGCTGAAAATAACACCAACAACAACAATGATTATAAAAATAGTATCATTCTACATAATATAATAACAATATTATTAATAATAATTAATAGTAGTAATTAATAATAGCAATAAGTGTTATCAAAATTTTGGATCTAAATATTATCCGTCGATTTCTTTGTTCTGACCCTGCAAAGGTTGAAATTAATTCATGTAAATCTGCTCTTCAACGCGAATTTACGTTGTAACCTTCATCACAAATTATCATCGCTCTTTTCTTCATAGCAATGATTAACGACACTATCTTTACACAAGATGAATCCGACACTATCTTTCCACAAGATCTCGACACTTATAATTCAATCACTCAAGTCAAAACAATCTCTCAAAGAGTAACACAAAGTTTTCGAATTTATTGAAGAATAATGGAGGGAAGTTAAAAGGCAGCTTAAATCTTCAGTATGCTAGAATGAGTATATGTAACTTTTTTTTTAAAGTGGAAAGATATCAACTCCTTAAATAGTTGTACAGAACTGAGGAAACAATTTTCCTGCCTATATCGATATAGTATATGGATATATCGATACATCAATCTAGGGATGTTCATCGAGTCGAGTTAGCTCGAGCTAACCCTTGCTCAAACTCGAGCCAAGAATATTCGAGTCGAGTCGACTCGAGCAACCAAGCCTAATCCGAGTTGAATAAGCAACTCGAACTCAACTCGATGTTGCTCGAGTCAACTCGTAACTCGCTCGCGTATCAGATTTGAATACTTGAATTCAGTATTTAGGTGTCCGGATGACTGAGTCTGGATCTGTATAGTTGAACTGATTCAAGCTGGACCATATAAATATTAGTTGCACTAGGTCATATAAATATTAGTTGAACTGACTTAGAGTAAATCCATATACAACTACACAGTTAGTTGAACTGAGTTATATTAGTTGAATTAACTCAGGGTAAAAGCTCATATACATGAGCGAGTTTCGAGTTGTCGAGCGAGCTACACCCAACTCGAGATCAACTCGAGTTATTATTCGAGTCAGTCTGCTCGAGCTACATATTACTCGAGTTGAATCTAAGCGAGTTTCACGAGCTGTTATCTGAGCGAGTTTCGAGCGAGTCATGAGTTGTGAGCTATTTGACCAGCCCTACATCAATCGATATATACCAACTACAAAAAATTATTTAAGGAGATGTGACGATCCTCTCAGTCTGTAATGTACTTGGTCAGATTTTTTACTATCTCATGTATCGAGATATCGATACGTTGTATCGATATGGCACAGTTTTTGTTGCATTAAACTCATCTCTTGTTTGACAATTTGCAAAACAAATCAGTAGTAACCTTGCACATGAGTTTTGGTGAAGTTGCAGGTTAACACATGTACAACATGGTGTTGCACATGCTCAAACATGCTCAACACAAGTCAAGACATGCTCAAGACATCAAGAAATGGCTTCACAGTGCTCCACAGAGCACAACGTTACTATAACGCTTGCCAACCCGTCACAACGGGTCAGCAACCCGTCATAACGGATACCCAACCCGTCACAACGGGTCAGAAGGAGAAGAGGCAGTGTAGAGCAGGATTTTCACAGAAGACAGCGTTGTAGTAACGCTTCACCAAGGCGTTACAATGCCTTCCAACCTATTGTAACGGATTCCTACTCAAATTGGCCCACAAGACAGCCAAAGAAGCACAGAAGAGCAGTTCTGGAATATGCGCAACCAGTTATAACAGATTCATCATGGTGTCATGAGGGTTTTGTAACGCTTTAGTACAAAACCAAGGTTTCAAGACTCCAAGAAGTGTCCAGCCTATATATATGATGCAAAGACGAACCCGAAGGGAATCTGAAACCCCCACAAGCTTCCAAGCATCTAATTGAGCAGAAGAAAGAGCCTTCTCCTTCAGCTACCTAAACCTGAGAGCATTAAGATAACACTCATAGTCTAATTGTCAATATGAGAACTTTTCTTTAACTAGTTTTTAGCCTTTTGGTGCATTACAATTGTGTTCAAGTAGTGCATCCATGTCCTAAATTGTTTTGTCAATCAGACCGTTAATCGTGTAGAGTGGTGTTGCCATTTACATTGGTCTAGGAGTCGAAGATTGATTCGCTTGTTTAGAAGAAATCAAAGATTGATTCCGAAATAGTGAAGAACACTTGTTTTGATAATGAAATCGGTCTCGGGAGGAAGATTTGGTTTCAGGAGACTCGTGGACGTAGGCCTAGTTGATTGATAGGCCGAACCACGTTACGTTACATGTTCTTTTAGTTATCTTGATTGTTTTTGCTCTCTTTCTCTATCTCTCTTTATTACTTTGTTTTTTGTTGATTTGTGAATTGCTCTATTACTTCTATAATTTGCTTGCTTTAACTCTTGACTAGGTGATTAAGATCTGAAAGCTTTAAATTGAAATTGTTGATTGAAAACGCTTCCGTCTTATTGTTTGACCTTAATCTTGCGCTTTAAGCCCCAATATATCTAACAGTTTCTTTTTTTGTTTGTTGAGTTTTGCTCTTAAATTATGAGTGAAGTTATGGTTCATGCGCATGCACCGTGCCTGCGCATCTGGACCCTTAAATATGCATCGAGATTCTATGCGCACGAATCTCAATGCACATCTGAAGGTCCAGATGCACAAGCACGACGCATGCATCATAGTTTTGCTCTTAAATTATTTTCAAATATTTTAATAGTTGTGGTACTGTAAAATATTTAAGGATAATGTTTCGTAGATACCACATTTGATACCAACTATTGATACCGATTTTATTATGCATATTTAGTTGAGTTATCCTGCACATTATTTGAGTTATTATGCACGTTATATCATAAATATTTCAATACAAAAAAATAACATGTATAACTATTTCAATACAAAAAATAACGTGCATAATAACTCAAAATTGTGCATGATAACTCTACTAAAGGTACATAATAAAATCAATAACATGTATAACTATTTCAGCACAAAAAATAAATGCATAATAACTCAAATAATGTGCATAATAAAATCGGTATCAATAGTTGGTATCAAATATGATATCTACGTATCAGCTCCTAATATTTAATATAAACATCACTGGTTACAACACACTAACTAGAGTATTAAAATAACCCGGGCGGGTCTACCCACTCGTGGATCCGTCCGTGCCCGACCCGTGCCTGTGCCCAGATCCGACCCGACCCGTGGATCCCGGATCCACGGATCTAGCACGACTCGGGTTGGCCCAAAATCCCGCAGACTCGTGATTACCCGTGCCCGTGCCCAGATCTGACCCGATCCGTGGATTCCGGATCCACGGATCTAGCACGGGTCAGGTTGGCCCAAAATCCCCCAGACCTGTGATTACCCGTGCCCGACCCGTGGAACCGTGCAGAAATAAAAAAAATACAAAAAAAACAAAAAAAATTCAAAAAAAATTCAAAAAAAATCAGAAAAATTCGAAAAAAATTATATATATTAAAATAATATGCAGTTTTAAATTCGAAAAAAATTCGAAAAAATGGACGGATCCGAACCCGCCCCGCCCGGATTTATCACGGGTCGGGTTGGAGGTTTTGAGTTCGGACCCGTGGAGACCCGCTTCATTGGATCCGTGAAACCGTCGTACCTGTGAATCCGAACGGATCGAATCCACGAATACCCTACCCGCCCCGTCTTTAATTCACTAACACTAACACGTTACTAACCTAATATAACATAGGTAAAAAAAAAAAATAGGGATTCAAGAAATTGAATTTGATGATTCGGATCATATACTTTAGTCGAGTCGCCGTATCATGCGCTTTAGTCGAGTCACCATCGACATTCTGTCAATTGATGAGAATTGGTACTTGATATGAAATAATATAATAATATAATTCATGTCGGATTAAAGTCGCATCAAAGTAGATGCCATATCCTAATCTCATATGATATGAGCCCTCTTGAGTCTTGACGAGTTCAATGGAAAAAAAAACGAATGAATAAAAATAAAATTAGAAGTGGCTCACTGAAACTAAGGCATATTGCATACAGAACCTCTCAAAAATACTTATTTAGCTGGGGGAATCTCTGATATATTTAAAATTAAAATTGATTGCTAGGAAATGAATAGGAAGTTAGGAACCGATTAAACAATTGTTGGTGTCGACACGTGTCACTAGGCGTCAATTCTTGTGGTCATGATTCTGCATACGTGGATATTTAAAAGTTGCAATTGAAATTGTTTTGTGCCAGGTGTTTGATTTAAATCAAGCAACACATATTATTCAATCATCATAACATGTTGAGAAAATATTTGGAAGCATTGAAGTTGATATATTCAATAAAATACAAGAAAAATATCTAACTACTTGATTGCACCATGACTTTGTGATATACAAAAAGAAATGACCTATACACACAATATAAATATTATTTATATTAGACCTCCAAAGAAAAAGAAAAAGAAAAAGGTAAAAGTTACAAGAGATGTTGAAATCAAGCACATTCTTTGTCTCAACTTTAAGCATTGGATGCACTATCCATTCATTGTCTCATCAACCTTTTACCTAAAACCAAACTAGAAAGCAATGGCACCAATGCAAGAACTGTATGAAAATCAACTATTATTTCATGCTCTTTTCATTGGTTTCTTTTTGTCCAACACTAGTCTTCAACACTTCATTACTATTTCTATATATATCATATGTGTGTGTGTGTTTCAATCTAATAGTGATTTTGTATGTTAGAGGTTATTCACCTACCAATCTTTTGTTTCTTTAAAACGACTTACAATCCAACACGTTTCGTATTTAAATATGAAAGCTTATATATCGATTCCAATAGAACTGGTCTAGTAGGGTTCAATTTGCATGTTGTTTTCGTTATTATGCATGTTGTTTTGATATTATGCATGTTGTTTTTCTTATTATGCATATAATTGACTGGACGCTGGACTGAAAATGAATGTTGATAAACTCATCGATGCGGATTGGATGAATCCAGTTGCATTCATTTTAAAAATTATTTTAGTTATTATGCATATTTTTTTGTTATTTTGCATGTAATTAACGTGCAAAATAATATGAATAACATGTATAATAATACATTATATAATATAATTGACATGTATAATAAAAAAACTAAATATAAATACTGTCAAATGCATAATAATACAAATAATATTCATAATATTATAATTAACATGCATAATTCAAATTAATTAAGTAATTATACACATCATTTGAACTGTTATGCATGTTATTAAATGTACAAAACAAAAATAACATGCATAATAACCAAAACAACATGCATAATAAATGATAATTTTTTGTCGAAACTCAACTAAACGCATCCTGTGCATATCGATGATGTGATCGATGGCATTTGCTAAACATTTTCCTTTAAATATCTCAAACCTCACCGATTCAATTGATAGTGCAGGTACCTGAAATGCAATTAAATTTAAGCAATAAATAGCATTTAGTGATTATTACTGCCACTACCGCTACCATTTCTTAGTATGTAACGCCACAATTTATTTATTTATATCCAATCAATGCTGCACAAGTGCTTCAATTATATTTTACAAAAAAATAAAAAATCCTCCTTAGTGGTAACTTGCAAAAGCAAAAAGCAAAAATAGTAAAATTTTAATACTGTGGGGAATGATTACCCATCATTTAAAATTTTCAATGTAAGGCATGATTAGATGTACTAATCTAGAACAAATCTAGTAGTTAAAAAATATGCAATTAGAGACTTAAGAGTGCACTAAGCTCCATCTATCAACCCTTATCTAAGAAAAGAAAATAAAACAAAAGGTAGATAGATCTATGTATAGTGGGGGTTTATTGGTTTAATAACACCACCAATCTCAATGCCAAATTTATACAAAGCGAAATCAAGTCTCATCTCAAAAATCTCTCCATTTCTATTGGCAATTGGCATATTGACACATTGATTTTTTGACTTCTTTTTTTTTTTTGACAGCAACTCCTACTTGACTTGGCCACACTAAAAAGGGCAACCACCTATCTATTTTATTTATCTACTTATTCTCTGTCTTGATAAATTATCACACTCACCGTTTACCTCTCTCTCTCTCTCTCTCTCTCTCACCATTGTTACAAAATTCAATGGTTGTATTATATTATATCATATCATATCCTCTGCAATCAATTTAAATTGTAAACATTGGAATTCATTTTAACTTTCTTACAAAGTTGTTTGCGATTGTAGAAAATAACAGAGAAATTGTTATCACTGATCCAGTTTCCAGTTCCAAGTTTCCAACCAATAAAGCATCCTTCTCTCTCTCTCTCTCTCTCTCTTCCTCTCTTATCTCGCACTGCCTTCCCCCAAAATTCTTTTAACAGAGCGCGCGCGCACAAACACACACACACAAAACCCATCTCTTTCTCTCTCTCTCTCTCGTCGTCTCTCTAGAACGTGTCTCACTCAGTCTACTACTATTTGTGTCGAATAAAACCAAGGTCGCTCAAGACATACCTCCTCTCCTTTGTTCTCTCTCTCTCTCTCCAGAGAAATCTCTAGCGTGGTACACATGTGGTAGAGCCAGGAGCAACAAGCCAAACATAAATCAAACGCTCTCCCCTCTTCCAATCGCTTTCTCTCTTCTCTTGTCTTCTCTTCTCTTCTTCTCAGAACCAACAACCTCCACATGAAGAAACGAAAGACTGCCTCTTCACTAACCGCGTGAAATCCTCGCCATCAATGGATCTAGAAGCGGCGCATTACGACAATCTTCGAAAGGTGAGATGAGTTCCCACTCTTTCCTCCAAAAAATCAACCTTAATTTGCCTCGAATTGAATTAATCTAGGTCGATTATGTTTGTTTGTTTGTCTGAACAGAAAGATTCGTGGAGGTCGGTTCTCTTGCTTGCGTACCAAAGCCTAGGCGTAGTGTATGGAGACCTCAGTATTTCTCCTCTGTATGTGTACAAAAACGCATTTGCTGATGACATAGAGCACTCAAGAGGGAACGAAGAGATATATGGCGTTCTCTCCTTTGTTTTCTGGACATTAACAATTATACCCCTACTGAAGTATGTATTTGTAGTTCTTTTGGCTGATGATAATGGCGAAGGCGGCACATTTGCACTCTACTCCTTGATTTGCCGGCATGCCAGGATCGGTTTTCTGCCGAGCGGCCAGGTAATAGATGAGGAGCTCTCAGCATATAAGAAAGGAGATGATGTGGGGCCCGATTCGAGGTCAAGTAGGTCCTCTTGGATTAAAAATTTGTTAGAGAAATCAAAGTTCTTGCAAAAGATTTTGTTGATTGTTGCATTGCTCGGTACTTGCATGGTAATTGGAGATGGCGTGTTAACACCTGCTGTTTCTGGTTTACTCTTCTTCCCTTTTTAAGGCTTTATTTTTTACTTATAGTAAATTTGGTAGTTTAGTCATACTTTATTAATTTAAATTGAAGGTGTTCTTGTTTTCTTTGAAGAATAAATTTGTCAAATTAAAAGGAATAAGAATTAAATTTAGGTGTGTAGAAAAATATTTTTGGTGTGGATAGCACAACCCCTTTGAGGAAAATTGGGAAGCCTTTTGGGGCTAAATTAAGAAACTTAAGTATGAGGGCCCAATTGCATAAGCGTGTATTGATACCAACTGCCCTAAATCTTATCTTATCTTTATTATGCTTCTTTGTAAATAGTAAAACAGAACTGTGAATACCATTAATGTTATAAAATAATATTAAAAGATAACAATATTTCAATATTAATTCATTTAACTTTTCTTGTTTCAGTTTATTTTTTGCGCTGAATTGGTGATTTGCTTAATTTTATGCAGTCTTTTCAGCAGTATCGGGGCTTGAGCTTTATGTGTCTAAACATCAGCATAGATGTAAGCATCTTGTAGAAGCATGAATTGCTATTTAGTATTTACTATAAGAGTATCCTACAATCTTGCGCTGCAATTGTCATGTAAAGTTGCACAATAAGTAGATAACCATAATTGTAGTCTGGATTTTGTTTCCCCTTTTCTGTTGTTAATTTCATAGTTTATTCATTCTCATTTCAAATCCCTCGCAGTCAAGTGATGCGCTGTTAATACAGAATTACATAGTTTATACATTATCTTTCAAATCTCCGCAATCAGGTTATGCGATGTGATTATGATTCAATGCATAATCTTGAGTTATCTTGAAAAAATATGTTACATAATTCCAGATGTGGAGGTTCCGGTGGCATGTCTAATACTCGTATGCTTATTTGCATTGCAACACTACGGTACGCACCGAGTCGGTTTCCTCTTTGCTCCAATTGTGGCCACCTGGCTTATGTGCATTAGCTCTATAGGAGTCTACAACATAGCTAAGTGGGACCCTCATGTACTTCGGGCCCTCTCTCCATATTACATGTACCAGTTTTTGAAGAAAACACGGAGTGGCGGGTGGATGTCACTCGGTGGCATCCTTCTTTGCATAACTGGTACGTGAAGAATCTGCGTCAGTCAACTGATAAGTTAGATGTCATGTTTCCAAAATTTTGTTCTGAAATTGTGTTAGTAATTATCAGGTTCAGAGGCAATGTATGCAGATCTGGGGCATTTTTCGCAAGCATCAATAAAGGTTGGTGATATACGTAGTTTTGGTTTTTTTGTTTTGTTTTTGAAATAAGTCAGGGGGAAACACTCACCACTTCGATTTTCGTTGAAAAGAGAAGTAACTGTTACAACTACCAAACCAAAAAGAAAAAGAAAAAACTCTCACAAACTGTTTCCAACTCCTACCTCTCAATGCAATCGTATCCCTTTACCTCTGTATATCCCCATTATGATCCCCATTTAGCCCTTACATCTAACACAGCATCAGTGACAGGGCTGGGATCACTGATGCCTCAATATTATCTCTTGTCTCTAGGCATGCAACTGGTACCATCTCCCCTATTAAACGAAAACATAACCCAAAGCAACAATCACACACATCAAAATGATGCCTACTAACACATCTGGCATCAAGGCACATGAAAGAGCACAACAGAACCAACAAAATATAATGTTTTTATGTATCCACATAAGCTTGAAGTGTTATTCCCAATCTCCCTGGTACATGCGTCTGTACCGGCATTATCCTTCCACCATTCTTTGTGCTCCGGTATCCTTTCCATGCTTCCAATTGACTCTGCAAGTCTGCACTCCATGCCACTACCCAGTAATTCAATAAAGCATTGACATTAGCTACAAATTCTTTGATAGTCAAAGCTGATTTGCTCTCAAAACATTTTTTTATACCTGTTTAGCCAAATAATCCACACGGTTGCCGAGCAAATATGTTTAAAGAGCAATTGTTCCTTAAATTCCATCCTATGCTCCATCTATACAGGTCATTAAAGTTTCTTGGCAATCTGAAAATGTAAGAGGTTTCTAAAACCCATTCCCACAGCATTTTTGAATGATGGCATGCTAAGAATAAATGCACTACACTTTCGATCCGTGTACAGTACATACAGTTTGAATCACCTTGCCATCTTCTTTTAAGTAAATTGTTTTTCACTAAGATTGTATCTTTGAGTAACAACCATAGAAATTTTTTTTATCTTAAAAGGGATCTTTAATATCCAGATATCATCAAATGAGTGATCAATGACCCCTCCATCCCTCAACCAATTAAATATCTCCTTATTTCTTACTTGCCCAGCAGCTCCCCCCTTGCCGGGCTATCCTATCATGATCATCATTCAAAATGAGGAAAGAAGCTACCTTATTTTGGAGTTTTCAAGTTGAAATCTTTGCACTTTAGATAGTTGTCTTCTAAACCTCAACACCCTAAACCAGAGGCCTTAACATCTGCACGGATATGAATTGGTCAGTGGATATTTGGAAAAGTTTAGTTGTTTCAACTTACAAAAGTAATACTAGGTTCAACAGTTCTCGGCATTATCTTTCTTTCTTTTGAAGGTCAATTCTCAGCATACTTACTAACAAATTTTTTATTTATTTGTTGTCTTCTTTTTAAATAAACTTTATATTGTTTGTGGCCTGAATAAAAAAAACATAAAATTGGAGTACCTAACTAGTATTATTCTGGTATCTATGCTATTGTGCCTTGCTCTGACTGTTAAAATATCTTTGTACTTTTTACAGATTGCATTCTCATTCTTGGTGTATCCTGCACTTGTTCTGGCTTATGCTGGTCAAGCAGCTTATCTTTCTCAGCATCACGATATAGAAGAAACCAGCTATAAAATTGGCTTCTACGTTTCTGTTCCTGGTACTTCCTCACCGCAATGTTTGTTCACCTCTCTCTGTAGTGATGATACACCATATAAAGCCTGGCAAAACACATGTCAAAATTTATTCTGTTGTCTGTTACTGCTCCAGTTTCTTCTTGTATGTACAGAAGTATAAAGTGACCACCAGGGACGGTGTTTAGATTTTGAAAATTAGCCAGAAAAGACAAGAAGAACGAACCTTAAGGTCCCAGTAAGGGGCTGCCTGTACCAACCACAGCTCAAAAGTATTATATTTATTTATGGCCGGTACCTGGATGGAAAAGATCTAGCAGCCTGTTATGTGGTCCAATGGGGGTATCATAATGGTATATTCCCTGCAATACCAGTTTTGCCTTAAGCAAGCAGTTTTTGCTTATTTTATTTGGACCTGCAATTACATTTTGACATTTTCTCCTCTCTCTCTAGAAAAAGTGAGGTGGCCAGTGTTTGTGATAGCAGTACTAGCAGCAGTGGTGGGCAGCCAGGCGGTGATCACCGGCACCTTCTCCATCATAAAACAATGTTCTGGTCATGGATGTTTCCCCAGGGTCAAAATCATCCACACCTCGTCATCTGTGCATGGTCAGATATACATCCCAGAGATAAACTGGATCCTGATGCTGCTCTGTCTCTCTGTTACAGTCGGCTTCCATGACACCAAGCACCTCGGAAATGCATCAGGTATGTTTTGATAGACAACACAAGATCTATTAACACCCACAATCCTGATTCATGCATTCTTTAATACGTGCAGTTACTGATTTTGTTCATACATCCTCTATGAACACTCACCATGCATATTACATTCATATATGCCTTACCTCATGCTTGTAGACATCAATCAGTTCGCGTATACATATAGCGTCCAGTTATGGATACCCAAAATGCACTGTAAATGAGCCCACTTTGCTATAAGTTTATAAGCATGCTTGTATTCTCTTTGATAGATCAAATCATTGGTCTTACGTCCTTCATTCCCTGCTGAGATTTGAGGTGATATAAATGAGAGCTTGTTATAACGAGCTGACAACAACTTAAAATAAGAAGGATAACTGTTAATTTCTTAAATATTTAATGTTTCTGTAATACTTCTCTTCATTTCAGGGTTGGCGGTGATAACTGTCATGCTTGTAACAACCTGTCTGATGTCAATTGTAATATCCCTTTGCTGGCACAAGAACCCAATTTTCTCCCTTGCCTTCCTCTTCTTCTTTGGCTCAATTGAGGCCTTCTACTTCTCAGCCTCAGTCATAAAGTTCCTCGAGGGAGCATGGGTGCCAATCGTGCTCTCTTTCATCTTCATGTTAGTAATGTATGTGTGGCACTATGGGACACTGAAGAAGTACGAATTCGATGTGCAAAACAAAGTGTCAATCAGATGGTTGCTTAATCTGGGCCCCTCTCTTGGTATTGTGCGTGTGCGTGGGATAGGATTAATTCATACCGAGCTTGTCTCGGGTATTCCCGCCATTTTCTCCCATTTTGTGACAAATTTGCCTGCTTTCCATCAGGTTAGATTCTACTTGAATTTTGCCATAGTTCGTGATGTTTTTATGTCTGCACGAGACACCGAGTTATGCAACAATGAAGCAGTTTTATGAAACTTTTATCCGCTTATGTTATTTGCATATCTTAGAGAAAATTGTAAAGAACAAGGTTAAAATTAGAAAAAGTTGCTACGGTAGTAAGCTCAACCAGTTTGTCATAAGCTGTATATGATTCTGTCCTCCTTAATATATTCCGAGGTTTTTATATTAAATTTTATCAAGTAACTTGCAGTTTTAATATCATTTTTTGTCACCAGGTTCTGGTGTTCCTTTGTGTAAAATCAGTTCCTGTACCTTATGTGCAACCTGAAGAGCGATTTCTTGTGGGCCGAATCGGGCCCAAGGAGTATCGCCTTTACCGGGTCATTGTTCGATATGGATATCGAGACATCCAAAAAGATGACATGGAGTTTGAAAAGGAGCTTGTTAGCAGCATAGCTGAGTTCATCCGATCTGGCATTGACAACCATGACAACAATACTAACCTATTATATGACTCAGAGAAATCAAACGAGAAAATGGCTGTTATTGGTACACTTTTGGGTTTACCAGAAGAAGAACCTGCACAGGAAGACGAGGCACCTGGTGGGCCATCTAATGGTAATGACACCGGGGTTGATGGTCTTGTCCCAAAGAGGAAGTGTGTTCGATTTGTGCTACCGAAGAGCCCTGAACTGGATATGGGGATTCAGGAGGAGTTGAGAGATCTGATGGAGGCAAGGGAGGCAGGGATGTCATTTATTCTAGGGCATTCTTACACCAGGGCGAAGAGCGGATCAAGTTTCATCAAGCGGGTTGCAATAAATTTCGGTTTCGAGTTTTTGAGAAGAAATAGCAGGGGACCTGCATATGCAGCTAATATACCGCATGCATCTACATTGGAGGTAGGTATGGTATACCATGTTTGATTTGAAAACCTGTTTGATGAGTTTGTTTAATATGGTATAAAAGTTGTATGCTTAATCAAATGTATATGGTAGAAGTTCAGGGAGCCTGACTAACAAGTAACAACATGTCTGAATTTTTTTTGAGAGAAATAGAGCTAGGTTTTGAATTAGTTGTACATATAGCTGTTCTTTTATTTCTTTCTTTTTGGTTATATTTGTTGATAGAAATAATGCTGGGTCAGAACTCAGAACCCATAAAGACTTGAGACAGATGAATAGTGAGAAGAAGCTTCAACAATTTTGTTTGTTGTATTTTGTGGGTGTTTGAGTGTGATATATTAGTAGGAACTCAAAAAGGTTTTGAATATACCTGTTTTTTTATTTATTTGGGTTATTATTTTGCTTTATCAGGCCTGCAAATAGAGAAAGCACTAGTAAGAGAAAAAGAAAAATATTTTATAGATGGCATTGAATAGAAACATTAAATTAGCACACGTGTGAAAATTTTAAACTTTGACTGAGCAGGGGTGGGGTCACTTCCAATTCATGTCTAAAAAGGCCCCTAAAACGACATCGTGGCAAATATCGTTTCATGAATGACACGCTTGATGCTTTTATTGTACAACTGTACAAGATTGTTTCGTAAAATCGGGTAGCATCGTAACTAATAAGCACGCGAGAAAATGCCGAAAAGACTGAAATAAAATAAAATCAAAGACATGTGACTAGATTTACAAGAATTCATGTCAGAGAAAGTACATCAACTACTCCAAATTAATCATGACCGTTCATTAAACTCTTAGAACTTAGAAGTAGTTGGGATATCTCGAGGATATGCATTCACTTGGCAATTCGAGCTGAATCATTATTGGTGTTTTCGGATCATTTTAGATTTAGAAAAACATCAAAATCGGATTCGGTATAACTATAGATTTGAACGCTTATGTCACTCAAATAATCCGATTCGAATCTTATCAAGCTCCAAACCAGTTTGGATACGGGTTGATGAAAGTCTCGAAATGTTTTGGTTCGAACACAATGAATTACAGATAATTAAGTTGCGGATTTCGAAAGCAAATCAAATAAGTCAGATTGTTTGTTCATGGGATTAACTCATTAAGTTTGATTATTGAGATCTCTTTCATTTCTAAACTACTTCATAATGTATGATAAAATTGTACAAGTAATAGTATATGATACTTCGTCCATGATGTCAAGATTTAAGTATTAATTATGTTTTAGTGAATATCAAATTTCTCGATATATTCACAAAAGTTAAAATTCTTTGAATTAATTTAAAAAATGTTTGTCAACGTTTTCAAATTATTTCATCAGAAATATTTTAATTATCAATAAATATTTTATGTATCTATATTAATATTAGTGAGAAACATTAATAATGATAAATTTGACAATTTGGACAAATTGGTAATTTCAATTGGTATGAACATATAAATATAATGTTAAACTCATTATTTTGAGAGTGAATATGTAAAATATTATTATTGTTAACAGAAGTGAAAAATGCACATCGTTCTTGATAATCTTTGCAAGAATAAAAATGCATGCTTATAGAAGTGAAAAATACACATTGTTCTTGATTATCTTTGCAAGGATAAAAATGCATATTATTAGTAGAAGTGAATAAAGGCACATTGTTAACTGAGAATATTTTACGAACTTGAAGAATTGTTCATCCATCAAATCCGATTAAATTGTCAATTAGTTATTTAGATGATTAAAATATAACAAAATATGCGCATAGTACTTTTTCAAAATTACTAAAATATCATAAATTTGTGAATTTAAATTTCTATTTATTATTTCTTAAATAAAATCAGTAAATATTATATGACAAAAACTTAGATACACCATTCTAGATGCTCTCTAGTTACTCCAATCAATCAGCATCATTTGATTGGAATGTATGATGGAAATTTTAATGCACTTAAATAGTACAAATTGATTGGGATATCTAGATGGCACCTAGAGTAGTGTACCTAAGTTTATGTCATATTATATACAAGTGATTTATTATTTTATTGAATTATTAATATTTTTATATTGATCTACATTATTTTTTCTCTAAACATATATATTTGAATTATACTTGAATTAATAAGACGCTCATGTTACTATGTTTTTTTATGATTATCGCATGATATTTTTATATGTTCTCTCAATGGTCAATATATCTTCATTGATTGTATCGCTCCTATCTTTTCTTTTACAATAAGATTACATATGTTGAATAATTTTTTTTCATTCTATTATTAACAATAAAAAAGAGTAATCATGATTTCAAATTTTCAATCTTTGTCGAATAATCTCCTGATATCTTTTAAAAAATTGCAATATAAAAAATAACATCTTCCATCGGATTTCATCAACAAAAATAAGAGTGGGATTCCGGGCTCCTGATTACCATCTTCTCTCTCCCTCTCTCAATTCGTCAATGTATCTGTCAAAACAATAATAATGACAATGACAATAATAATGACAATGACACGATGACAATAACAATAATAATGACAATAATAATGGCAATAACAACAAGAACAAGAACAAAAACAAAAACACGAACAAGAACAAGAACAAAAACAATAACAATAAGAACTACAATAAAAATAACAAGAACAAGAACAACAAGACAAATAAAAAAAGAACACGAACAACAAGAAGAAGAAGAACAAGAATAATTACGACAACAAGAACAAGGATAATATAATGATAAGAAGAACAAGAACAAGAACAAGAACAAGAACAAGAACAACAACTATAACAATAATGATAAAAAATAACAAGAATAATAACTAGTACAATAACAAGAACAATAATAATATAACAATAACAATAAAAATCAAGAACAAAAACACCAACATGAACAAGAATGAGCCAGTAACATTAATAATAAAAATAACAAAAACAAGTACAAGAACAAGAACTGCAAGAACAAGAACTAGTACAAAACAAGAATAAGAACAAGAACAAGAATAATAAGAATAAAAATAACAATAACAACAACATGAACAAGTACAAGTACAAGAACAAGAACAAGAAGAACAACAACAACAACAATAATAATAACAATAACAACAACAATTACAACGACGACAAGAAGAAGAAGAAGAAGAAGAAGAAGAAGAAGAAGAAGAAGAAGAAGAACAACAACAACAATAACAAGTACAACAATAAAAAAAAGAACAAAAAAAACAAGAACAAGAACAATAATTAGTAAAATAACAAAAATAAGAACATGAACATGAACAACAATAAGAATAGTAACAATAAAAATAACTAGAATTAAAAAAACAACAACGAGAATAAGTGAAAAAATACAAAAACAAGAACAAAAATTGCAAGAACAAGAACACAAACAATATAACAATAATAATATAACAAGTAAAGGACAATAACAACAACATGAACAAATCAAGTACATGAACAAAAAAATCAAGAACAAGTACAATAACAAGAAGAACAACAATAACAATATCAATGACAATAACAATGATAATGACAACAAAAATAGCAATGACAATGACAACAATAATAATAAAAATAGAAACAAGAACAAGAACAAGAACAAGAACAATGTAAGAATAACAATAACAAAAATAAGAACAAGAATAATAACAATAACAATAACAATAACAATAAAAAACATTATAAAAAGAACAAGGACAATAATGACAACATGAACAAATACAAGAACAAGAAAAAAACATGAACACGAACAAGTTAAATAAAGATAACAATAATAACAACAAGAATAAGAACAAAAATAATAACAATAACAATAATAGTAACAATAACAAGTACAAGAACAAGAACAAGTAAAAGAACAAGAACAATTACAATAACAAAAAAACAACAATAAGAACAAGAACAAAGAACTAGAATAATAACAATAAAAATAAGAAGAACAAGAACTGGTACAATAACGAGAACAAAAACAAGAATAATATATAACAATAAAGAATAAGAACAAAAACAACAACAAGAACAATAACAAGAACAAGTACAATATCAATAAAAATAACAAGAACAAGAATTGCAAGAATAAGAATTAATACAATAACAAGAACAAAAAAGAACAAAAACAAGGATAATAACTACAACATGAACAGATAGAAATACAGGAACAACAACAAGAAAAACAAAACAAAAATAAGTACAATGATAAAAACAATATAACAAGAACAAGAACTAAAATAATAACAAAAACAAATAATAATGACATTGACAACAACAATCACAAGAACAAGAAAAAAACAAGTAAAGAACAAGAACACGAATAAGAACAAGAACCGCAAGAACAAGTAGTACATAACAAGAACAAGTACTAGTACAATAACAAGAACAAGAACAAGAACAAACACAAGAACAATATAACGATAATAAGAACACAACAAATAATAACAATAATATGAACACCAATAAGAATGATAACAATAAAAATAATAATATAACAAATGCAAAAACAAGGACAATAACAATAACAATATAAAATGCAAGAATAATAACAAGTATAAGGACATTAACAACAACATGAACAAATACAAGAGCATACACAAGAAAAAAAATGCAAGAATAATAACAAGAACAAGTACAAGAACAAGAACAAGAACAAGAACAAGAACAATATAACAACAAGATCAAACAAAACTAAGAAGAAGAAGAAGAAGAAGAAGAAGAAGAAGAAGAAGAACAACAACAATAACAATAAAAATATAAAAACAAGAACAAAAAAAGTACTAGAACAAGAACAATAACAATTAAAAACAACAAATACAAGTATAAGAACAAGCAAGAGAACGATACAATAACAATATCAATAGCAATAACAATATGAAAAAGAAAAACAAGAACAATAACAAAAACAAAAAAAAGAACAAGAACATGAACAAAGAAAAAAACAAGTACAAGAACAAGTATAAGATAAAAATAAGAAGAACAAGAACAAGAAAAACGACAATGACAGTGACAATGACAGTAACGATGACAGTGACAATTAATTTTTTTGCTTGTAGAATATATTCGAGAGAGCTATGACTTAATTACACAACAATAAAGCGTCAATACAATACAAACTAAGTGCATCAACTTTTTTTTTCATCTTCACTTTTTCACCAACAATTTTAGACTTCAATTTTGAAAATTGAAAGCGTTATTTTCCTCTTGGAAGCTTTCTCTTGTAAGAAAGAGATGTACAACATCAGGAGCGGTTCTATGTAGGTGCACGTTCAGATTCGTCTCGTTGCTTGATTTTGAAATACAAATTTTTATAGTATTAATTTTTCTGTTGGATATCGAAAATATAATTCAAATTTTACAAAGTGTTGCTGCTTGATTAGTCCAAATGAGACACAGTCTCTTAATTCTATCAATTTTTTTTTCAAATTAGATTATGAAAGTGTGCCGTTGCTTGATTAGAGGCCTGAATCCGCCCGCTCTTGGACAACAACCTCATTCGAACCGCTTAACATGAGATACATAGAAAAAATAATGTTGGGTAATGTAAGAGATGCCAAAAATTAAGGAAAATATATATTAAATACCAATCCAACATAAGGAGTGAATATTCTCTGAAATACTTCTAACGGTGGAGTAATAATTCAATAGTTCGTACAACTTTGAGATTTGTGTGCATGAATCTCAAAGTTGTGTGAATCATTGAATTATTACTCCATCATTATAAATATTTCAAGAGATGTGAATTCCATAAGTAGGTCCACAAATACAGGAAATATCATACAGATCCTACAAAGAACGAATTATAATTATAATTTATAAATTTTAATAAAGAAAAATTTGTAAGCACGCTTTATAAATTGTAAATACATTCTATATGAAATTTGATTTTTTTAAATCTTGTCAAACCTAATTTCCCAACCTATAAAAAATGCATAAGAGGTACTATTTTATTTTGAAGATCTTTTAATTGGATATCACCATTGTTAATTTGTTGAAAATATATTCTTATTTTTCCAAGCAATATATTGTACTGAAATTTTTTCTGTGCAGAAAATTTGGAAGAGAGACCTCATCGCGTAGTTAGTTATTCATAATAAATTTTAGAACAAAAGGATTTATGTCAAATCATACTTACTGTTATGATATTTTGTTCTGTTATAGGGTCATAATGGGAAAATTTTCGACAATAGCGTTTTCCAGCCGGGACAGTATCGGGCCTCGTAATAGAAATGGATCCCGAAATCTATTTATCGGATTCATATCTCATGAAATATTCCGTATTACGGAATAACAATTGAATGATTCATATAATTTCATGATTTACACGCACAAATTTTAAAGTTGGTTTACAACAATTCGATTATTATTATGTAATATGGAGTATATCGTGGGATGTGAATTCCTATTTATCTCTCATCTAAAGGATTGCGTATCTGTAGCCGGTAGGGTACTCGATATCTGGAAGGGTCTACCAGCAGCTTCTGCCTCTGCTGCCCGAGAACTCTCATCGTTGTAGCAATTTACTGTGCGGTCAGAAATTTCGCCGTCGTACCGTGAGAATGCAGGAGGGGCCTGTTCGTGCTGACCCTTTTGGTGGATGTGGATTCCATCTAAAGAACCTCATGGCTAGGCATTTGAAAACAGGTCGGGTTGGACGGGTCAGGTCAAACCCGTCCGGGTCAACAAGTTGGCTGGGTCACGGGTTGGACGGGTCAAAATTTTTTAAGTCAACTGCAACCCATCTAAGACCCATGGGTTAGCAACTCGACGGGTTCGGGCCGGGTCTGGACAAGTTCGATTCGGGTCGGGTTGGCCGGATTATTTTATTTTTTTTGAAATTTTTATTTTTTAATTTAATGGGTTATTTCCGAGTTTGCACGAGTTTTGCACGAGTTTGCACAGGTTTTGCGCGGGTTTGCACGAGTTTGTACATGTTTGAATGGGTTTGGACAAGTTTGCATGGGTCTTGCACTGGTTAATGGCGGGTTTATGACGTGTTATACGGGTCGGAATGGGTCTTTCTTGGGCCGGGTTTAACATGTGTTTTTTCAACAAAGTTAATCGTTACCTGTCTTTGACTTCCAATTTTGTTGAACGAGTCCGTACTAATTTATCTTCGAATCAGATCCATTCAAGTGCTTTCAAATCCCTACTCATGGCCCACAAACCCACTTCTCCAACCAATGCCCTCTTTTCTCTTTTTTACAACTCGAATCTTTAACATGTAATAAAAAAATGACACGTCACTTGAAAATACTACATATATAATGACGCAACATTTGGATACTGTTCATTTTCACAGTGCAATGAACAATGTTTTCACTTAAAAACACTGTTCATCATATTTCCAGAAAATCTCCTGTTGCTACTGTTTACGGTACAGTGAATTTACTGTTTATTGTATTTTTCTGAATTTTTAAAAATTATTATAATTTAAAATTTAACTTCTTCGCGCGGAACGCTAGTTATAATCAGAACTGTAAATAAAGTGAGATAAGTCGTACTAGTTTTAACGAGCAGTAGTAAAGACAAAAATTAAGAGTGGATTGGCGTTTAAGAAAGATTGAATATGATTTCATTATAATGCTTTGTAAAAAGAGAATAATTGTGTGGCTTAAATGCAAAAGCAACAACTATATTAAATGAGGGAGAAAAGACTACTGGTGTGATTAATTTAAGAAAAGAAATAGATTTCATATAGAAATAATTTATTATATTTTTAAGACTGCTTGATTTTTGTTTGTTTGTTTGTTTGTTTTATATTAAGGGAGCTGATATATCGATACATTCATTGATATTTCCATCAATTTTAACACGACAGGTCCAGTTGAGTTCAGTTTGTATGTTGTTTTTGTTATGATGCATGTTGTTTTTTGTATTATACATGTTGTTTTTGTTATTATGCATATAATTGATCGGACGCTCCACTGAAAACGAATGTCCCTACGCTCACTGACGATGATCGCTACTGGACGAACACAGTTGCATTTATTTTGAAAAATTGTTCTAGTTATTATGCATGTTGTTTTTGTTATTGTGCATGTCATTTTTTGTTATTATGCAAGTAATTAACATGCAAAATAATACAAATAACATGCATAATAACAAAAATATCATGCATAATAACGAAAACATAATAAATCATAAGTAGAACAAAAAAACATAATGAACTTAGCATATAAATCATAAGTATTTGACAGTTATGCATGTTATTAGATGCACAATAACAAAAACAACATGCATAATAACGAAAATAATATGCATCATAAATAAAACAAATTTTCGTTGAAACTCAACTGAACGTATCTAGTGGATATCGATGACGAAATCAAAGTTGAAATCGGCGGAATATTTTCCCAATATTAAATCAGTCGTCTCCAAGCCAATGTGCGCAATTTTTTTTGCACAGATCCCAACCGTTCAAATTTCTTTCTTTCCTGAGATGTGTGCAATTTCTATTTTTTTGTTTCATGACCACGACATAAATCCTCTCAGAACCATGAATGCTTGAGCATAGATACGCCTCTTTGTTTATTTATTTATTTATTTTATCAAGTGTCTATTAAATAATTGTTCTACAATTTATAATAATGGATCCGTAGATACCCGCTTATGTTTGAACGAATCCAAAAAAAAAAAAGCCACATGCTATTAGTTTTTTATGGGTAAAAGGAAAAGCAAAAGTAGGAATTAGGTGCATGAAGAATCTATTAGCAATGATCCATATATGAGATTTTTTTTTATTTTTGTTATTTAGAAAATTAAAATCAAATCACAAAATTTTATAAACGATTGCACATTGTGATTGATAATATAAGAGATTTTTCTCTTCTAAACAAATAAACATTTTGCATGTTGCATTTTTGGAGAAAAAAAGTTACAAAGCTATGCTGCATTTTTATTTTTAGCATTAGATAAGGATCAAATATCTTTTATTCATTTTTAACGACGCCGATAACTTTTATGAGGAGGGATCCAATGTCCATGTCCATTGGTGTTCTTCGTGACTATTTTTTGTTTCGAACTTATATTTTAAAATGTAAACCGTCAGATGTATTTTAAATCATCTTAAATACATGTCTATAAAAATGATAAAGTTTCAACTTCATTTCAATAGCCATCAAGAGAGACCATTAAATCACATAATTTGGATCGTTGATTTTGTTAGTTCTTGATAACTATTGAAACAAAATTGAAAAGATGTATTTTTTTACATGTACAATATGATATATATGAAAATTTCCAATTAGTTTTAATATTTAAGGATTTAAAAAATATTTAATTAAAATTTTATTTTATGGGCACCGATGAGACACCAAAATCATAAGCATTTGATCCCTTCTCAACTTTTATTCGTAATCTGCATTTTTTTTTATTGACACTTCAGACATATTTATATATTTATTAAAAAAAGTTATATCCAATAAAAGTGCTTATAGCTAACGTTACTAAGATTAAAGATTTCCAAAGTTGTCTTTCTATATCTTCATCAAAGTATTTAACTTGAATACTTTTTTGATCATTTGAAAAAAAAGCCAAACCCTTTATATATTTAGAGATAAACACTTTTGAGTTCCAATAAGTACAATTTTTATATTAAGTATAAATATTGTTTGAGTGAATAAGGATGGAGAACATGAAGTATAAGAATAGTTTTCTAAATATTATAAATAAATTCCTCTAAAATAATTTTGTTTACAGAAAATAATTTTATGATCTAATAAAAAAATAGGAGTTAGCTCCTTGTAAAATTTCTTTATGGATTCATTATATTTTAGTTCTAACTCCTTGATAAGTATATAGTGCTGATTTAATTACTTTATGCTATTTTAACGTATCAAACAGCAATGGTTTAAGATAATTAATTAAAAAAATTATATAGAAGTGAAATAAGTTGAACAGACAACATTTTATAAAAAATAAATTAATTCACTACTATCAACATCAAGCTCTAAGAAATTAATATTTAAATCACTTTAATTTTCCATGTTAAGGCAGGGCTTATGTTGTCGCTTAAACAGTCAAATATTTGGGATAAGTATGCCTTGACCAGCATCAATTTTCTGAACATCTTAGGAAATTAAAAATAATAATAAAGCATATCATAAATAAATACCAAGAGCAGATTCAGGATTTCTGTGTGGTTCAAAAATTACGATTTTTTTTAGAGTGGTTTAAATAGTGCATATTTAAAATAATTAAATTATAAACATTTTTTTCAACTACATAATTAATTTTGAAAATTTTGTTTTCAAGATGAATCAGCTTACCTACCTTGCTTCCGCGTAGCTCGCCTTGGGCACCTCCTCAATTAAGTAATTTAACCCACAATTGCCATCTCATTTAGTCAGGGGCGGAGCTACATAGGTTCAGTGACCCACCCTGAATTTTTTTTTTCAAAATTGATCATGTAATTAGAAAATATTCTGAAAAATAAGCTTATAACTTGAATCTTTTTTAAAATATTCATGATTTTAAATCATTCCGAAAAAAATCGAAATTTTGAACCACCCTAAATTTTTTTCTGAATCCGCCCCTGCATTTAGCATCTATGTAGCAAGTCATTTCATAAAAAAAGCTACCAAAATGCATGATACCAACACTTTTTTTAACGCATAAGATCCAAAGATCTCATTGGCACTCGTGAATATGGCACCAATGGCAATAAATAAATATAAGAAAATAAATAAAGCTGTTGATCTTTAATTAAAGCCATGAAGACTGCATTATAGTTGAACTAATAGCAGCATTGTATTCGGTTCCTTTAATCTCTGTTATTCCGGGCAATTCCAACTGTGTGGAATTTTTGAACTGTCAGTCTTTCCTAGCTAAGGAAAGAGATAAAAAAGACTTTTACATTCTTATGTCATATTTATTTTATAAAAATTGTAAAAATAGTTCTTATAGATTCAAACAAATTTATATCAGATAACCTTATTTATTAAGATAGGCATATTTTTCAACTATCAATTAGCTTCAAAATAACTAATTTAACATCTATCTTGCACAAACTCGACAAAAATAATGGTCTAGTTAGATTCAAATTCAAGCCTTTTCAAATCAAGCATCCCAAGTCATTGCGACCACCAGATCATTAGTATTTCTCGTAAACTTTAAACAAAAAATTGTAGTTAAAACACTTTCAATTGCTATTGTGAAGGAGATTTTTTATTATTTTTTGAAGTATTAATATTGTTATTAATTTTATTATTATCATTTTTAGTTTTAATATTATTTTTATTATTGTTACTTTCTCCATTTTCATTATTAATTTTATTATCAATGATATTAATATTATTATTATATTTATTATTATGCTTATTATTATACTTATTGTTATTAGTCGCGCCGCTAGTGAATGATGATTTGTCTCGAAGTTGATTTCAGACAAGAGGAGATACTTAAGAAAACAATAAAATATTGAATATTAATGATTAATATTATTATTATTATACTTATTATTATGCTTATTATTATTTTTATTATTATTAGTCACGTCGCTAGTGAATGATAATTTGTGTCTCGAAGTTGATCTCGGACAAGAGAAGATATTTAAGAAAACATAAAATATTAAATGAACCTTAAAAACATGATTAACAATAACGTTCCGTCTATTTATAAATTTTTTATGAAAATACTAAACTATTACATATAATCCGACTTATTATTAAGTCCTTTATAAACACTAGGCAGAGGATCGCGCTACGCGCGATGTGTGAAGTATTTGCAGGGAAGAAGCGAGTATCCTGGATATAAAAAAAGATTGGCAAAATAAGTGGTTAAGGATGTACAAAATGGAAGTAATTGATGTTATTGATGGGGAGTATGGAGCATCTGTTTAGATAACGTATTTGCTGGATTAATTAAGTGGTTAAGGATGTACAAAAAAAGATATAATCGTAAAGAGTAAAGAATCAAATAAGATGATTTGGAATGTATGGCAGCATCTGTTTAGGTAGTGATGCAGAGATGGAAGTTGTGATAATTGATGGGGAGGAAAGAAGGAAAACTGGGTGAACTGGTGAAACTTTTTGTTGTGAGCAGGGACATGTGAAGGTATTTGTTTCTTCAGCAAATATGATTATCTATGTTTCATTTTTGTGTTGATAAAAGTTAATAAGGGTGTATATATATGAGGTTGAGTGGGTGATGAGATGAAACAGAATTGTTGGCGCGGAATCAAGGACATGAAGGATATGATGGATGATGAAGCTGGCTGTGTTGTTGTACTTGTTTAAATCGAGAATGTATGAGAGTGATTTGGTTCGTTGAGTTATTTAAATTGGTGTATGCATGTGTTTTTTTAACTTCTGAAGAGTTATAATGTATGTATTGATATATGGCAGTACAAAACAGCTTGATTTTAATTGTATGAATTAAGAAATAAATGCTGCAGAGAAAAGCAATATGTAATTGAAGGTGTTCTTGTTTTTTTTTTTTGTGATTTAGTGAATAGTCTGATAGAATTTGAAGATGTAATGAGATGTTGTGGTCAATGCAGCTGAGTGGTTTGTATAGTTGATAGCAGAATTTGAAGAAAGTGTGATGCGAACAGCGCCGGAATAAGAAGTGAACGTAGGGTAGTTTTTTTAATGCGATCTGTATGTAATTGTTGATGACATCGTAATTTACATGTTCGAAATAACTGCAGTAAAGATGATGTTATGTGTTGGTGACATACAGTACTGGATGAGTGCACAAGCATGTGAGCAAGTTGTTGTTGCGTACAAAAACAGAGTAGTATTCAGGAGTGGATGTCAGAAAGGGAAACAGGATAATACAGAAAACGGTTTCATGTTTCATGCATGATTATTGAACAGCAGCCGATCTATCTGCCTGAAGAGGTTGTTGTGGTGGGATCGAGTCGGTTTGCTGCACAAAAATAAATTGAGGTGTTGGAAATTAGTTTAGGTATGAATTGTAGCATAGAGTGCGTAATGGCAAAGAGTAAATGAAAGAATTCTATGAAATTATTTAATCATAAGTAGCAGAAATGTAGGTACCAATGGCTGAGAAGATTTCTTTGTATACAACATTTTTTGTATTGTTGTTGTACTCGATGCTATTGTTGGAGATGAGAATTTTCAGCCCTTTTCGCGAAGTTGCCCTGGAGACAGCAACATATAATTGCCCGTGTGAGAAAACGGGTTCAGGTAGGTAAACCCCAATAACAGCAAGTGATTGGCCTTGGCTTTTGTTTATTGTCATTGCATAGCAAAGACGGATTGGGAATTGCTTCCTTCGCAATTTGAATGGGAGTTTGTTATCTTTATGGATGAAAGTTATGCGAGGGATATGAACTATGCTGCCATTAGCCGCTCCGGTGATAACTTGTGCTTGAATATGCCTGACCGCGAGGTGTGTGACAATGAGTCTTGTTCCGTTGCAAAGACCATTTGGTTGATCTATGTTTCGCAGGAGCATAACTGGAGTGCCTATTTTGAGCGCTAGCCGATGTGATGGCAGTCCTCCTGAAGCAATTGTGTTTAGATAATCTGTTGGGTATACATCTTCTAGTTCATGCGGAATATTTTCTGATTTGTCAACAGAATCGGCACTGAAGTATTCGTGTTCTTCGCCAAGAAGCTTGTTGAGAATAATTTGGTTGATGTCATCAACAGCGTTGTTTTTAGGGGTCACTATGGCTCGACCTTGTAGGTAGCTGATGTCACCAATATTTAGTTGCAAATCTGGGTAAACTGCTTGTATTATAGCTTGTTGTTTGTCATATCCGTGGTCAACCAGCAAATTTGGTGGTATTTCTATCCAATCTGGTTCGGTGCTGTCAAAGAGTTGCTTTGCTGGTAATGTGCTGTCTCCGACAGATAATGTCCATTTTGCAAAGGCTGCAGCTTCTTGCTCTTGAGTTAAATTCATTTGGGAGTGGTGCAGGCGCATGTTTATTGATAATCTAAGCAAGATACAGTGATCCCATAATGCAGAGGTTACTATGGATGCTGAGATTGTTTCGTATCTGCTGCCAGCAGGAACAACTGGTAATGTTTGTCGGAAATCTCCACCTAGAACAACAGTTTTTCCACTGAATGTACGTGGACGGGCTTGAGGTGTGTATGCAGATAAAAGATCGCACATTGTGCGGTGAAGTGCTTCGAAGCAGATCTTGTTACTCATAGGTGCTTCATCCCAAATTATAAGTGATGTTGCGATTATGAGTTCAGCGAGCTGAGTACCTTTTTTAATACTGCATGTTGTTCCTTTAGTGAGGTCGATGGGGATTTTGAATCTTGAATATGCTGTTGTGCCTCCCTGTAAGAGTAGAGAAGCTAATCCAGAGGAAGCCACCGTAAGGACAATTTTTCCTTTAGTGCGCAATGTTGCTGTAATTGCCTGCCAGAGATGAGTTTTCCTTGTGCCTCCGTGTCCGTAAACAAAAAAAAGTTTCCCTTCATTTTTCGTGATGGATTCCATGACAGTATTGTATATAGCTAACTGCTCTGGATTGAGGGTTGATGAGATCAGCGGAGCTTGTTGACGCAGCTGAACAGTATTGAAGGATAGTTGTTCTAAGATAAGGCGATTTCCGAGTTGCGGCGGACGGTGTTGTGTTGGTATAGGCAGACCTACTGATTGGAGTGTGTGGCCTTTAAGTAGCAGCAAATCTTCAATTTCAAACAAAAGGTAGTCTTTAATTGTCTGTGAAGGAAGATTGAACTCTGGAAGCCGTAGTTGTCTACGAAGGCGGTGAACAATGTCATCTGCAAGGTAATTCCAGCAAGCATTCCAAAGAGAATGTGGATTGCTGATCTGAGAGTATAACAACATGTTGACAAACATGTTTCTTAGCTGAGAAGCTGATGCTGTGGAAGCTGCTTCTTGTAATGCGTATAACGATTCGTTGTCGTCACCAAGCAGCCCTGCTGCATAGCAAGCTTCCTTGAAAGTATTGTAAGTCTGCCCATTAATAGTCCGTATGTGCTCAAATGATTGCGCTCCTCGAACAGAATTAAGGAGCATTCTGAGATAGTACAATTCTCCTGAGTTTGGATGCACATAATAGATACGACCTAAGTGATATCCCCTTTTTCGAGTTGTCCAACTCTTGTGAGTTTTGTTCCAAGTGAAGTATTTTGGTATTTCTGAATAGGTATACTGTTGCGCTTGTTCGTTTAAGCGGTTTAGGTTGAGCCATGCTGTTAGTTTTGTGTGTTCCAAGTTTGTATTGTTAGCAAGCCCAGTTATACTCTGTGATTCGTGGAAGATTATGTTGTTCTCCAGCGGAAGATGAATAGGAAGCCTTTCTATGCTTGGCCAACTATGGTGTATATCATATTGAAATATTCTCCAAACAGCTTCTGGCGGAGTCAAGCATCTGCAATCTAGATATTCAGCAATCTCATCGCGGACGGTTTGTTGTGAGGCATGCTGTGATGAGGCAGAATCGGTTGTTTTCTATACAGCAATGAATGCTCGATCATTTCCTTTGCAGATGTACTTGAGAAGATATTTTATCACCAAAGCTGAATGGCATCTCTCGACATTAATGTGAGCTTGGTATTTCAATAACAGGTTTATATTATAAGGAACAACGCTTCTGTTGTCAAGCGTGATGCCATTTTTTACGGCAGTTACATTGTTGTTTCGTCTCCGATATAAAATGAAGCCATCATCGCTGATTATTGTGGATTCATGGAATTCTTTTGGAAAGTTTTTGCTGCAGTGATTAGCTTCCATGCACGGTGCATTCGGTACTGGTTGGCCACATGGTCCATGAAGCATAAATTGACAAACAACATGGTACCCATTTAGATCAATTGACGGATTAGGAAGCTCTGCTGAAATGTGTGTGTCGATATCTGCTGGAGAAGTGAGACGCTGTTGATCAGAAAGCCAGACGATGATGTGAACATGTGGGAGACCTCTTTTCTGGAATTCCACGGTATAAGTTACTGCATAATGAAAATAATGAGGCAAGTTAGAATTGATAGAGGCAAAATGATGGTTTGTAAGGCAATTTAAAAAAATGGATGAAAAACAAATGTGAAAAGGATGTAATTCTTGATTGTTATGCGAATAACAAACATAATATCATGCTGGTAGTATTGTGGAAGGAAGGACGTAGTAAATTTGTTGTACTGCATGCAAAATAGTCCAAGAAAAATTAGAACTGATCAGTTTTGTTGTTATGGCAAAAAAGGAGATAATGATATCATCAGTAACTAATAACATTTATGCGATCAAATTGAAAAGCAGAAGAGATGATCTGAATGGAAGCAGAAAAGCATACGTACATCCTGAAATAGGGCCAAAATATTTCTTATCTTTTATATCATGAATCAGCTCGTCTAATTTCATTTTGAACACTCTACAGATCAAGTCTGGTCTGTCGTTGGGTGGCTGTCCCGGCAGTAACATGTACGTTATTTCAGGCCATAATGGATTACATGTGAATGTAATGAAGAGTTGAGGCGGGCCTAAGTGCCTACAGACAACAATAGCATCATGATAATTTTGGAAAAGATATCTAGGGCTGCCTGTATGAGTTGCTGGTAATATAGTTGCTTGGCCAACTTGGCTGCCACACATGTCGCCTTCCAGCGCTGCCGTCCTCAAGTTTGACAGAGTGTCGGACCTCAAAGAAGCTTGGTTTTTATGCAGGTAGTGAATGCGTGCTTGATCGATGCATGCAAACATGTCAACAACGACTTGCTGGAAAAGCCTACCACATCTGAACATAGTGTTTGCTTCAGTATTTCTAATATGCAATCTATAACAATAGAATTCAGCCATTGTAACATGGTCTCTCTTAACAGTTGTAGCTCCTGGCGCGGTTGAATTATACAGTGTGTTGGGTGAAAAACTGTCCTCAGCGTATGGAAACATGAGTGGGTATTGCAGGGCCATATAGGATGGATGTGCAGAACTAACTCGCTGCAACTCACCACTTCTCATTTGTACTATAATGTCACGATCTTGTTCCTGATAATTAAAATCGCCTACCAGTAAGCCAACAACTTCAGAAGCAGCAGGAGAAGAATACTGTGCTGAACGTTGACCACGTTGAGCACATATTTTTATCTGAAAATCATCGGCGGAAGCACCATCTATACGTTCTGTGGCTGTACAGAGGCCTTGTACAATAAGATTGTTCTCATTCAACATATCTCTTAGAGCATGCACTATATGTGGTCTGGGTTGGTCTGCAAGTGTTCCATGAGTGAAGTGTGACATCCTGTTTGAAAGCTCGTTGGCTGTATCGTAAACGTAAAGTTGTGCAAATTTCGGAGCTTCACCAACAGGGGGTAACAGCGAGCCCATCCGATGACACGCTTGTCCTGATATTTTGAAAACATAAGGGCCTCGACCGTTGTTGACATTATCATCGATTTTAACGCCCATTGATGTCACTGCATACATCAAGTTATACATGCGGATGTCATCCTTAAAATGACTGAGTCAGATCCATTTCTAGGATCCAGTAGTGCAGAGAGTAAAGGAGGTGGATCTTTGCAAGGAGGCAAGGCCACTCTCCCTTGATGACAGTAGAGGTTATACTTGGGACATGCAATTCTAGATGAAGATTTACAGCGTTCTTCGTACCAAAAAAGAGCACCGCAGAAACATCAAGCATGTTCAGGAGCTCCTAAATTGAGAACTGCTGGACGATTTGCTGGTAATAAAGAGTGAAGAAGCAGAATTCCTTAGTGGAAAAACAGACAAATGTAAAAGAGAAAGCTAAAGTATGCATGGAGAAAGCAGATGTTTTGAATAGTAGCAGACCTGCCATGCGAGGAGTCTGAGGAGAAGCTTGCTCGGTTTGAGTGGTGATATTAACAATCTGTGAGGGAGTCAAAGAGGCAGACTGTTCTGAAGGCGATGCTGAAACGATGAAGGAGAGATTGATAAGTGTTGGATAAATTAGAAAGGAAGAACACGTGGAGACACATTTAATCAGGTTGCGTAGAAGCAGAAAACAACAATGTAGACTAACAAATTGGTGTGCTGACGTTGCTGCTGGAAGAAGAAGTGCTATATGATGCAGAAGTTGAACCAGAAGAATGAAGTGAAGAGCGGATTAGATCAGATGAAGAACAATTAGCAAACGAAGCTATATCAGAATGAAGAGATGGATCGGAAAATTCATTATCTGATGTGCTTGAGGAAGAGCGATAGCGAGAGATTGAACTGGAAGAATGACTTCCTGCATAAATATGAAAGCAATAGAATTAGCAGATGACACCAGAAGAGATAAAATCAAATTGAAATGCATGAGAATGCCAAAGCAACAGCAGAGCATAAATGCAATTAGGAATAAATAAAAAATATATACATCATATATTACATGGTTGTTGGGAGAAAAACAACAGAGAATAAATGAGAACATAAGCAAGCTATGCTGAGAAAATTGATGATAACAGAGAATAAATGAGAATATAAATGGAAAATTGATGACAACAACAAATATGCTGCTTTGGTGAAAGTGGAAATTTCTTTTATGTGATTACAGACATTAGAAATGAAGTTAGACATGAGCAAGAAATAGTACCTGAATCCGATGCAATTACATATGGATCAACAGAACAACCAAATTTCTTCTTTGGAGGCATTGCATTGAGGATGCACAGAAGGAGATCAGTTGAGAAAAACCGAACAGTTCATGTCTGAGAAAAGACCTGGTAGACATGCAAAGCAGCGGAAAGTTATATTGAATACAATAAAGTTGAAGATGTGTGCATAACAGCATTGTGTTAATGCTATGATCCAACATGAGTTTGCACAATTTTGCGCACAAAGTTTTTTTTTTGCGGAAGCTGATTGAACTTGGCGCACATGATACAACAAAGCAATATTAGATTTTCATAAAATCAGGAGATGTAAAGAGAGGAATGCATGTCCAGAGGGAATACAGGCGGCAAGCAAGCATGTATCATGGTTTTGTTCGGTTTCAAGCAGAGCAGTTTGGAGCGCTGATTCTTTTAGTGCAAAAACTGATAAAGAGTTATGCTGAATAGCAGTGGAGCATATAAATTGCACGGTGCGAAATAAAGTATGGGACAATGCCAATTCGAAACAAAAGGACAAAGATAGCAATATGTCTGTACCTGCGTGTATACTTAAAAAGGGCTGCCCAACAAACAGGAATATTGTTATGATTAGTTACAAATGTAGTTTGATGAAGTGAAGGAATCGTGTAGCGGAATAGCTTCTTTGTGGGCAGCGTTGTGAGCAGGCAGTAATAGGGGTAGAATTGTAAGAATAAGATGACAGGCTTGCTTGTTGAGAGAAAAATTCTTATGAAAAAATGATGTCACAGTATTATGCGATAGTGTCATGCGGTAACATCATGCAACAGTAGGAGCAGCAGTGCCATTCAACAATGAACGGCATCATGCGGCGGCGTGATGTGACGATGTCATCATATGTCATGGAGGAACCCTCATGACAGTGTCATGCGGCAATGGTAACATCACTGTCATGTAGTAGCACCATGCAGCAGCATGTGGTGTTAGCGCCATGCAGAGGCATCATGCGGTAGCGCCGGTGTATTGTTGCAGCATGTAGCAATGTCATGTAATAGTGTCATGCAGTAGCGTCATGCAGCAGTGTCGTGCGACAGCGTCGCGTTGCAGTGGCGTGCGGCAGCGTCGTGCGACATGGCCATGCAACAGTGTCTTGCGGCGGTGTCGTGCGGCGGTGTCATTCAGCGGCGTCATGGAACGGCATCATGCAATGGTGTCATGCGATGTCATCATGCAACGGCATCATGTGATGGCAGTATGCAACAACATGATACAACAATGTCATGCAGCAGTATCATGCTGCAGCGTGAGCGGCAGTGTCATTCAGCAACAAATGTCATACGGTGGCGTCATGATACGTCGTGCAGCAATTCTTGCGACAGTGCCATGCGGCAGTGATAGCAGCTGTGTCATGCAGCAGCATCATGCAACAATACCACGCGGTAGTGTCTTGCGGATGGATGATGTGATAGCGTTAGTGCGTTGATGCGGTGTCATGTAGTAGCACCATGCAGCAGCATGTGGTGTTAGCGCCATGCAGAGGCATCATGCGGTAGCGGCGGTGTATTGTTGCAGCATGTAGCAATGTCATGTAATAGTGTCATGCAGTAGCATCATGCAGCAGCGGCGTACGGCAGTGGCGTGCGGCAGCGGCGTGCGGAAGTGGCGTGCGGCAGCGTCGTGCGACATAGCCATGCAGCAGTGTCTTGCAGCGGTGTCGTGCGGCGGCGTCATTCAGCGGCGTCATGGAATGGCATCATGCAATGGTGTCATGCGATGGCGTCATGCGATGGCGTCATGCAATGGCATCATGTGATGGCAGCATGCAACAACATGATACGACAATGTCATGCAGCAGTATCATGCTGCAGCGTGAGCGGCAGTGTCATTCAGCAACAAATGTCATACGGTGGCATCATGATACGTCGTGCAGCAATTCTTGCGAAAATGCCATGCGATAGTGATAACAGTTGTGTCATGCAGCAGCATCATGCAACAATACCACGCGGTAGTGTCTTGCGGAGGGATGATGCGATAGCGCTAGTGCGTTGATGCGGCATGTAGTAGTGTCATGCAACAGTGTCATGCAATAGTGTCATGCGACGTTGTCACGTGACGTAGCCATGCGACACTGTCATGCGGCAATGTGATGCGGCGGGGTTATGCGGTCATGTCATTCGGCAGTGTCATGCGGAGCTGTCATGCGGAGGTGTCATAAGGTTATGTCAGTCGGTGGCATTGCCGTCGGTGTCATACAGCAACGCCAGCGATATGCAGCAGCGTGAGCATGTTGTTGTGTCATGCAACAATGTCATGTGGTACCGTCGTGTAGCAGTGTCATCTGGTAGCATTATGTGATAGTGTTATGCGGCAGCATTATGTGATATGCAATGGTGTCATGTAGTGTCATGTGGTGTTGTGCGGTGTCGTCATGTAGCAAAACGTGCAGCAGTGTCATTCGACATCGTGATGTAACAGCATCATGCAATAGCGTCATATGACAATGTTATTTGACAGTGTTATCCAACAGTGCTATGCAATAGCGTGATGCGGTAGTGTCATGCGACAGTGTCATGAAGTAGTGTCATGCGGCAGCATCATCCAACAGCGGCAATGATAATGACAACAGCAGTGTCAGCATTATGCGGCAGCATATGGCATTATGCAGCAGCGTCAAGCATGATGCAGCGGCGTTAGCGTCAGTATGAGCGTCATGCAGTAGCGTCATGTGTGAGTGTGAGCGTTATGTGGCGGTGTCATGCGGCAGCGTCATGCAGTAACGATAATGTTAGTGTGATGTGGCAATGTCAGCACATTGTTGCATCATGCAACACCGTCACGCAGAAGTGGCATGCGTCAGTAGTAATGTTAGATGTAAGCGTCATGCGGCAGCATAATGCAGTAGTGGTAATGTTAGCATCATGCGGCAATGTCAGCACATTGTTGTGTCATGCAATAGTGTCAGGCGGTAGTGTAACGCAGCAGTGCCATGCGGCGATGCTGTACGGTGTTTTCATGTGGTGTTGTCATGTGGAAATATCAATGCGTTGTCAATTTGTTGACTTTGAGCTTCGTTATTGTTGGCGCACTCTTGCACGATGCATGTTGTTTGATGCGCGATAAATGAGACATGTTGTATGACGTGTAATTCAGAATACATCACTTTGCAAGTTAGATAACATTAGAGGAGCAACATTTGATGCATAACGGAAGGCACAAAACGCATGATGCATGATGTAAAATGTGAAATGCATGAGACATCATGTATAATGCATGGTGCATGAGACATCATGAGCTGCAGACGGCGCACAATATATGTTGTATGACACAAATCAGATGTATGATACATGATGAGCGGTGAACAGTGCATAATATATGTTGCATGACACAAACCAGATTGTATGAGAAGAAGAACACATGGCGCATGATGGATAATAAACTGCATGACTGATGGTTTATGTTAGATATTGCATGATGCACAATGCATGACAGCGTATCGCATCACAAACACGAGTTATAACGCATATTGTGTATCGCATGATGTATGACGTCCAATGACGGACGCATGGCTGCATGACGCATGTTTCATCAAACATGTAACATGACGGATGACACTTGGTATATGATGCATGAAGAATGTCACATGAGACATAGCACATGACGTAGAACAGAAGACGCATGACATATGGTGCATGATACATGACGCAGGACGCATATTGCATGCTGCATGTTGCATGATGCATGACGCATCACCAATGATGAATGATGCATGGCTTAAGACGCATGATGCATGACGCAAATTACATAACAATGATAGACACATAACGCATGAATGACCGGTATTTCATTTTTATTAATATACTCATGGCTTGTTGGCTAGTACTGTTCGTAATTTTCAAGTTTTTCCCTATAGTTTTTTTTTTTTGTTTTTCTATATTAATTAAACGGTTTATTATAATTTTATTATTGTAATATGGAAGTTTTAATTTTAATTTATTCGTGGTTGAATGTCATGTGGTGGTGTCATGTGATGGCGTCATGTGGTGTCGGCATGTTAAAGCATCAGCGTGTTCTCAATTTGCTGACTTTCAGCTTCGTTGTTGTTGGCGCACTTTTGGACAACACATGTAGCCTGTTGTGTTATGGATGACACATGCTGCATGACATGTAACATGGAACACATGAGTTTCCAGGTGACATAATGTCAGAGGAGTAACACTCGAAGTATAACGCAAGACACGGGAACGCATGATGTATCATGTAAAATGGTAGATGCATGAGACATGATGTATAATACATGGCACATGATGCATGATGTAGGACACATGATAGATAATATATGTTGTATAACAAAAATCACATTGCATCAGAAGAATGACACATGGGACATGATACACGACGAATGTCATATGTGTCATATGTTATGTTGCATATTGCATGATACATGATGCATGATACTATGTGGATGACGGACATGAATAATAACACATAGCGCACGATGCAGAACGCATGGCTACATGACGTATAATGTACGACACATGTAGCATGATGAATAACACTCGGTGCACGATGCATAAAGAATATCACATGAGATATAGTACAAAACGTAGAACACAAGATGCATGATATATAACGTATGAGACATGACGTATAATGTATACCGAATGCCGCATGTTGCATGATACATGATACATCAGCTATGATGTATGATACATGGCGTAAGACGCATGATGCATGACGCAAGTTGCATGTACTAGATGAATGACCAGGGTTTCATTTTTATTGATATATTTATGTCTTATTGTCCGCCATCGTTCATAACCCGTAAGTTTTTCCCTGGCATTACTTTTTTCTATTTTTTCATATTAATTAAACGGTTTATTAGAATTTTATTATTGTAATATGAAAGTTTAAATTTTAATTTTTTTCACACGAAACACGAGCATGTATGTGTGGTTATTACTAATAATTCACAACCAAAATGCTCACAATCCTGAGCTATTGTTTCATAATTTTATTTATGGTTATATACATATACATCTTTTGCGATCGCATGAAAGAAGAGTCAAGCAACATGTGTTAAATTGATACCAACGATACTATTTTACAAAGTTTGCACATTAAAGCAGAGGCTCTACATGTTTTTATTTTCTGAATTGGCAGACGACATTTATAATGTAATCAGGAAGGACAAACCATTCTATATAATAACTGCTATGTTGGTTGGTGTGCAAAATGAGAGGAGAGGAAAATATATATGCAAGTATGTTTTTTACGTAGCATAAACAGTTTATTGTCGACTGCCATGGATAATATAACGTACAGCCCAACATTTTGCATAATAATTATACAAACCCATGTAAAAATGAAGGCAACAAAAGTGCTTTCATTAGTTAATGCATTCTGTCAGTATATCCATGTTTCTCTATATGTGAAAGCTGATATAACAATGGCAACAAATAACATAGATCATATAAGTTATTTTATCTATCAGTCCAAAAATAATGTCTTTTGTTTGGGTTCTCGTCAGGCTTGCGATAATGTCACCACTCATTAGATGGTGACATAGCAGAATAAACTGGAATGAAAGCAGCGTAGATAGCTTGCCTTTTTTTACTGCTTTGCAAAGATAAGCATACACAAAATAAGGTCACCAACATGATCTGTAGGCATGTAATAACGTTTTTGCAACATAACATCTGACAACATGACAACACAAAAAACAGAGCCATTCAAAAGCTGCGTTGAGAACACCTCAAACAAAAGCACCTGCTATCAGTATGATGTTCTGATAAGAGGTGCACAAAAGTTAAATTCATTAGAAGGCGAAAAGCGAACCTAGGCAGAAAATGTACAACTATAGGAAGATAGCAGTGCATGCAAAGAAGCTGCAATATGTGTAGAAAGGAACAACCTATGTTGCACCATGTGTTGGCGATGTGTCTACTGGACCAGCTGATTTCCTGCACAATAGAAACATAACACAAAGAAGTAAGCAGGAAGAACAATGCGATGCAAGAACAACTTGATAAATAAATTTAAAAGAGTCGCACAAACACAACAACAACAGGACATGAAGCATGTCAACAAATAAGAATAAGGGAAGCACACGCGAAAAGAGCAACATATACACACATGCGCACAAATTATGCAATAGGTGAAAACTGGAAGAAGGACAGAGAAAAGAATAGAAAGGATAACAGCCTGACCGTTCACCCTCTTTCTTGATTTCATGTGCAAAATGAAGACTTCTCTTTACAGTGCGAAGAGCATCCGCTCCAACTGGTTCAACAGCAGGCCTAAAACGAAAACAAATTACAGTTGAACAGTGATAACATGACGCAAAAGACTGGATAGCAAGGCAAAAATGCAAGGACAGTGAGGACCTTTTTCCTTTTCGATCAGCATCTGCAACTGATAGTAGAGGTGGTGTTGATGCAGAAGATTCCGAACCAATTGCACCAAAAGCAGGGTTGACAGGTGCAACAATAGCAAGCTCATCATCTGCAGTATTATCCTGATCACATGCAGGATCGACAGGTGCAGAAGCATCAAGCACACCAGCTATCTGCAGAGGAGGTTGGTCGTGCGGTACTGGCTCGACGCGCTGCACTGTATAGGATCGTAAACCAGTATATATGGTCATATGTTTGAGGGAGACAATAAAGAGATATCGCTTTCCAATCAGTTGCATCAATGCAGGTGGCGCGGAATCTGGCGTAGGATTATGTTCTGCAGCAACCGAACGGGCAGTAAGTCCGACAACAAATTCCGCTTGCCTACCTATGAGAACAAATTCAGCATCATCACTTCCATCTGCGACCTGAATTGGCAGGCGATACCTAGAGAAAGGAAGAACAACAGAAAACAATGGTTAAATAAAGGCAGTTACGATGCGTAAGAAACAGAACAGAAGAAGGTGAGACCAGCATGCAGAACATGCTTAACAGACAAGGAATGAAGAAAAGAAATAAGAAGAGAACAGAAAGAAGGGAAAGATGACATGAGACATACCATAGAACAAGATCCACACGGTTTGTTTTACTTTTGCACGACGGATTTGCACACCAAGGACGCAGATCAGAATCTCGAACCTTTCTGAAGCAAGAAGGACAACTCGGATACCACCAGCTAAACTGATTGTTAATATCAATAATCTGAGCAACACACTGGAAAAGACCTTCCAGTACATAATAAAAAGATACATAAACATATGGGACAGAAAACAAATAAGACTCGACAAATAATACGCTTCGAAACAAAATGCACAAAAGCTAACTAACAAAGTGCAATTTTATGTGATGGCAATTCGAAAGGAAGCAGATGAACGAACCATATTAGATTCTGCATCAAGCAGAGAAAGCTCCTTCAATGTCACCTTCCTTGCAGCTGGTTTGACCGGAACAATTGTGAGACCCACAGCGGCCTCACCTTCAGTAAATATCTGCGGAAGACCAGATGGAATCCTGCGTAGTTCCAGAGGAAATGACGGCCAAAATTAAAAGAGAGAGATCGTAAGCCAGAAAAATCAAACAAAGACAACAGCAAAGAACAATCCAATCAAACCATACAGAGATGACTATTAACAGACAAACGCAAGCACCCCTAAAATCAGAGGCAATAAGTAAATCGGAAATCAGAAACAAAGCGAGATATGCAAACATGAAAGAAGCTGAAACAAAAACAAAAGGAGTTCCAGAGGAAGCATACGCTGAACGAAATGCAATGATTTCTGCTATGTCTGCATCAAAGTAGAAGCGCGTCCCACTGAAAGTTTTAAGGCCACACTTACCTGAGTTGAAAAAGGTAAGACAGTAAGAAACAAAGAGAATAAATGGAAATTTGCAAAGAAACATGAACAAAAAAGCAAGGCTAAAGAAAGGCATAAATAAACAAAATTGGAACACTATATGACCTCGAAATTCTCGCAATTGCAGTGAGCTGCAAACAACGACAATAGATTGGACCTTTGACTGCTCAGCAAGCATGGTTACATCGAATTGATCTATGAAATGCTCCCATAGCACAACCTCAACCAGATAATCCCTACAAAAAACCAAATGAACAAAACCATAAGATGTTTACGAAATAAACTGCAAGATCGCACAACGGAAGAACACACAAGGGATGAATGTAGGAAAGGCTGAAGGGAAGAGAAACACACCGCTCGTTAGCAATGTACATATTCCTAATTCTTGTAGTTCCCCCTCCCTTGTTGCTGACAATTTCAAGCGGACCGAACCCAACTATCCTAGCAACAACATCTGTACAAATGAAGAAAAATCTGAAAATACAGTTCAATAAATAGGAAGACAAAACAATGCCGATTATTCAGTGCTGGTAAAAAAACAGACACCAACCGGCGACTGTGCCCAAAAGAAACAGAACATATTTTAAAAATGGCAAACGATTGCAGCAGCAGGGACCATCAAAAGAGCCTGACCTATTACAATAGCAACTCCAGGAGTTACTTTCCTGATATCCTCAAGGTCTGCCATGTGGAAGTAATGCATTGGTATATTCAGAGAGGAAGGCAGCAGAGGCATGATAACAGTGTCACTTGTAAAAGCCAAGGAATATGCATTATTGACAACCTGATAATGTTGTCTTGAAGCCTGGACTGTAAACCTTGCGAACTCATACACGCTACCTTCCTTTAACACCGAAGAAACCCTCTCGTAATCCTTCACAGGAATCGATCCCTGGATAACTCCATGCTAAAGAAACAGGAAAAACTTAAATAAAAAAAGAACAAACAACCAACGATGGACGATGACAAACACATGGCCAAAAAAACATGATAAAACAACAGGAATATTGACAACCTTTTCGTCAATGAGGACGAAATTGATGCCATACGTCCTCCCCTTCGCAGCGTTAAAAGTCGTCCATATTTTTAGTACTCTAGCATGGATCCTCACACGGTGCGATCGGTGTGTAAGATCCGCAACAGGAACAACCAGCGACATAATTGTAAGCTAAAAATAACATTAGAAGAAAAGAGAAAGGAAACGTAAGTTCATGCCGCAGCGAAGAATGGAGTACACAACAAGAAGCAATATCACATAACACAAAACAAAAAGCACCACCAACTAACAAAGCAACCAGAAAGCATAAGACATAAGGATAGCAAACGCAAACACATCCAAAGCAAACAATAGTACACATGACGAAGAAAACAAACAAAAAAGCATCCAAACAACAAGCAAGCAGCAAGCAAAACAGCAAATGTAAATAGATGCAAAAATTACAGCATCAATAAGCATGGCGCAAGTAAAAAGGAAAACAAACACCGACACATCCACTTCCATTCCAGTTTATTCGACAACGAACGCAAGAGAACAGATCGAACAATACAACGCAGGAGCAAGCGCAATGGAAATAGCGGGACAGGAAAGAAGAGCATAAGACAGAACAACATGACTCATCAGAGACAGAAGAAGCATGGAGAAGGATGCAATAAACAGTTTGCGATACAGTGACCCACAAAGGGGAGGATGGTAAGCAGAGACGTACAAAACATAATAAAAAGCGAATTGACGCATCAGGAAAGGCCAAAGAACAAAATGAACAGAAGAAAATATGTGAACAGAATACAAAGCCATAGGTGGGAAGCAAAACAAAAGAAAACATACCAGCTGACAGCAAGAAATAACAGAAGCGAGTGCAGCGAAACAGCAAAAACCAGCAACAGAATGACCGCAACGCAACCTGAAAACACACAAAAGATGGTTAGCCAATAGACAATGAACATATTATCAAATATATACAGAAAACATCGTCGCACTACTCAGTTACAACGAAAGAGCGGGAAAGCAGAAAATAAAAGTGGCATATTCCCCGAGACCAAAACCAAACCAGAGAAAAGGGGAACACATGACAGCGCCAAAGAGATAAACACGTCGAACGCAAAAGCAAAAGAACAACCAACAAAAGCGTAAGGCATAAAACAACAGAATGAACCCGAGCCAACCAAAACTAAATCAAAAAAGAAGTCAACATGCAGAACCCTGAAAACATAGGCGAAGAAGAGGAAAAAGGCAAAGAAAGCGGTCTACCATTTGTCAACAAAAGACCAAACACCCACAAAAGACGTTGGACTACCTGAACGAACCCAAACCAGCAACATCAGCATGCACACAAGTGAACGTAAGAGCCGAACATATAAAAACACATCAATACAGAAAGAGGGAAAAACCTTACCACAAAGGGAACAACAACGGAAAGCAAGCACAAAAGCAAGAAAACAAAGAGAACACCAACAGTATGCAAGGACAGAAGCAAGCAAGAGAAAGAAAGAAGCAAAATAGGTAGCAATTGTGCACGTGGAAACAAAGCACGACACAAGCCAGCACAGCAACCAGAGCAAAGGCCAGCAGAAAGGGAAAGAGCGACAGAGGGGCCCACTTTGAGGGCAGAAACCACAGACAGAAATTGCCTAATGCGAACACACAGACAACAGCAAGGAGGACGAAGCAGAAAAGGCCACGGAAACAAAGCAAAAAGATTTTACATAAACATGACGAAAAGAAGAGAAGTACAAAGCACAATGACAGACCCTCCAGACATCCCGAGAGAAAGAGTGCAGGACAAGGTTGGATCGGAGCTGATCAGCTGCAATGCAAGCTGGAAGAAAGCAAAGCAATAGCGGACATAACCAAAGGAAACAGCATGCGTGGCAGAAAAGGAAAACGCGAATATGGCATGAAACACAACAGAAACACACCAAACAAAGGGACATGGTAAAGCTGAGAGACAAAAGTCAGACTGACTCAACGAAAACAATGATGAATAAAGCACACAAAGTCAAAGAAATGCTGAGCAGAGAAGTAAGAACCGCACATTAAAAATTAAAAATTACTAAAAGGCAAAAAAAGGACGCCACGCAAACAACAGAAGAGGGAGAATGACAGGAAAAAATAAGAACGAAAATCACAAACAGCACTGTTGTGTTTACTGTTTATAAGTACTGTGGAATCTACAGTGCTGGAAACGATCAACTTTTATATATGTAAAATTTCCCTCCTCCCTCCTCACCTTACACAGTTACATTGAGGGATTTCATATCCGCTGTTATTCCGAAGAAATAATAGAGTTCTCGTTCATTTTTCATCTAGCAAATAACTTATATAATACAGCGGATTCCGTGCAGTCCATCTGTGCCGTCCGTATAGATCGGACGGTCACCAACGAAATAACATGACCCAGTTATTCCCTCAAAATAACAGCAGATACGGACTCACACTGAGGTGCTCACACAGTGTGCTTCTCTTCCTTAAACCCACACAAAGCAGTGAAAATCACTAAAACTAGTCAGAGCGAAAACAGCCACAGAGAAAGAAAGAGAGAGGGAGAGAGATACTTGCCAGCTTCTGCCTTTCAAAAAAGAGAGAGGGAGAGAGAGGCTCAAATACACGTCAGCTCTGGTGTTTTTCGCGCTGCTTTTGCTTCCACTAGAGTCTAGAGCCAGCATCAGCTAAGCTAGCTATTCGGGCAATAAAAAGCATGTAAAAGAAAAGGAGCAACAAATCAAAGGAGATTATAAATTTACATTCTTGGATCGTTTTGCTCTCAAGGAGAAACTTTCAAATGGTTTTCGCCTAATTCTTCTCTCGAAAATGGAGATCGGGACGAAACCGATCGCACTGCTATTCCTAGCCTTGCTTCTATCCAGTTGCACTGCCTCAGTTTCTGCTGCTTATCCAGCGAGTATGTATACCTCCTCTCTCTTTTCTTTACTATTTCATGGATTTCTTCATATAAACTTCCAGTATTTTAGTTGATTCCCATTGCTTTTCAGAAATCGTGAGCAATTTTGTCTCAAATGCGGCTTCTTCTCTGATCAAGCGGCTGTGGTCATTCAAATCTACCACGAAAACGGGTAAAAAAATATATTCTTTGCTTGATTTTTGTTACTCTCGGGTCTAATCTAGTAATGAGAACTTGAGAAGAGATTTGTATAAATATGTGGTGAAATTTCAGCTGTTGCTGGCCGTTCGATGATGAGATTTGAGAGCGGATACACGGTAGAGACAGTGTTCGATGGAAGCAAGCTTGGGATCGAGCCTTACGCTGTGGAGGTGACACAAAGCGGAGACCTTTTGGTGCTTGATTCACTAAATAGTAATATTCACAAGATCTCTTTGCCTCTGTCAAGATGTAAGCACATCTTCTTTCCCTTAAATTCTTTACAAGTCATATTTTTTCGAGTTAAATTTTTTTATGGGCCCTCTTATTTTAGTTACTTTATTTTATTTGGTTTGAGACTGATTGTGGAGTAAAAAGCTGATCATTTGCACTTTTAGGTGTAGTATCAAAATTGGAAATTTTCATAAGGATCTGTGTGACAAGGTTATATACTGTTTTTTCTTGTAATGTAATAAAGAGGAATTTTAGTTCACTTTGGTTTTCTTATTTTAATGAGGGATAAGAGTTAACCTGAAAGATTTACTGCCACTAAATATATCCTGCTTTTTGTCAAATAGTTATTGGTATGCGGATTGCTATGGCAGCAAACTGCCGTGTCTGACAAGTGGGTCCCACAAAACTAATATTATAATATACAACCCCTACATCAAATCACAGCCACTAAAACTTAATTCAACTGCCCAGATTTATTATGGCAGGAGCCTGCCAGCTGATGCGGATCCATTGGTATGCCAGAATTTTTGTTGTTGTCCCTTGTCACCATCGACATATAGCAGGATTTGCCTTCTTAAATCGAGCTCTTTGTAGTACAGGCTTTCCCAAATTAGACAAGCAAACAAGACTAAAGTTGATTAGTGATAATGACATTTAATGGCCTTATCCTTGTATGACCTAACCTTGCTAATTGATTGTTAGGTAGGCATCTAAGAAATTTCAAATACATTTTTATTTTTTTAGTTGACACTCTTTAGTCATAATACTTGTTCATCTAAACTGTTTCCAACTTTAACTGTGTGCTGACAATCCAACATAAATAGTTTTGCACACACTTATGGTCTAATTCCTATTTTGACCTTGCTGGTATCATTTAAAAAAATTGCAGACAGTAGACCTAAGATTTTGGCTGGTTCGTCTGAGGGGTATTCTGGTCATGTTGATGGTAGGCTCCGAGAAGCAAAATTGAACCATCCCAAGGGGCTGACAATGGATGATCGGGGAAATATTTATGTTGCAGATGCCATGAACATGGCAATCAGAAAGATCAGTTATGCCGGTAAAATACTGGATTCATATTGAATTATTAATAAATGGTGCATTAAAAATTTGATATTTCCCTTCTACATTCTCGTGAAATTTTACCAAGTCCTGATAAATATCTCATGGGAAAAGACTGCAGATGTTATATTGGTGTTTCTCAAAAACAGTGAGACTTGTAACAAGGAAAGAACCATACTTGATAGCTTACAAGTAGAAATAGCACAAACAATAGTTCAGCACAGCACAGCACACGGTAAAGTAAATTATTTATATATGCCAAAAAAAGTAATTCACAATACAAGAACAGTATCATAAATTGTCAAAAAGGTATAACAACGAGCATACAATATGCAATTATATAAAAAACAAACTCAGAATGTGTATAAATAAATCCAAAAAGCCCAGTGGTCCTTGTCTCTTTGAACAAGGCAAAATTTGGTCACGCAATTGTTGTCAATTGTCTAAAAGAAACAAGAATAATTAAACTAACAACCTTTAGCTGAGCTTATGATTATTATGTTGTGCTTGTAAAGGGGTGACGACAATAGCGGGTGGGAAGACGGTAAGAGGAGGTCATGTAGATGGTCTGAGTGATGAGGCCAAATTCTCGACAGATTTTGAGGTGCGGTATCTGGGCAGCAGCTGCTCCCTCCTTGTCATTGACCGAGGCAACCAAGCCATCCGTGAGATCCAGCTTCATTTCGATGACTGTGCATACAACCTAGAGACAGGCTTTCCTTTAGGTAAGTGCACTGTTTTATTTTTCATTTTAATTCTGAGGGAAATTTTATTTGTATCCCATCCCTTGTGATATCTGTACAAATTATGTGTCATATCTTAGTAGTGTTTATTTCCTTGTTTTGTTGAAAAGATGCCAACTAGCTTAATTTCATCACTTGACCACCTCTCTTAAAATGGGGAACAAAGAGAGTTTTCAGTTTTGGGGGTATTTTCCAAATAAAACAGGATGAAAGAGGGCGCTATGGATATTGGCTGCATTTCATTGTTGTAATGAAACAACACTCTTGCATGAAGGCAGTATAGGTAGTTACGTATGTTTCTAATTGCATTTTATATAAAGAGGTACATATGATAAATATTTTCAGGGATTGCATTGCTTTTTGCCGCTGGTTTCTTTGGTTACATGCTTGCGTTGCTTCAGCGCCGTGTAGGAGTGATGGTTTTTAGTGAAGATGTGAGTACATATTACAATAACCATCTCCATTGTTTATACTTACCTGTATGACTGTGGTTGCAGTACGACACCAATGTCTTCTAGTCCGTGGCTCCATTTCAAATCATCAGTAAAACACAAATAATTTTTTGAGGTGGTACTTGACAGAGCTGTAAATAAACCTGTTGATAGGCTCTGTACACATTAAATAAAAATTACAATTCTTCTGCCCTTGCAGGAACCACAAGCGCCTCTGATGAAAGGAAACAATATCATTCCTCCTTATCAGAAGCCGATGAAATCTTCTCTGAGGCTGCCTCTTATACCACCAGAAATTGAAGCAGGCAAACAGGATGAAGACGAAGAAGGTTTCTTCACCTCCATTGGCAAGTTGCTTGGTGGGGCGAAGTCATCGCTTGGAGAAATACTCTCTGCACTTTTCAGAAAGAAACAACCACCCTCATCTAATATCACCTCCGACCCGTATCAGTACCAGAGCCCACAGCACCAACTTCAAAAACCAAACACATGGACGGCACAAGAAACCTTTGCAATCCCTCATGATGAATCACCACCTCCAATAGATGCTCGTACACCAACCCCAAAGAAGAGCTATGCTTTTATGGCGAAAGAACCCGACAAAATACACCATTTGAGGCATGCATGGTCGTTTGGGGAGCCACTCCAACAGCACCAGAGTTTTCAGCCACAGCCACAGACTTACTACCAGCAACACTTGCAACAGCATAGGCAGTACACAGCAGGGCCACAAACAATCTATGAACAGAGTTGCGAGTCGACAAATGAGATTGTGTTTGGGGCAGTGCAGGAAGTGGATAGCAAGAGGCATGTAGAGATTAAGGCATTAAATTATGGGGACTCTTACTATGAGCAAAATTATATGGGCTAAGTAATAACTTCTAGATAGTATCTTTCTGCCTTGTTTTTCCCTTGATAATCTAGCATTGGTTCATAATGAATTTTGCTAAACAAGTGGAATGCAGGGGAAAAGTAAGAAAAAGGTAATGAAGATTTTGAAAGAGGCGCACTGCCACCTAGTGAAGAAACATCTCTCATGACTAGCATTTTGCGTCTTTTTTTCCTTTTCCTTCCATTCTTTTTCTTTCATTCATTTTTATTTTGGCTAGTTTCTGTGAATTTGATGGAGGATTGTAGGTCTTTGATATATAATAATTGTCTGGGAAAAATAGTTATTGTCTGAAAAAGAAATGAGGCTTCTGGTTAGAGTTTAATATAGTATATTAGGAATTAAACTTCCTGAAATATTACAATGACATAGTTGTGAATATTGCACATTGATTGTCGAACTAAGGACCAGCAAAAGGAGCGATGAGAGAGAGAGAGAGAGAAAGCAGTGGTTTTACCAGTACAAAGTAGTCAGGCATTCGATTTTGGGTGCCTTTGTCCTCTTCTAGATTTTCCTGGAAGTGAGCTCAATCTATGCGCCATTTTAGTGAGCTCAACCTAGGGACCATATCAGAGTCGTAAGCATTCATTATTACATTTTGAAGTTTTAGTAACTGCTCAGGTCTGTGACAATGGCAATGACCAAAATAGAGAAAAGCCCAGAGCAAGACAAAATTCATAGATAATCTCACTCAACACCTAATTGTGCTCAGCCAGTACAAACAGGAAGAAACTCAGCACACAGAAAACCTCTTTTAAATAAATGCAGGATTATCATTCTAGCATCAGCCTATAACAAATTGTATCTTTTCCTTTTTTTTGAAAGCTAAATTGTATCTTTTCCTAGATGCAATGATGCAAGTGTACGATTTCCTAGAAGGTTTGGATCGTGTCGGGTTTGATTTTGTTACAAAAATCATATCAGATTGCATTATGAATTTAAGGGATCGAATAGGTCCTTGAAAGTAGGTTAAATTTTGCTAATTCTATCTTTTTTTGCCCTCTTTTTGAATTAGATTTGTATTATCTAAAGCTCTATAACCACTCAGTGATAGTTCTCAAGACCACTCAGGAATCCTATCTTTCACGATTTCAATTTAATTATATAAAATTCAATTGTTCGGTTTTACTGTGTTTCTGGGGTATCTCAGTTGTCATTGGTTATTATTTAGAGGAGAAAATAAATGAGAAATTAATAATCATAACAACATGATAAATTTCAAAACCTTATCACTCTCCCAAGTCCCAACAATTCTAGTCACTACACAGGAAAATGATGAGCTCAAACTGAATCACAATGTACTATTCACAAATCACAATCATCATGGAAAAAGTAGATATAAGAACATTTTAACTAACACGACAATTGCAAAATAACCCTAGAAAAATTGAGGCCATTCAGTGCTCCCTCCTTTGCTTGGCTCGTTTCAAAGTTTGAGAGCCCTTTATCTTCCATTTTAAAACATCCCTTGGTTGGCGCGACTCGTGTATTTGCTTAATCTTACGCTTCCTGGATTCAATTGAATTTTTTTGTTAAAAAAGTCTCAATAATCTTCAATCTAAAACATGAAAATAGGTTCATCCAAATAGATAATTAAGCATAACTGAATAATTGATTGACTTTTTGAACAACCATTGGAAACTTCAGCAAACAATAGTAAGTACTTGATTCTTTTTTTTAGTTATCCTTTTGTTTGCCTTTTATGGGTGATTTATTTTATCCTAATTAGGGGCAACATTTAGGCTATACTAACTACCCGTCAGATCAAAATATTTAAGTAACCTTGATTGCGTGTAGTTTGAAGAAAAAACTCAATTGATATAATACATCAATAGAAAACTAAACAAAAACAAGAACAAGTTCCATACTTGTAAGCTTTAAATTTTGGATCAGATAAAAGTTCATCAGCAAGTGTAGGCTTCCTCTCTTTCTTTGTTAGCCGGCCTGAGTGGTACTCAGATGCTGGTTCAATGACAGTGCCCACCTGAATACACACAATAAAATAATCCATAAGAAAAGAAAAAAAATTCATAAAGGGGAAAAATACTAAATTAAACTTACATACACTATATAGTCCATAACATCAAAAGCCATGCTAATACGACATATTCTAATTGGTTATCTGACAAAAAAACATCTTATTATTTTTTTTTTCCTTTTATGAACTTCCTCTGCTTGAGAGAGGTTAAGAGTAGCTAAAAAGCATGGACAACAAAATTAGATTTTGCAAAACAGGTCAGTTTGTTGATAACCACATAACTTGGTATTGTTAGTGGATCCGCAAGGTAACATATATCACTAGAAAGCAACTATTGTAGAACCAAGGTCATCACATGTTACCTATGTTACACGGGTGCGGGTGCGGGTATCGTATCCGATACGATGCAGGTGCGGGGATACGCTATTTTTAAAAAAACTAGAATACGGGAGTATATATAGAATAATAAAAAAATCACATTATATATTAAAATGTTTGATTTTGTTTACATTCAACTACCACTATAGATGCATGTTATCTAGTATTTTGTTCTAAAATAATAATAGATATTGATATGTAGGTTTTAGAAGTAATTAAGATTAAATTAAGTTTGTTCTGTAAGAATTCAAGATACTGATATAATTTAGTATATTTTACTGTAGAAATCAAGAGATAGAATATCCTAGATGATAAGTCAAGATTATAAAGCTCTTTCTTAGCTTTCCAAGGCACTTTGAATCAGCTTAATCGGAGTTCGGATGAAGGACTTATGGACCAAAACACTGACCGTTGCGTACTGAAAATATCCCAGCCGTATCCCAGCCGTATCCTGCCGTATCCTGTGCCGTATCTCAGCCGTATCCTGCTGTATTCCAATATTAAAATAATACGATACGCCACGTGGAGTATCCGGTGCGTATCGCACCCGTATCGCACGCGAATCCGCGTCGGATATGTATCCGATACGCGGTGCAGCATGATTTTGGAGTATTCGGGCAACCTAGCATGTTACTATACTAACAATACTATTATGCAAATGTTGTTCTGACAAATAAAACCAAATAAGACCAAGAATAAATTGAACTACATTCAGGTCAATGGGCACCAACTTCACAACGATTTTTTGAGAAGGCATCATATAATATGAGAAATAAAAAAGAAAATTGGTTACCTGGAAGTACTTGGGAAGGTCCTTTGAGTTCCCAACGGCCTTCTTAAAGTGCTGCTTTGGATCAATTACACTCCTCAACTGAAAATCCAAATTTTGAAGTAGGTGAGTTGGGGGAGCTATGCGCATCTTACGGAAAAGAAGAATCATAAAATCTGATTAAAATAAAAGAAATTTGAAGAAAGGAAATACACACTTTGAGGATCTCAAGGTCAGCCTTTAACTGGGGTGTAATAGTTGGAGCTGGCATATCAAACCTACACAAAATAACAATTAGTTAACAGAAGTTGCATTGCAGCAAGCACCATGGTCAAGGAATACCATAACAGCCCAATGCTGGTGAGTGGTAGTATGGTTAGAAAGGTGGAGCGTACCAATATAAGAGGAACAAACATTAAAAAATGGTCATCTTGAGAGCTAAAATTTTTAGGCATGATTTTAAAAACAAAATACCAAATCAATCACCATGCTAGCACTCAAAAAAGTATGGCATCTGGCATGATAGCCTTTGCATGTACTTACCAACTTTTACCAGTGGTATCTTTTACGTTCTTCCTCATCAGTTTATTCAGCTTACGTGGATCCCGAGGTGGTACAAACAAACCATCTATGAGCTGGGTCTCGGGCTTCCACACCGAGTCTTGCATTTTTGAATTTGATGCAGTTTCCTTCAATTCATTTTGTGTGAGAGATATTTTGGGGCACCATGTTAGGCCAATCACAGATTTGTTTTCCAGCATCCTATTTCAGCTGAAGAAAAAAAAACAGACAGATGAATTGTCAGCTAAATGTATCAAAACTAAGAGCAAAGATTGTCAACATGTTATCCTTGCTTAAGTCTTCCAATAAGCCTCAATAAAAATAGAAATTAACCAGAACTAAATAAATTTGCACGAAAGACGTATTTGAAAGTTAGAGGTTCAAAACCTAATTATAATCTAATTCAAGATTCATAATACATTAAAATACCCCATATAGCTCATAATTCATTGATGTAATTTTCATTGATTTTTTTCTTTACTGGTTGGTTATCAGTAAATGATAAACTAATCTAAACACATGACTGAATCAACAAATTAAGGAATGAAATTAATTGAATAAGGATCCACAAGCATACCCCTGAACTTTTACAGTAGTATAAAAAACTACTGATCCTAGTAAGACCGCGTTCATTGATTTTGTATATGTCCCTAACACACAGACTCAAGTTTTTACCTAAGAGAAGAGAATTTCATTAAAACAAAAAAAAGAAACAAAACAAAAAGTAACACGCACTCCGAGCGGAGTGGGAACAGAGAGACAGCGAGGGAGGCAGTGGCAGTCTGACGGAGCAGGAGCGTCGGCTCAATCGCGCGTGAGAGAGGGAGGCAGGAGTGGTCGGTCGTCGGATTCAGAGAAGAGAAAATCCAATTGAGAGAGAACAATGGAGAAATGCGAAAAAAAGAAACTCCAACATTGTAGGGTTTAAATTAAACGGATCGAAATTGAGCCTATTAATCAGCCCGTTTTCTCCATGGGCCTTTCCTGTCAAATTTTTTTTGTTTTGAAAAAAAGTAAATTTCCACCGGTTTCGTTGAAACTTACTAAAGAGATACGAAATGATATCTTCTGCATCTAGAAAAAATGGGTGCTCTTTGCACTCACTAATATGAATCATCCGATTAGATTTAAACGGATGTGATTTTATAATACAAAAGCCTTTTGAATCATATAATTGGCGGTCAAACGTTCAGATCTAATCGGACAGTTCATATTAGTAGGTGCAGAGAGCATCCATGATACAAATTTGTTAAATCCAACTGTCTGGATCGAACAGATATAAAGTTCAGATAATCCTACAAAGATATCAATGTCAATACCATGCTAAGCACAAAACTAGCTGCAAAACACAACAGAAACAAGATAGAATTGTTTTTCATCCCACACAAGTCTAAACCTAATTATTACTAAAAAAACTATTAGTCTCAATCTAGTAAGTCCTCGTCCTCATCATCATCCTTATCATTTCCTTCTCCAAGTGAGGGAGTTTTCGAAGCCATTCCTTCCAACTCTTCCAAAACCTCTTCCTCCGCCTAAGGTAAAACTTGCAATAAATGGAACTCTGCCACGTCCTGTGACAAAATTAGTGACAATTTAAAAAGATTACCTTCTTTAAAAAAATTGGCACAGGCCTTTCCTGTCAATTAAGGATGTTAAACATAGAGATGAAAAGATTTAAAGAGGGGCCTTAAATTTTTTGTATTTTTTTTGAAAAAGTAAGGGTGTAGCTCCTATTTTTTTTTAATTGAATGAGAATCCAATTACCAAAATAGAAAGAAAAGCATTTCACGAAATGTGTAAAGTGTAATATTAAAACAAAAACACAAAGCAGATTAATAACAAAAAAATGAAATAAAAAGACCAAGAAAAAGATGTTCGAAAATATGGTGCAAAAACAATCATCATTCGTGTTGCAACCATGCTCTTTTCCTATTGTAATTTTGTCGGTAAATTATACTCTTAAATAACTTCATTCAAAAGAGTCGATAGGTCTTTTGAAATCTCTATAAACAAACATTGCATCTTTCTCTCCACATGATGAAACATCCTACTAAGAGAACTTCTTTGTCTTTTTTGGTACACAGTCGATTGAGTATATTCCTATGCACCAATTGCATAGTTAATGAATCAAGTCTCCATGTGAAAGATTCTTGTCAACTATTGCATCATCTGTTTTGTGTAAACACATTTAGCGAACAAATGATCCACACCCTCTTCATCTTACTTGCATAGAACATAATTCTGACAAGTCTCATCCTCTTTTTTTTTTCAAATTTCTTACGGACAGTATTTTTCTTGCAACATTAACCATCCAAAAATCTTTATCCTTGATGGCACATGCAGTTTCCAAATTGTCCTTAACAAAAAATATGGTTGAGGAGCAGTGGCGGACATATGCAATGGCAAGCCCAGGCACTTGCCTGGGCTCAATTTCTAAAATCATTCTTGAGCTTGATCAAATTAATAAATGTGCCTGGGCTTGATCTAAAATTGTGCCTGGGCTTATAAAAAAAAACTGTCTGGACTAGCTAACTCATCCGAGAATTACATACTAATATTTTCTTTTTGGCAAGAGAGGCTCGTAGTATACATACTAATATTTTTATATCACACACGTAACACACCCGACGTGAATCAATTTTGAATTCTCCAATACATTAATTGCTGAAATGAGTGCATGGGCACAAGCGACTAGGGCTAGGTTTGTACCTTTTTTTAAGTTTAAAGCATGCATGCGTTACATAACTATATAAGGTCTTTTACATACAAATTTCACAAAGAAACAAATAAGCCTATTTATACACCTATTCGGTGTCTTTTGTATTACAAAAGAGGTTAGGTTTGTACTAACAATTTCTATAATTATTTCTTTTTCATTCCTAATGTTTGGTACGTATAGAATTGCTAACAAATTATTATTATTATTTGTTAGATGAAAATTTTGGTTCTATTTATTAGATGAAAATATCATTTAAATTATTTGTTAAAAAAAAGAAAACATATCTTTGACTTTTAGAAAAGCTCGCAATGGAACAAAAAATGATGGCAAACTAAATAAAATATGGATGCTAACAAATTATTATTATTATTATTATTAAATGGTGCTTAGGCTTAAAAAGTGTCTGGATCCGCCACTGTTGAGGAGTGTATTTAAGAAACTGGTGAAAGTATTTAACTATAAAATGGTCTTGGTTCATCTCTCCATAAGAACCCATCATGCTCCATGCTAGTTCGCAGACTCACCGACAACAGAATAAATTGAACTTGTTAAAGCTGATCTTGCGCTTCAACTGATAATATGTCAGTATGAAATATCTGCATATTCATGAAATCATGCTGCTTGGCATAAAAAAAATGAACAATCTGCCTTCCTAAGAAAAGAAAATAGAGCCTAGAATCTGTATATTAAAATTCTAAGACCCTAATCATGGTGCCAGAAATCGATTTTATGTCATGATGTCACATGACCCATCACCATACTTTCAAAGATCTGAGCAGTTAATTTCTTTTTCTTCCAATTCAAAAACAGAGACCCTAGATTCCATGGCCTATTCTCAGTTCTAAATGCCATGTTTAATTCTACCTATAAACCATCGACCTTACAAAGCCATTTTCTTATTCTCTATTTATTTTCTTTTAGTTTATTTATTGCATCGAGTTGTTGCTTTAGATAGGCTTGGGGGAAGTAAAATAGAGAATTGTATATGTATCTTAGAATTTAGTTTGTTTGCTTATGTTTGTTTACGTTATCTGTTTTGACATGTATTTTTCAGAATTTTAGAAGAAAATTTTGGTATTTTAACTCATTTCGTGATTTCAATGATATAACACCATGCACTCTAGAAATATGTTTTTAAATTCTGCATTTAAAGATTTATTTGCATGTTTACTACTTGTTTTACATTATAAAAACTAAAAAATACAAAAAATTAGAAAAGTAAATTTTTTTGAGATAATTAATCCGCTAAACAACCTTTGATCGATGAGTTTGACTAATTCACTCATCTTTAATCAATGATCATTGGTCGAGAATTTGTTGTGCTATTTTTGTTAAAACATAAGTATTTCGAAAAGGATTTTCTTTACCAATTTGAGTTGTGGTATTATAGTATTTGTAGTCTTTGAAATAGCAACTCATTTTGCAATGTGTGAGACAAGTCTCAGACGTGCTATGCCAAGAGTTACAGAAAGATTTGGTGCCTGTAGGAAACTTTGCGCGAGACTCAGAAAATACAAGTGCTTGAAAAGATAAAAATCGTTAGCCCTATCAAGTTCCTGAAAATCAAACTATCAAATCTATATTAGAGAACTTGAGAAAGGTGAAAAGAAAAAGAAAATAAGGATTTTTCTGGAATTGGTTTGCACATGTAGAATCGAGGAAAAGAACTCGAGATTTACTAATCTACAGTATTACAGTAACTTGTTGGTAAATGAGTAAATATTTTGCCCCAATTAGGATACTTATGAACTTGATAAAAGTAAAACAATTGATTTTTTTAAATTTACCAAAGACTTTGACTAATGGTAGCGGGTTAATAATCTCACCAAAAACATGTTTTTATTTTGCATGTAGTTTAACAATTTAATTCTTGTTATTTATTTTTATTCTTTCTAAAACCAAAATTTTTTCTTGTGATGTGAAGAAGACCGTTGAAAATATTAGAATAGTTGAATACCAATTTTTCTTTTAGAACATTCAAGATCACATGTGAAACAAATGCGTTAGGATCGAGTCTAGTTTAGATAACTTGGTGTAAAATGACATAACTAGTCTTTGAGAATTCCCGTAAGTGTTTAGACTTGCTTGGGGACAAGCAAAGATTAAGCTTGGGGAATTTGATAAAGCCAAATTATGCATGCAATTATCTAGGGTTAAGTGTATAATTTAAGTCAAGTTTAGTATAACTTAGAGTTAAATAAATAAGTTTTATTATAAAAAGAGTTCAAGTTACTACCTTTATGTATTTTAATGCAAAATAGGTATTTGGAGCAAAATGGACCCAATTGGATGCTTTGGAGTAAGTTAGGACTCAAATTGGAGCAATTGGACCATCTGCCAGGTCAATTGCGACCGCAAAAACCATCATTGCTGTCGCAATCAACCTTTACAGCAACTTGACAACATTTCCAACTTTATTGTGGTCGCAAGGTATATCCTTGCGGCCACAATACAAGTTGGTAAAGCTGCTAAGGAAGATTGTTGTTTCCACTCAGGACCATTGCCGGTGCAAAAACCAGTATTGCGGCCGCAAGTCAAACAAAGATGGAAGTTTGCCACATCTAGTTCATTGCGGGCGCAAGCCCAGTTATTACGGCATCAACATATCATGCAGAACGTGGCAAAGAAGGGTATAACTCCAACCTCAACTCAATTGCGACCGCAAGATACTTGCACCAAATATGATTTCAGGATTAAATGCATGATTTCATAAAGATGTCACTCCAATGAACTCGATATGGAGATCATTAAAGTTATATTGTGACAATAAAAGAACCATGCATGATAATACTAGAAACTTAATAAGACTGAAATATTTTTCATATAAATTTCCTAAAAGAGAGATTAAAAGATAGAGCACATAATAGTACATATTTCATATTCACAAAGTTTGTGGAAAACGTGAGAGTTTGATTTTGAGGAAATGTATGTTCCATGTAATTGGCAACAAGTTGTAATATATATGCAAATTACATCTCTCTCTTTAAAGCCTTCATAATACTGGAAACTTGATAAGTTTTCTAGTAGTTTAAAAGAATGAAAGATAAAACATACATATTTTATATCCACAAGGTTTGTGAAAAATGTGGAAGTCTGATTTTGAGGAAATATATGTTTTATGTGATTTACAACAAGTTATGATATATATGCAAGTTACATATCTTTCTTTAAAGCTTTGACCTCACTAAAGAATAGCGGTGACCCATTAGGAAATAAACACGTACAATCATACTCGCGTGTAATTTCTGAACTATATAACCAAAATTTAATTCATGTCATCCAGAAATATTTGGTAATGTGATTTATATCGAAAAAATCGCACACAAAATGTGGTGATTATTGTTTAAGTCACTTGCTAGTATAACTGGTGGACTGAATTGGTTATGATATACGAAAAGAAAGACAAAAAAATTAAAGTGATCTGGCCAGATCCAGACATATGTAATCAAGTGGACCACACTTGTCCATGTGGAAGATTGTTAGAATTGAGACGTCAATTCTGATAAAGTTTGGACTACGTGTTATATGATTACTATATGTCACATATTGCATTTAATATTACGAGGAGTAATATACAGATATGTCAGATAATGTGATTAACTGATATACAATGACATTATACGTATTTCACTAAGATTTTGGGCACAAATGCATATAGAATTTAAGTAAATTAATTATAATTGTTAATGGACCAATTATGATTAATTAAATTATATATTAGTATCGATGTAAAGTTAGAAATATTATTTGGGCTAAACCCAACTCAAGTTGGATCAAAGTCCAAGCAGAACAATCCAAACACAAGTCTATTGCGGCCGCAAGAAGATCCTTTGCGACCGCAATGGATATAAGATATTTGCCAATGAATCTTCTGATTTTTCAGAAGATTGATTGCAGCCGCAATAGTCCTCATTGCAGCCACAAGAGACTTTGCATAATTTTTGTCAAGTCTGGAAGCCAAGTCAATTGCGGTCGTAATGAGATCCATTGCGACGTTAAGAGACCTATTTCAAGACAGGTTTTGACCGCCTATATTTGTCGTTATCTTTCTGATTGGACATTTTAGGTTTTATATCAAATTCCGTAGAATTATTTACATAAGTAAATAAGAGGATTTGGAAAATTTTGGAGAGAATATAATTTCATATATTCTATGAATATTTGATAATTAATTATGTATCTTTTCAAGATACGTTAACACCTCTATAAAAAGCGCTGGGTCTCCATACGCCCCCGGTTATCGATAAGGACACATGTGATGTGCATAACCTCTATTTTCTTTCTTCATTTAAAAAATTACTTCTTGATTCATTCGTGACCTTAAATAACAGATGGGCACCGAAATATGCTTGGATAGGCTCGCTAGTGTATCGTTCCGAGCTTCCGCACCTCCATCACCAAGGACTCCGTTGGAAGAGAAAGTGTACAAGGGAGACCGCATGGATGAAATGTAAGTATTGCTTCTGCTGTTATTGTTTTTATTTTGGACAATTAAGCACGAAGGTCGATCTTGTTTAGAATTGTAATTCTTTAATCGTAATTTAGATTTTGTAGCTTTGACCTAACAATAACTTCTTTCTCTTTTCTAGCCGGATGACGTATTTCTTTCTCCAACCATTCAAGAAAGAACTAGGTACAAGCGAACTAGTGTTGGTATAAAAAATCAGCCACCCGTTTGATGAGGTTCTGAAGTATTTTTGTCTTTAAAATAAGTGACAAATAAAAAAACAAATGTTATTTTTGAATGACAAATACAAAATAAGTTTGACTTTGAATTACATTTTCACGCTCTAATTTTGAGTGAATGGAAATAAACTAGGTATGCGGACGCGCTCCGCGCGAATCGAGCCTGGTATAACTGTGGAAGTTAATTTTCATATCTTTTTGGGTCGTTAATTTTTGGAAAATTGTTAAATTGGACTTATTTTTTATAGTTGGTTTGATGTCATTTGATCTTTTTTTTCTTGTTGAAACTGCAGTATATGCTGAAAAATGCATTGGAGGATTAAAAAAAAGTTAAATTTTCCACAGCAGCAGCAGCACTGTCCTTAATCGTTTATCCAGAAGTTATGTATCTTTCAAGATTAAGAAGCCTTGTCACTTAGTTCTTGTGCATGATTTGAACTAATAACTTTCTCCGAGAGTTCACTAAAAAGATCAATTTTCAATATTCATACCTCAATTGCTATCAATTTCCTCTTGGCTTATACCTGCCAACCTCTTGAGTTGCTTCAAATTGTCCACAAAAAATCTAAGAGAGTTGCATTAACCAATATGAACACAAATTTTGGTACAACATAATATTAAATTAAATTAAATTTCTTTTTTATTGATATAAAAGAGGCCGGAATGAAGATATAAGCTGTCCAAGGAAAACAACTTAATTATATGTTGTGTATTAAAACTGTAGGGTTTATAGAATTGGATTAGATGTTCGAAGAAACATGATTTAGGATTCGATTCTTAGTGGATTTAGAAGCAATTTACTCTTATCAGAAATCACAATTGCCTCACGAATTGGAGCAATTCTAGAGTTTCATAGCAATGAAAATAACACATAAATGCCACCATATTAGGACTGAATTTTAATGCATAGCATCTTTTAATACATAAATTGCAAAAAAATAATGTTATGCCAAAAAATGCAGAAGCAATTGGATCATATTTGTTTTCTAATCATAACAGCAATTATTAGAAGAGCACTTACCTTTACATAATAAATTGGAGCAGTCCTAAATCCTGCAGAGCATCACAACTATGTTTCCTAGTAGAAATTCATGATAGCAAGAAAGAAGAGTTAGCAGAGAAGGTTGAAAATTCATTTTTATTTTGCTTTTGCTTTGCACAAATGCATGACGAAAGTGCCAGCAAACGACAATTATTGTCGGTGTTTAGAAACATGCTAACATAAAATTCCAAAGAGAAGAAATCTTTGAAAACTAAAATCACGATTGCAAAAAATGCAGTACCAATTTGTTGAATTCCAAAACAAATTTCACGTAGCCATGATTTTTAATCATATTTTTCGTGCACCAAGAAAACAGATGAGCACAATAATTTATTGCATAAATATACGATGCAAATTTGAAATGCTACATAAATTTTTATAACAAATTTTATACCGTGTAAAAAGTGGTTAAAGTTGCTAGCATAATTTATTCTTCTACTTTAGAATATACAATAGTTATATGAAGTAATATTGGAAAGTGTAAAGAATGATTCTGTGATTTTTATAACCTGCATGGATACTTGGGCAAATTGAGGTTTGATGAGATAAACATATCCTTGTTAAAAGATGTACACACAAGTTCAACGTCAGAAGACTGATGTATTATGATAAAGGAAAGAAAGCTGAATGTTCTTGAGAATTACAGCAATGTCATTGAGATTAAAAGACTTTCCTATCTTTGCTAAATTCAACGATAAGCTCTGCAAGTTGCAAAACATAATGCCTTTATTTGAAGTGAAATATATTGATTAACTTTGAAAACAGATATATAATCTACGCATTATATACTCTTGAAGGAATTCAAAGCATATCACCCAAAAAATATGTCTTCATCTCCACATCATAAGATGAAATATTAACATGCTGACTTAAGAAGTTTTGCTTTGGGATAACTAAATGCAAATGATGCTCGAAGCATGCAATTTACCTCGTGGTTCTTGTAGATCCACATGAGATTCTTTTAAATTATTAGTTGACTTTTATAAACTCAAAGTTCGAAAGGTTCATATGGTTATCATATATTTACACGATATAAAAACACTAAATTACTATTATTACTTTATAAATTACCAACCATTTGCTAACCATATTTAACCGATGACTCCATCTTTAACAAAATAACAACACGAAGCTTATAAATTAGAAATGTACCTTAACACTGTCAACCCAATTCATGTTTAGATGTTTTGCCATTATTGTCATCCACTCACCATCAGTCAGCCTCAGAAACATTCGGTTTTGGCAGCCAATCACATGTTGAATTCGACAACTTCTATTTAAAACAACCTCATTAGCATATTAAAAACAAATAAATAAATATGAGAAGACATTTTAGGTGAATATTACATCATCCAAGACACTTCTGTTTGTCCCACATCCAGCATAATTTTTCTTTTCAATATTTTCAATAACAACATACAAAAAATGAACTGCTAATAATAACATAAACAACGTGACATGCACGAAATTCCATAAAAATAAGTGGAAAATTTGTATACCAAGCTTTGTGTTGTGTGGGTCCCTGCTTTTACTTGCCACCTATTGAACATTCTAAGTCAGAAGGACGACAGTGGGACCATCATTACAGTGCATTTTATCATTAATACTTTAAATAAGCTCGCATTTTTCATATCTCTAGTGTATCCCATCATTAGTACCTGAAATAGTAAAAAACTGAGTCAAAATCAACAAAGATGCATGAATAAATAAGAGCACAAATATTACAAAGGAGACAATAAGGTCAAGACTCAAGACCATTATTTTCTGAGGGTGATAAGGTCATGTAACCTTATGATCTTCAACAATAATCTATTATGATCTTCAACAACAATCTATTACCAAACAATAAGGTTATGTGTTTTACAATCATTATTTTCGTTGTTTGTGGGTTCTTTGTATTTTCTTTTGTCATACGACCAATCAGAGTAAGTCCTTTTGTCAGTACCCTCATAAGGATCTTTTTCTTGTCCTTCTCCATGACTGATGAGTCTCATGGTGCATTCTTCTCTTTTAAAATTAGTACTGTGATTATTTTTCTGTTAAATGCATGTTTGCATGATCAAAGCTTAGAGGATGTCAAAGATACAGTCCCCAGGAGTAATATTTTATATGATCCAAGTATTTTTTGTATGATTCCAAAATTCAGAGAAAGTCAGATGACTCTCCTGACTCTGTGTAGATCCTTCTGATTTTTGTGTTTGGTGTACTTCCCTTTTGAAAAGAAAATTTGCAAGTTCAATTTTGTAACTCATCTTCATTATTCGGCTTCCACGATCTCCTCGTCCTCTGGGACACCATGTATGTACAGGACACTATTACACCTGCACCAACAAAATACCGTTATCATTTTCTTTACATGAGGAGCTAACTCATTGCATGTCTGAACAATCAATCTTTGTTATAATATCTCACTATATGGAATACCAAAAAAAAACACCAGTTCAACTTTTCATAATTGAGTTAAAATTGGTGAATTTTTCTAGCAACACCTCTTTTTTGTAATTTCATTTGCTCTTCATGCAAGCTGGCACATATATTGGAGGAACGTAAATCACTCTACATAACCAAAGTCAATAACAATACATACAAATGACATGTCACTTATAGATGTAGAAACCATTTTATCTTGTTCATATGGTTTACCAGCAAAGCATCGATCATTTATGAATTTTACGACAATGTCAGATCCTCTTCATTCTTCACGGCAAAATAATTACTACACTCCAGAAGCAGAGTTCAAGAATATTGATGTATGTAATGACCACGAAGCTTACACAGCTCCTAAAATAGAAAAAAATTGTAATGTTAATAGAAAATGTGCCAGACCCAAAAATATACCAGTAAGTTTACTAAGGTCCTAATAATAATTAGTTGTGTTTACTATACCTTCATCTCTGCCGTACTCGCAGCGCTTGGGGCCCAATCGCTAAGTGCAAGCGCAAGAGAGACCCTAAGCGAAAAAAAATCATGCTACATAACTCTCGGTGAATTTGCACAATAACCAAAACTGAGAGCCTAAGAAAAAAAAAATTCATCTCTATTTTGTTGTGAATTGATGCCAGTAATGCCTAGTTTGAAGGCTAGGACACTAAATGCAAAGGTGAAATAATAGTTGTGTCATAATGCAGACAAATGCCCAATAGCTCTGCATGCTTTATTGCATGGTTTACTCTATTTATACCTGATAACACTCATAATAATAAATGCAGCATGATTTTATGGCAAGGCAAATTTGCCCAAAATATTCAATTTTTTGCATGGTTCTCGTCAGTTTTCTCCATGCCTTTTCAAAATTAGATACAGTATTTATACCAGTAAAATGTCTTTTGAAACTTAAATTGAATGAAGTGAATAGATGTACATGAAGCTTCTCCATGTTCATCAATTTGAAACACTCTACAAAAGAAACATCAATATATTAGTTTATCATAATGAAACTCACTAAACACACAAGAGTAACTAAAACAAAATTGGGATTGCATATCATTCAGTTTACCTCTCATATTGAGACACAGGATATAATTCTTCTAAATTGACTTGTCTAGATGTATTTTCGCAGCAAGGAAATGGGCAATTTGCGGATAAGTTAAAGTATGAAATAGCATACATTCTCTCTTTTCCCTTTTAAGTTGAAAGCTGACTGACGTAGCCCTTCCTGAGCAATCTATCTTCGCCATTGAAAATCGCATTGAGGGCATAGGCATGCTGAGACACTGCCGAATAGCGATACCTATTCGGCCAAATTCCAAACAGGTTGCCGAGAGCAACTGAGGATTGGAGCTGGATCATGAAATCTATTGCTGAAGTCTAAATTTGCGAGAGAGAGAAAAAACAAATTTGTAAGCAGAGATTGTGAGAAATTGAGAAACGAAAAATAGAAAGTAGTTTGTTACCTATCGCATCTTGTTTTGATTTGTGTTAGGAGAGAAACAGAAAAGTAGTAGAACACAGAAATCTAATAAAACAGACACATCATCCTAGGAGACTAATTAAAATACAATATATAATAAGTAATGAAAAATAAAATGCGTAACAGGCATACATCAGAAAAAAAAGTTAAGCATCTCAGATATGCAGTATCTATTTAAAGCAGATGGAGTATCAATTACCAGTACACATTCTTCACTGCACCATATCTATTTTTATTTTTACTCAATTTCTTAATTGGTAAGAACAAATATAGTATCAATTGTCACTACACATTCTTCACTGCACACAGTCACTTCCCTCTCCCACTTTACACGGACAGACGAAGATGGTGATCTGAAGAATGTGTTCTGGGCTTATTGTGTACTTACCTCCAATATCCTGATCAAGCAGATAGTTGTGAGTAGGATATGTCATATGAGGGTGTATATGAAATGAACGAAATAGAGTTTGCTTTGATAACCAAAATCCTATACTAATTTGATGCTTATATATGATATTATCATCGCTAAGGCAGTCCGCTTATACTATCATTTTTATCTTAAATTAAATGAAGTAAATAAAGGCATTGTCAAGAGGATTATGTCCTTATAGCTTTGAAATGGGATTAAGGAGCGCAGCGAATAAAAAGCATGCTTTGTTATGAACCGCAGGATGGTAGGTGTCTTTTTTTCTTGGAATACTCTCTGTTGGGGTATTTCGCCAGCACATGGAGCATCAACTCGTAATGCAAAAAAGAAAAAGAAAAATGCAACATGTAGATTTAAATAAAAAGCTTAATAATGCTGCCACCTTAAACTGAAAGACTTTGAGTCGCCTCTGAAGTCAACTTAAGCTGGAAAAAAATAAATAGCACCTAGATTGATTTTGAAGGCAAATGTTTCAATCAATTTTTTGAGATGCGATATCTAAAAAAAGGAAGAAAGAAATAGGTAAAGCAAGGCAAAGTATTTCCATGGACCTCAGGCTCACCCTCACCCTGCCACATCCGGAAAAAAATGAAATGCTAGCAACAAAAGCAGCATATCCCCTTTTTTCCAAGTCTTGAAGTAGTGACATGCCTGACTCGTTGAAAGAAATAGAGAAATGGAGCAGAAATAGAGAAAAGGGGATCAGCACGCCAGCTTATTAAACGAAAAGAGGATCGTTGAAAGAAATAGAGAAACGGAAAGAAATAGAGAAACGAAAAGGAGGAAAAAGGCAGCGAAGTAATACCTCGACAACAACTGCGATGAAAGAGGCGCAGGAACGGAGAGAAGGCGGAAGCCAAGAAAGGGAAGCAGGAGATAAACACGCGAGCAGCTGGACAAAAGGAGAAGCTAAGCAACAGCAGGAAGGTAGTTTCAGCAAAGAAGAGCAGAAACAGCAGCAGAAAAGTGGGAAATTAGCGAGCCGAAAGAAAAGAAACAAAACAGAGAAGAACGAAGAGAAGAGAAGAAAGGGAGACACGCGTCCGACATAGAGAAGCAACACGCACGGACGCAAGCGAGATCGAAGGAAAAAAAGAAACGGAAAAAAAAAATCACACTGTTGAATGAACAGTGCGAATGAACAATGAACGTATCGGAAAATGATATAGTTAGATTAGATAGATTTCCCTATATATTTGCCATTTTTTTATTTTCCGGTTCTGACTCGTCAGACTTAGTCTTAGAAGACTGACTCTGACAGCGACAAGAGAATTGATCGGTTCTCATCCCTCCACCTCATTTGACAGCGACAACAAAATTTGAACTAATCTTAATATCATTAAGATTAAAAATTTAGATTCTAAATTTGAAAATAACAAGTTATTGTTGTAGGTTACACATAAAAGATGCCGCACATTCGTTGTTTTAGGAATTTCGGGTATTAACTAAAATAACATAAATTTAGAAATTTAGAAATATGTGTATATATATATATATATATATATATATATATATATTACTTTTAGCAATGAAAAAGCAAGTCTAGTTTCCATTAGAGAAGGAAAGTTAATTACATGCGCCCAAGTCAAATTAACTAGTCTTCATTTGTTTTCGTACTCTTTTTTCAAAGTAAACATTGGCTGGCTAGCTATAGCAGCCACAGCCAGGTCATTCCTCTGTGCTTATATAACAATACTACATGAGCACTAATTTTAAGAAAATCCTTCCTGTACAAAACAAAAAGACTCAAAAAGGAAAACAAAAAACACTCTCAAATTGAACATGTATCCTCCTCCAATGACGGGGGCACAGTTTCAGAATGTCGCCGGAGCATGGACGACCGACCTTTGCGGCTGCTCGGAGGACTGCCACAGTTGTAAGTATGCACCAAAATTATTGTGTCATGAAACATGAAGAAGCTTGTAAAAAGAAGAGAGGGCTTGGCTTACCTTGTTATCTCAACTCTTTTTTAGTATATATATATATATATATATATATCCATATATAAGAAGCATTTATTTAGTGTTCTTAATTACTCAGCTGATTTGATTAATTTATTAAGTTTTTCTGTTCAGGTTGCTTGACATGTTGGTGTCCTTGTGTGACATTCGGAAGAATTGCGCACATAACTGATAGAGGCATGACCTGTAAGTGTTATCAATTTGTCTCCAATAATGATTTTCAGAAATTTGTTTAAGAAATTAATATTAGTTTTTTGGGTTGGCTTTTAATTTCTAACAGTACCATCATATATAAAGCAGGAATGACCAAGTTACCATTAGCGAAATCTAATATCCTTAAGACACTAAAATTGCAAAATCGGATCAATATATTGAAATGCAAATTAATGCCATTTCCTAATTTCTTGGTTTCTTGATGTTAAATGCATGGGTTTGAAAAAAGATATTCCTTGTGTTTCCTTCATTTAGCTTGCTGCGGAAGTGGAGCACTGTAGTTCTTCCTTTGTATGTGTGTGGGCTTTCAATGGGTTTATAGTTGTGTCTATCGGAAGAATCTACGGATGCAATACAACCTGCCGGAGGCCCCCTGTTGCGACTGCTGCGTCGAGTACTGTTGCAATTTCTGTTCATTGAGCCAAATGTACTGGGAACTTGAAAACCGCGGCTTTGACATGTCATTAGGTTTGCACTTGCATGCTTTGTTATCTATGTACATGTTCATCCATGCTTTGCCGTGTGATAGAAAAAAAACATCAGAACTCATATGACAGGATAAAAAGGTTGAATTTAAGTAAAAAACAGTTGCTTCTTTTCTGCCAAAAATATATATTAATTTTGTATTTTCGAGCAGAATATATGCACATCTATTACATTCAAAAAATATATGAAAGTTTGCACTGAACACATCTTTCTATTTGAAGTTGGTAATATACACCATCTCCTCTGTTATTCTATTACAGATCTTAAATGAACCTAGGGGAGAGAGGAGGGGGCATTGTATATATGGTGCAATAAAGCTTTCCTATTGGAGTTTAACTACCTCACTAAATGAATGATAGTTTAAAAGAATATATCATTCAAACTTAAAAAAATGATACTATGCAGATTAATTAATTAATTAGGCATCTTATTGGCATGATTATAATTAGAGGATACCAGTACAATTGATTTAATTAATGTGATGTTTGTAGGATATCAAGAAAACATGCAGAGGCTTGGTCAGGTCAATATGCAGCCACCACAGATACCAGGAGCCATGTTCCGTTAATTTGAAGCATCTCCACAGAAAGTAATATATGTATCAGAAAGAATTAGCATCTCTGCAGAAAGTGGAGAAACAAGATGGATTTCATGTTATGAAACTTTTAAGATATTTATTGCTATTATTATCTCTTATTAATATGGTGTTTGCCTTTTCAATATGAAAGATTATACTCCAAATGATGTAGTAATTAAGGTGTTGTTTTTTCAATATGAGAGATTGTGTTGTTGACTGATGCTCAACTCCTAGTCAGGTCTAGCCGAGTTTTTTATATTTAAGAATAAAAAAATACGAGATTAAATATGTAAGAAATATTAAAGCATATTTTGAAACGACAAAAAAAGAATTAAGAAAAAGGAAAACTAAATTAAGTAGTCTTCATTAATAATGATATTGAGGTTGCATGATACATGAAAGGACAACCAGCATCCTCTGCATCCGGTTACAACGGGTGTTGTCTGCACTCAGTTCATCCGAGTTCTACGATTAGATCCAACGGTGTAAGAAAAATGACTGGGACAAAACTTTAAAAAAAAATCTTGATCGAAATTTCCTTCCTTTCCCGCGTCTACCATTATTTCGGAAATGAACTGTCGAATTGATTCGCAATTCTCTGATCTCTCCATATATTGAGTTTCCATTTCTCCTCTAGGGTTAATTTTGGTGGAGATTTTTTTATTTCTCTCCTCCGCATATTGATGTACTCTTTTGTCTTCTCTTCAAATTTGCTTTACGTATCACTCAGAGTTTGGAGAACTGACAGCTTTTGCCAACAGAGGACTTCAGAACTCGAAAGTGGAGACTGGAAATATGGAGGTATAAACTACTTTTAACTTATGAATGTTTTTACCGAAATATGGAACCTTAGCTTGCATCGATTCCTCAAGAGATGTAAAACACGTGCCTTTGTATATGTTTCTCCTGAAAGATGTCTGGTGTTTGTTTAGGTTCAAAATTGGCACAATGTTCTGGAGTTTCCAATTTTCCCATATAGTGCTCCATTCGTTTTTGTAATTAGAAATTTTCTTTAGTTAACAATGGAAATTTTTAGAAAGAAAACTATAAGGCAATACTTAACCGTACTTGCAAACTATATTCTGGTATGATTTCACAACCTTTTGAGTAGTGGTCATGCACCATTCATGCACTATTCTGGTATGATTTCACTAATATGGCTTGAATTAAAATAGATATGGCCAATTCCGCTTTCGGTACCAACACTATGTTGGAGTTTCACACCTGAAGTTAATGCTCCAAAACTTATTTCATTTAATTAGAGGATAACTTAAAATTAACAAAGCCACATCACCTCATCTCTTCTACAGGTTCTACATTTGAGAAGTAATTAAGTTGGATGTTTTGAGTTGTAATTAAGTAAATGATTTAATTAGAGTTGTAACTCTATGTTCACCCTTGAGCTATAAAAGGGGATGTCATCTACCTCATTTGTATCAAGCAAAAGCAAAAAGAGAGAAGCCAAAGAGCTTAAGCAAAGAAAGCAGTAGCTAAAGAGAGAAAGAAAGATTAGAGAGAGTTGAGAAGTGTGAGGTTTGTGAGAGTTCTAAATAAAGAGTTGTAATCTCGTTTATATTTTGAGTGATAATAAAAATACTTATTTGAGTGTTTATCTCGTGTCTAAACTCTACACCTTACCACTCTTCTATTCTTACCCACCTCCTACAAATTGGTATCAGAGCGAAAGTTCGATCCACATACCCGAAAAATGGCCTCAAATTTATTGTTCCCTCAAATACTGAAACTTACCACAGAAAATTTCGAGAGATGGAAGATACAGATGAAAGCTCTTCTCGGAAGTCAAGACCTATGGGAGATAGCAACAAATGGCTACACCAATGCTACTCAAGCAGAGTTTGACGCATATACGCCTGAGAGAAAGGCTGAATTGCGTGATGAAAGAAAGAAGGATCGTAAGGCATTATTTCTCCTATATCAAGGTCTAGACGAGGCGACATTCGAGAAAGTTGCAGAAGCAACATCGAGTAAGCAAGCATGTGATACACTTAGCACAATTTTCGCTGGTGTAGATCGAGTGAAGAGGATCCGACTCCAAACATTACGGGCTGAATTCGAGGCAGCTCAAATGAAGGACGAGGAGTCGATTTCTGACTACTTCTCACAACTACTTGTCATCATCAACAACATGAAGCGAAATGGTGAACAACTTGCTGATATACGGGTGATGGAGAAGGCATTAAGATCTCTACATCCAAAGTTCGAGCATGTAGTCGTTGCAATTGAAGAGTCGAAGAATTTGGAGGAGCTAACAATTGAAGAGCTCATTGGGTCCTTACAAGTACACGAGCAACGAATTCAAAAGAATAAAACATCTTCGACAACAACGAATTTGGAGCAAGCATTAGAGTCAAACTTGACTCTAACAAATCGAGGAGGTCGAAGTGGTGGTAATCGAGGCCGTGGCAGAGGCAGGGGGCGCAACAATTACAACAAGAATGACGAAGGACAGGAGGCACATGACAACCGCGGTAGAGGACGCGGTAGAGGCAGATATGAACGTGGTCGAGGAGGTCGAGGAGTGCAGTGCTATAATTGTCATAAATATGGACATTATGCATCTGATTGTAGAATCAAGCCAGCTGGACAAGTGGAGCAGTCGAATTTTGCAGAAGCATCGACTCAACAAGATCCAACATTGCTCTTAGCCCGAGATGAAGCACAAGAGCAACATGACATGTGGTATCTAGACTCAGGAGCGAGCAATCACATGTGCGGCAATCACATGTGCGGTGCAAGGTAAAGGCACTATCAACATTTTACGAAAAGATGGCAAAACGGCGTATATCACCAATATGTATTATGTCCCCAATATGAAAAGTAATATTTTGAGCATCGGACAACTTCTTGAAAGAGGGTACATAATTCACATAGAAGGTAGATCTCTTGTTCTTCATGATGCAAAGGGACAATTGGTCGCTAAGGTGACTATGTCAAATAATAGAATGTTTCCTATACAACTCAATACGTTCGTGGGAACATGTCTATTGGCGAAAGACAGTGAGTCATGGAGGTGGCACCTACGTTATGGACACCTCAATTTTGGTGGACTTCAACTCCTTCGAAAAGCGGGCATGGTGCATGGTTTGCCCGAAATACAGAAGCCCGATCATGTGTGTGAGGTGTGCACACTTGGCAAGCAACATCGGCTTCCATTTTCGAAAGGCCAATCATGGAGAGCGAAACAACCGCTACAGCTGATTCACACAGATATATGTGGGCCATTGGTGCCAGTATCACATGGAGGTAACAAATACTTTATCACCTTCATTGATGATTTCAGTAGAAAGACATGGGCATATTTCTTGAAAGAGAAGTCAGCAGCTTTTGAAGTGTTTAAAAGTTTCAAGAAACTTGTTGAGAATGAGAGTGGCTACAAGATCAAAACATTGGGGTCTGACAGAGGTGGCGAGTACACGTCCAAGCAGCTTGAAGAATTTTGCAGGCAAGAAGGCATTCGCCAGCAATTCACAACAGCATATACTCCCCAGCAGAATGGAGTGGCCGAAAGAAAGAATCGCACTATTATCGACATGGTGCGAACAATGCTCAAAGAAAGAAGCATGACAAAAGGTTTTTGGGCAGAAGCAGTAGCATGCACGGTGTATCTTCTCAACAGATGTCCGACAAAGAGCGTGAGAAACATGACTCCGCAAGAAGCATGGAGTGGTCACAAGCCGACCGTATCACACCTACGAGTATTTGGGTGTGTGGCATATGCACAAGTCCCAGAAGCTAAAAGAAAGAAGCTTGATGATCATGGCGAGAAGTGCATCTTCATCGGCTATAATGAAGAATCGAAAGCATACAAGCTCTATAATCCTATAAGCAACAAAGTTGTGGTAAGTCGAGATGTCATCTTCGATGAAAATGAAGCATGGACGAATGTTGAAAGAGAAAAAGGAAAGAAGGTGTTAATAGAGGAGCCTACTGAAGAGCAGCAGCAGCAGCAACCACAATTAGAGCAGCCGGACACACCAACTTCTGAATCATCATCATCATCATCCAATAGTAGCGGGAGTTTCCTACGCAACAGACGAACTAGAAGTCTTAATGATATTTATGCAAGTACACACCAAATTGATGGCGATGAAACCAACCTCTTTTGTCTATATGCCGATACCGAACCGCTTAGTTTCAAAGAGGCTGTGCAGGATAAGAATTGGAGGACAGCCATGAATGAAGAGGTTGAAGCCATTGTGAAGAATGACACCTGGAAGCTAGTCACGCTGCCGGCAAACAAGAAGGCAATTGGTGTCAAATGGGTGTACAAAATCAAGAGAGGTGCTGATGGTTCAATCAACCGTTACAAGGCACGCCTAGTTGCGAAAGGATACAAGCAGAAGCATGACATTGACTATGATGAAGTATTTGCGCCCGTAGCACACCTTGACACAGTAAGGATGCTAATTTCTCTTGCAGCACATCACAATTGGAACCTTCACCAGTTAGATGTGAAGTCAGCCTTCCAGAATGGTGTCCTTGAAGAAGAGGTCTATGTTGAGCAACCTGAAGGGTTCATTGTTAGAGGAGCTGAGGATAAGGTGTACCGTTTGAAGAAAGCATTGTACGGGCTCAAGCAAGCACCTCGTGCTTGGAATGCACGAATTGATGGATACATGAAGAAAATGGGATTTGTCAAATGCCCATTCGAGCATGCCCTCTACATGAAGAAGAACAAGCATGGAGTTCTAATAGCTTGCATTTATGTTGATGATCTCTTATTTACAGGGAGCAACCCCGACATGTTTCGAGAGTTCAAGCAAGCTTTGTTTAAAGAGTTCGAGATGACCGATTGTGGTTTAATGACCTACTTTCTAGGCATTGAGATAAGGCAGCAGCCAGATGGCATCTTCATCTCACAAAAGAAGTATGCCAAAGAGATACTCGAGAAGTTCAAGATGGCAGATTGCAATCATGTTGGCACGCCAGTCGCAACTGGAACGAAGTTGACAAAAGAAGGTGACGGAAAACATGTAGATCCAACAATCTACAAAAGTCTTGTTGGAAGTCTGAGGTACCTTACAATCACAAGACCTGACATTGTGCATGCAGTTGGGCTTGTCAGTAGGTACATGGAAGAGCCAAGAACATCACATTGGTTGGCAGCAAAGCGAATTCTCAGGTACCTCAAAGGAACATTGAATTTTGGCATGTTTTATGCTAAAAATGTTGGAGCTATTTTGTATGGCTACTCAGACAGTGATTGGGGAGGTGATCAAGATGAAAGGAAGAGCACCACTGGACATGTGTTCTTTCTCGGATCCACTGCATTCACGTGGACTTCGAAGAAACAAAGCATTGTCGCTCTTTCATCATGCGAAGCTGAGTATGTGGCAGCAGCCTCTGGTGCATGTGAAGCTATATGGCTGAGGAATCTCCTGAAGGAGTTAGATCATCTCCAACCCGAGTCGACCGTAATCTACGTCGACAACAAATCAACAATTCAACTTGCGAAAAATCCGGTCATGCATGGGAGGAGCAAACACATTGAGATACGCTTTCACTTCTTGCGAGATCAAGTGAAGCAGAAGGTTGTGACATTGGAGTACTGTAGTACCAAAGAGCAAGTCGCTGATATGTTCACAAAGGCTCTCCCAGTTGATGCATTTAAGAAGTTCAGAAGTGCGTTAGGTATGCGACAACTTCAGGTTTGAGGGGGCGTTTGTTGGAGTTTCACACCTGAAGTTAATGCTCCAAAACTTATTTCATTTAATTAGAGGATAACTTAAAATTAGCAAAGCCACATCACCTCATCTCTTCTACAGGTTCTACATTTGAGAAGTAATTAAGTTGGATGTTTTGAGTTGTAATTAAGTAAATGATTTAATTAGAGTTGTAACTCTATGTTCACCCTTGAGCTATAAAAGGGGATGTCATCTACCTCATTTGTATCAAGCAAAAGCAAAAAGAGAGAAGCCAAAGAGCTTAAGCAAAGAAAGCAGTAGCTAAAGAGAGAAAGAAAGATTAGAGAGAGTTGAGAAGTGTGAGGTTTGTGAGAGTTCTAAATAAAGAGTTGTAATCTCGTTTATATTTTGAGTGATAATAAAAATACTTATTTGAGTGTTTATCTCGTGTCTAAACTCCACACCTTACCACTCTTCTATTCTTACCCACCTCCTACACACTATAGGTCCAGCACAAAGACCCCAATTATGGCCAATTTATTTTGGGAAATGGTGCCGAGAAGCTAATCTTGGTACGTTTTGGCTCTTGGATATAATTGGGATTTTTATTAAGAAATATGCATTATGATTGGATGTAGACATGAGTTTGCATATGTGTTATGATTATATTTTTGTATTGTAGGTAATATACGTCATTGAAAACATTGACACAACGGTAATGAACAAAGAAGATCTTGCACCTCATTTAGGTATGGAATTCCAAATAATAGATGAAGCATGAGCGTTTGGGAACTGCTATGGTGGAAGAAAGAGTTTTAGAGTAAGGAAAGGTAAAGAACATAAGAGTGAAATAGATGATGTGGTCATCCCAAAAGTTTTGTTGTGCAATTGCGAAGGTAAACGAGGAAAAGATAAGAGAGATCATCTGACGAAAGATCCTAGAGCAGAGACGAGAACAATTGTCAAGTTCGCTTGAAAATAAAATTTGAAAGAACCTCCCGAAAATACAAAGTCGTGAGATTTGTTTTCGAACACAACCACCATCTCCAATAGCCCGGAGCTTGTTATCTAATACCTAGCCAACGCAAAGTGCCTGAAGTAGCGTGCATTGACATTGAACTAGCCGATCGTTTCTGAATTCTGCCAAAAGCGGCACATGAGCTACATAGTAGACAAGCCGATGGAATCAGAGGCATTGGTTACACAGAGGTAGACCATAATAATTGCTTGAGAGATCAGCGAAAGAAAGCAATAAAATACGGGGCGACCGTTGCTGTGATGAAGTATTTTGCAAGGCGAGCTTTGGAAATCCATCTTTCAAACATTATGAGAATACCACCGAAGATCAAGAAATTGCTAATATTGTTTGGACGGATGGAAAAATGATTGGGGCTTATGCCCGATTTGGAGATATAGTAGTCTTTGATACTACATTTGGCATCAATAATGAAAAGTGGACGTTTGGTGTTTTCGTTGTATTCAATAATTTCAGGGACATTGTGATTTTTTGGTGCGGCTCTCATGTGTGACCAAACTAAAGAATCTTTTGAATGGGTGTTTACAAAGTTTCTCGAGGCGCACAATGACAAAAAATCCATCACCATATTTACCGATCAAGATATTGCAATGAGAGTTGCCTTAGAGAAAATAATGCCTGATACAAGGCATGGTTTATGTGTGTGTGGCATATTGGTCAGAATTGTCTATAACATTTGTCACGATACAACAAGGACAGAGTTAACATAACGGGAGAGTTTTCAGCATTTATGTTTGGGTACATTTTTACTTCGAATTTTATATCCATTACAAATACATGATATTTTTTTTTACTAAACCGACATGTCATGTACTTTTGGGTTGTATGTTCAGGTACGAGGAGGAGAACGAGTTCGAGGATGCCTTTAATGCTCTCAGGGAAAAGTTGGACGATAATTCGTGGCTGAAATTTATATATGCTAGCAAAAAAAAGTGGGCATATTGTTTCATGAATGATTCTTACACTTTAGAAATTCGTAGCACACAAGCTAGCGAGAGCATTAATTCAACATTGAAGAACTATTTAAATTGCAAGTTGGATATATATCGGTTTTTGGAGCACTTTGATAGGGTTCTCGATGGAAACCGTGAGAAAGAGATTAAGTCTGATTATGAAATGAGAAGCAAGCTACCACAGATCAAGTTGAATGTTCCTATTCTTCGTGAAGCGGGAAAGTTGTATACTCCCAAAGTGTTCGAGTTATTTCAAGCGGAGTTCGAGTTAGTCAGATCGGCTCACATCGAAGGCCTAGAAGGTAATACGTACACGGTTGGTATGTGTGATATTGATAATGAAATCCAAAGCAAGAGTAGACAAGTTGCTTGGAATCGGGATGACCAAACGGTTTCATGTTCTGGTAAGAAGTTTGAGAGAGAGGGTATTTTGTGTTAGCATGCACTAAAGATATTGGATCGAGAGGACATCAAGATTATACCACCGAGGTACGTTCTCAACCGTTGGACTAAAGCGGCCCAAGATGATACCGTTGTGGATATAGAGGGAAGAAGGGTGATTGAAGATGCTATGTTGGATGTGAGAAACCGTAATGGTGATTTGGTTCGTATATTAGCACCAACATGTGCTAAGGTTGCTCAAAATGAAGAACAAACTCAATTTTTGCGCAATGAATTGCTTGCGATTTGAGATAGATATGAAGTGAAATTTTTGAACTTGCCAAGAATAAGTGGTGAAGTCAATCCAACTTCTGAAGATTCACTTCACCTAAAGAAGAAGAATGATGGTGATAGGCGTTCGAAACGAAATCGTCATTGGATTGAGAAATTGGCAAGAATGAAGAAAGGCAAAAGGCAAGTGTATATATTAGAACATGTAAGTCTTCATTTTTAGAACAAGCAAGTGTCTATATTAGAATATGCAAGTCTTTATATTAGAAAATGAGGTCTATATATTATAACAATAAAGTCTTTATATTAGAAATTGCCACTATTACAGAAACCACTTTTAATATCGATTAAAAAGGTTCTTTTATATCTGTTAGTGGGTGTTATATGAGGTTGTTAAATGTAAGAAGCAACCAATATTAAATGTGTATGCGTTAATATTCGTTCTTAGTTAACAATCAGTATTAAAGATGACTTTTAATATCGGGTCTTAGTTAGCATCCATTTTTAAAGATGACTTTTAATACCGGCTACGAGTTAACAGTCGGTATTTGTACTCTTATTTGGGTGATATAATGTAGTGTTTTTTACTTATTTTGATTATATCATCATTTCACATCTTGCAGAATCTAGACAAAAACCGATAATTGAAGCTTATCCTACATTGATTTAACTATTCTCAACTATTTACAACTATCAAACTTGTAAACCTCTAACTACCAAGCAACATAAGTATTTTTATAACTATTAGACTATTGTAGGAACTAACAAAATAAAAAAATTCTCCTAAAAGAAGAGAGGACATACGACGCGACGATGTTCATCGGCGAGAGGAGAAAAACACGAGACTGATGGTGGATATGGATCTAGCGGAGAAGTACCTAAAAACACAAAAATAAGTAACAAGATACTTACATATAATTGCTCGCAAGGTATTTGTGAAGCTTTCTATACAACTCATGCATTCTTATCTAGAGTTGGTTTCATTTGCTATCATTTTCTGATCAGCGAGAGAGAAAACACAAGTGACACATATGTTTTCTATGTACTTTAAAAGGTCCTTAAACTAAAAAACTCGCAGAAATACAAACAAGTTAGTACAATACTTGATTTAGGTGAAGCATGGTGAAAACCCAACAATAAAAATTAAAAAATTTGCTTCCATCCTAAAGAGCTCATGTGTTTCACACTAGAGAAGAAGTTATTTAATATATTTTTCACTTAGATAACAGATTCATCTTCATGCGTAGAGCATTTTGTTCCTTTAAGGTCCTTAAAAACAAACAATTTACAATGATACAAAAGGCGTGATCTCCTATTAGGATATTTTCTAAGAAATTATTCCACTCTTATAATGGGACATATAGCGCCACCAAATAGAGCGAATATTTCAAGAGAAAGAACCTAACATGAGATAACGATCTTGTATCGAAGTAAATATGTACTGTCTGTAGGCCTTAAAGAAACAAAAGTCTCCACCTATGAAGAAAGATCTACTATCTAAGTAAAAAATAGGTCAATTAGTTATTCTTTAGAGTAAAACACAGGAGCTCATTAGGATGAAATCAAACTTTTTAATTTCTATCGTTTTATCTTCACCATATTTTACCTACTTCAGGTATTGTACTAAATTATTTGTGTTTCTATGTATTTTGCAGTTTAAGGGCTCTTTAAAGTACATAGAAAGCATACGTCATTGGTATTTTATCTCTAGTTGATCAGAAAATGAGTGCAAATGAAATCAACTGTAGAGATGATTGCACGATCTGTTTAGAAAACTTTACAAACACCTTAAGATGAAGTCTATGTAATTATTTTCTTACTTATTTATTTCTATTTAGTTTGTAATTAAAACCTAAAGACAACATATTAACACGAAAATCTAATTACTTAGTTCAAGTTAGGGTTTAGATTTTACCAGTGCGACGAGAGGAGAAAACATGACATTGATGGAGGACATAGATGATATGACAAAGTCAATCATTCCCATGCCCCAAGTTCTGACCACTCTCTTCACCTTCACCTCCACTCCTCTTGCATATTGCATCTTCATATTTCTTCTACCAAAAGATAAATGATCTTAAATTATTGAAATCATAACAACATTTCACTCATGTTCTAATACTTTTCTTTACACAAAACTTGTTGTTATTTTCTTGTACATTTAAATAACAAAAATAACGAAGGACATACCGCAAAGCCTGTTGGATTTTCCTCGTTGGTGGAGTCTAACTTCAATGCATCCATAAAAGCGCAACAAGCTTGTCCCCTTCCAACATTTAAAAAAATAATCATATTACATTACAAAAGAACATATCAGATCAAGCAACAATCATTCTAAACCCTAAACTCTAAGTCCTAACAAATCAGATCAAGCAACAATCATTCTAAATCGCAAACCCTAACAGATCAGACTATCTTAAAGAAGAAGAAAAATTATTCATAACATAAAATTAAAATAATTTATTCAAGCAACAATCATTATGAACTCTAAAATCTAAACCCAACAATAATTTATTCATAACAGAAAAAATAATTCGCTACCCTAGCCGTTTGAAATTGTCAGGGAGAGGAGAAAATTACGAGAGGTGGAGTTGTCGGGGGAGAAGATTAAGGAGGAAGAGGCGGCCAAAGGAGAAGACAAAGGGGGAAGAGGCGGCCAGGCAGTGGTGGATTCGGCCGAGGGAGAGAGAGAGTAGAGTAGAGACAGGAGGTGATGGATTCGACCAAGGAGAAGAGGAAGATGGAACAGAGGGGGAAAGCAAATGCGGCAAGGAGAGAAGAGAGGGAGAGTAGAGACGTGATTTTTCTAATTTTTAGTGTTAGGACAAAACAATGGTTATTCAAAAACCACGTTGTTGTAGATATTTTAGAAAAAATCGAAAAAATAAGGCAATTTTTTTTTCAAAATAATTGTTGTATTATCCACTCCAACAATAGTTATCGTTGTTTTATCTCCAAAAAAAATTTCGACTTATGTCAACAATATTTATAATTTTTTTACTGTTATTTTATGACGATTGCTAAATCATTTTCTGCTTTAGCGACGATTTGAACTTGGAAGAAGAACAACTAATGACCGATAAGGACATTGACAAGACGCACATAGTCCCTTCAGATGTGCATCAGAAAAGTGCTTTCAAACAAAGAAATGAGCTCATGGTGCATTCGGTTTTGATTCCGGTGTAATCCGAATTCAAGAAAAATCGAATTAATTTTATTTATTTTTCAATTAGACCTGTGATGGAATTATGGCTAGGCGTTATGTGAACTTGACTAAAAAAGGTTTATATATTGCTCATGTACTTTTTTTTTTGTAGTTTAGAGGATTTTAGATTTTGTTTATATATATTAGTCCATTTGAAAGCTCATTATTCCACTCAAAATTAAATCTTTGTTTGACTAAAATGTAGAATCCTCGACCACTAAAGATATTTTTCGGAGAAACATTTTACTAGAGGAAATGCTTTATTTTTTTTCCCTCAAATAGAATGTTGTTAATCATCTGTTTATTTATATGGGAGCTGATACGTAAATATCATATTTGATATCAACTATTGATATCGATTTTATTATGCACATTCAGTGTACATTATTTGAGTTATTATGCATGTTATTTTTTGTGCCGAAATAGTTATATATGTTATCGATTTTATTATGTATCTTTAGTGGAGTTATCATGCATATTATTTAAGTTATTATGCACATTATTTTTTTGTATTGAAATAGTTATACATGTTATTTTTTTGTACTGAAATAGTTATGGTATAACATGCATAATAATTTAAATAATGTGCATGATAACTCAATTAAAAGTGCATAATAAAATCGATATCAATAGTTGATATTAAATGTGGTATCTACGAAACATTATCCTATTTTTTATATATACTAACATTTTTCGATTGTTTTTCAATATCTGTTTGACTAACCGTAATCAAACAACGTGTGATGCAATCCCCGTACTAAATAGGCTTCCACGATGGTAAGTGGCATGCATGATTACAAGTTTTTTTATTTAATTAAGTTGTTAATATCATTTTTAGGAAAATTATAAAATGGTGAAACATAATTGTTATAAATTTAGAACATGTCAAAATTTATTTTTGAGATATAAATTCCAAATTCATTCACTTGTGTTATTAATTTATTCAGACGACACAGTTAAAACAAATTAGAAATAAAAAAAATAGTTTTTAACGTTTTATATAGATTAAAACTTGCATTTTTTTTACTTGGTATAACAGATATTGACAATAAATGGTATCAAATTAATTACAACAATGTTGGACTCATTTTGCTCCGAATTAGTAACGAAAGGAACATTTTAGAAATATTTTTTGTTAATTTTGAATTTGCAATCAAGTCTAAATATACTTAAAATATTTAATAGTACGTCTCTCTTGTATTAATATTTCATTTTAATTGATAAATGATATATAGCCTGGTGTAGAAAGCAAACTATGTCCCTACTGATCCCAAGTTACACCTTTCCAAATAGATAATGTATTTCCGTTTCTGACACAGTTCATAGTATCAGACTTTCAGTCTCAGAATACGACTCTGACAACGACAACAAAATTCAGTTGTTTTATCCCTCCACCTCATCTGACAGCGTGAACAAAATATTAAATAATCTTAATATCATTAAGACATTAACAAAACAAATAAAAAAATGAGTCTTAAAGCAACAAGTTAGTGTTGTTGCAGGCTTGCAGCTGAGAAAATTTTTATGGTATTAGATTGGCAACCGTGGGCATCTTAGACGTTGAAATTTGTCTAATTATTTTTTAAAAAATAATTATAAATTAAGTATTTGAGCCAGAGCTGCTTCCTCTGCTCCCAAATTGTATTTCACTTTTTAGTTAGGCATTTTTGCTTCACCTAAAATGTGACGTAGATTCTTTTTTTATTTATTTTGGGTATAGATGTAAACAACAGATATTTAGACAAAAAATTATTGCTTCTAAATTAACGTTAAAAACCCAATTCATGTTTTCACTAGAAAGCTACTTAATTTGTGATCTGAACAAAAACAACATAAGTTTTTTTGTAGAAAAAAAACCATAAATTAGTTAAAAGGAATTAATCCAAGCGCCTAATTAAGTCTAATTAACTATTCTATACAAAAAGTCTAATGAACTAGTCTTCATTTGTTTTTCATACTCTTTCCATGTAAACATTGGCTAGGTCATTCCTTAGTGCTTACAATACTATATATATACACTAATTTTATGATAATCTCATAATCCTTCCTGTACAATCCAAATTAAACTACTCAAAAGGAGGGAAAAAATCAGTCTCAAAACATGTATCCTCCTATGCCAGTACAGTTTCAGAATGTAGGTGGGGCATGGACCACCTCCCTTTGCGGCTGCTGCGAGGACTGTAACAGTTGTAAGCGGCCGGCACCTAAAATGTGTCTATAAACATGCATGTTGGAGCTTGTAAATATATGACAGTGACAGGGTTTTCTTTTCCATATATAGGAAATTTATTATTTTCCTTACTAGCCTGATTTGATTACTTTGTTAAAATTTCTGTTCAGGCTGCCTAACATTCTGGTGCCCTTGTGTGGTATTCGGAAGAATTGCGCACATAACTGATAGAGGCGTGACATGTAAGTGTTATCTGCCTACACTACAACAATGATTTTCAGAAATTTATTTTAAAAAAATATTAGTTTTATATGAATTAGCTTTTAATTTTTACTGTAGCATCATAAAACAGGAATAGCCAAAGTGCATCAGTGCATGATCATTTGTGAAATTTAATAGCCTTAAGAAACTAAAATTGCAAAACTGATCAATATATTGAACTACAGATGCCATTTCCTACTTAATTTCTTCTTCCCTTGATGTTAAATGGATTGGTAAAAGTGTTGAAATTATTGATATTCGTTGCGTTTCCTTTATTAGCTTGTGGCGGCAGCGGAGCACTGTGCTGCTTCCTTTGTCTGTTGGGCGGATTTCACTGGATTTATACATGTGTATATCGGAATAATCTACGGAGGCTCTACAACCTGCCAGAGACCCCCTGTTGTGACTGCTGCGTCGAGTATTGCTGCGATTTCTGTTCATTGTGCCAGATGTATCGAGAACTCCATAATCGCGGCTTTAACATGGCATTAGGTTTGCACATGAATGCTTGATCTCTCTGTGTTCATGCATGTTTTGTAAATCTTAGTATGATGGAAATTGTATCGAAATTCGAAACCTCATAGTCATATGACAGGATAAAAAGGACGAGTTGAAGCAGTTGCTTCTTTTCTGTTATATATATATATATATATATATGTTGTGCTTCCAAGTAGAGAATGCACATCTACTGCATTTCAAACTAAGAAAGTTTGTGCTGAACACATTCTTTCTATTTAAAATTGGTACTATGTATGCTATGCACCACTATAACTCCTTTTCTCTATGTGAGATTCTAAAAAAATATACAATAAGAAGGTTTGTATCATTGTATTGACAGTATGGTGTTCCCTTTTGATGTTTTAACCAAATGACCAAACGGATGAAATAATAGTTTAAGAGAACATATCAAGCAGATTGTTATTTTTTTTAAAATAATGATATTATGCAGAGTAATTAATTAGGCATCTTATGGACATGATTAATTAATTGATTAATTTAGAGATGTATCCCAGTACAATTGATTTAATTAGTGTGATGTTTATAGGATATCAAGAAAACATGCAGAGGCTTGCACAGGGTAATATGCTGCCACCACAGGTACCAGGAGGCATGATCCGTTAAAGAATCATAACGAATTAAGCATCTTTGCAGAAGTTGAAGAAACAAGATGGATTTAATGTTATGAGACATATATAAGATATGTATTGCTATTATTTTTTATGGTGTTGCAAAGTTTTTCAATATGAAAAATTAGGCTCAAAATGATGATGCTGTATGGTGTTGCTTTTTCATTATGAAAGATTATACTCTTTTAATCTAAATGATGATGTTGTATGGTGTTGCCTTTTCAATATGATAGATCTTACTCTTTAAATTTTTAAAAAATTCAAAATTGATCATGTAACTATAAAAAAATTCAGAAAAATAAGCTTATAATTTGAATATTTTTTAAAATATTCATAATTTTGAACCATTCTGAAAAATAATCAAAATGTTAAACCATTCTGAAATTTTTTCTGAATCCGCCCTATCTCAAACCTCCTTTCCTTTGCCCAAGCGAAAGGTAATGAAAATTTCTTAGAACGTGTCGAACATGAATTTATTTGAACATTTTGCATTAACAATAATTTTGACAATAAATTCGACAGTCCAAAATCACAAAATGCGTGTTTTGCAAATTACATTAGCCCATCTCTATATAATAACATTTTGACAATACCAAATAAATACAAAACATACAATAAGCAATAAATGATTATAAGAAATTAACAAATTTAAGTTTTTTACAACCCAGAACATTGACGAAATTAGAGGAATCATGATTTTGTTTCAGTGAAGTCATCACATAATTTTGTTAACTAAAATCAGTTTAAAAAATAACTAAGACTATAATACAATGAGATCACGTTTAAATATAAAATTTTATTAAAGTCATGTGATCTCATTGGATGTATGCTCATTTCGCCGTTGATTTACAATGTTAATGTCTTTAGAAACGTTGAGGATATTCGAAACGTTAAAGAAATCAACATTCTTACTAATTTGATAATTTTCGATTAAATTTAACTAATGTCGTGAATTATTATTTTCTTGACTAATAATAAAAATTCGTACAATATTCGTTCAATTATTTGAAGGTTGCGTTGTCGTCATGTTCTTTTTTAACAAAAAAAGTAGTTTTTTGTTTTATTTATTATCAAGAGCAAGGTACAGTAAAGAAGAGAGTACCGGCCTATGGGAAATTGAAAATGAGTCGGATCGGTTCAAACTTGTTCGGGCCAACAAGTAAGTCGGTCCAGGGAGTTGGACATGCTAGGTTTGGATGGCTCAAAATTTTTTAAGCCGGCTGCAAATCATTAAAAACCTATGAGTTAGCGGATCGGTGACTTCGTACCGAGTTAGAGAGGGTCCGGTCCAGATTAAGTTGGCCGGTTTGGTAGGTTCTTTTTATTGAATTTCGAAATTTTTCAAAAACTAAAAAATTTCAAAATAAAATTAAAAAATTAAAAAATCGAAATAAGATGTCAAAAATAAAAAACATACAAAAGGTCGAAATTGTTTAATCTTTTATAATTAAAAAATAATACAAAATTTCAAATAAATTGATAAAAATGACAAGAGGTTAAAGTATTACTGATTTTTTAAAAAAAAAATCAGAAACTATTGAAAAGTAATATAAAACTACCTAGTTTTTATGATTTTTTTATTTCTTTGAATTGTTTTTTAGTTGTTTTTAATTTATTTGTCTTTTTATTTCACGAGAAATGATGGGTTAACGACGGATTATTGACGGGTTATACAGATTTTAAGACATATTATGACGGGTCGAGCTGGGTTAATATGGGCTGTGTTTAACTCGAGCCTTTTCCAACAAGGATGGTCATTATCCGTCTTAAACCCGATTTTTTTTGGACGGATCCACACGAATTTGCCTCAGTTAGGGTTAGGCTGGGTCTCGACCTCCGATTTCTCGGAATTCGTACGAATTTTGTCAAATTCCTACCAGCCTAAAGCTATGCTAATTCAATAATAATAATAATATATAATTTGTATACTTCAAATCAAATCAACCCTCATGTGTGGAGAAAAATAAAACCTTACCTGCTTTATGCTTATGTTTTACTGGGCCTAAACCCTAAAGCCTAGTTTGAACTTTGAAGTGGCTCGGAAGTCGAAAGCTTCATCAAAGCCTTAAACACGAAGCATGCGACCTTCCTTTCTTCCCTCTTTCTCGTCGAGTCAACCCTTTTTGAAGATCACTTCTTTGTTGTTCTAGAAACAAACAAAAAAGTAAATTAAAAAGTAAAAACCACTTTAATTTGTGTGCGCGCTACTGGTCCGACGAGACCTTTCCCTTCTTAAAAATCTCAAAATCCCCAATCCAACTTCGATTATCGAAGAGAAATCTCGTTTTAAGACATAGTTTTTCGAAGAATCGAGTTCTAGTTCTACGCCAGCGATGACCGGGTCTGGTTTCCTTCTTTCCCCTTTCTCACTCTCGTTTCGTTTATCTGGTTAAGTGATCGCAATAGATTTCTTTTTAAAAAAAATATATTTATATGTGATAAAGGTTGCTCCTGGTAGTAGCAGTATTACTTGTTTGATTGTAGTTGATTGATTCTTAGTTGTGATAGCTTATCGTTTGTCTTTGGTATCACTACCGCTTTACGGCTTTAGTTTAGCAAGTATTAAACACTGATCATTTTCTCTAAGACGCTGATGTATTGCTACTTCTTTGATTATACTTTGGTCTATTTCTTTTTGCTTAAAAACCACTCACATACCCAAAACTGATCGAACAGAATTGGAGCTCGTTGGGATACTGTTACCAGTAACTTCTTATTGTACTTTGATTTTTTTTAATAATTAAAACCCAACCTAGCCTTGTTTGGTATTTGATTCTGGGTTAAAGAATTGCTCCCAGTACCATCAGACTGTCATGGATTCTAATTGCAGTTGGATATTTAAGATGCAAATTTTGTTAACATTTTATGGTTTTCTTGTTGTTGTAGGCCTTCATGGCTTGTTGACAGCCGAAGAATTGCTTCTAAGATAAGGAACGCCTCTGAACAAACGGATCCAACTAGAGCCAAATGGCCAAGCAACCCCACCAAACCTTGCCCAAATTGCAATCATGTTATTGACAACAGTGATGTAAGATTTTGGGTCTTTCGTGAACTTTCTGAATTTAATGCTGTAAAGTAAATTACCAACAAAGAGGTCTCTTTTGTTCTGAATTTCCTCTATCTAGTTCTGCAAGTTCAAGGGCAATAGTTAATAATATGAATAATGATAAGAATGCATTGACTTTTTTGTTTTGAAGGTTGTACATGAGTGGCCTGGTTTGCCGAAAGGTGTGAAATTTGATCCTTCAGATCAAGAGCTGCTCTGGCATTTACTCGCTAAGGTCGGGAAGATCAATGCAAAGCCTCATCCTTTTATTGACGAGTTCATACCAACTGTTGAGAAAGAAGAGGGGATATGTTACTCCCATCCTAAGCAATTACCAGGTTTGTCAGAAAGAGAGAAGCATGTTTTTAATCTTTAATCTTTGTGGTCTATTGCTTTTTCCTAGAGAGACAGTTGCAGTTCCATGTTTGGTAAAAAGCATCATATTTACCACTAACACGAGAGGATCTTGTTCAACAAAATAACCTAAATAAACACCTAAAAGAATTAGAAGAGAAAAAAAAAGAGATAAACCATTATAGAATTATCAAGCTTTTAAAAAAAACGGATTTAATGTTAAAACGGTGAGGTGGTCGCTTAACAATTTAACGTTAAAACATATTTATATGTAAGTTAAACTAAAAAACAGCTAACCATTTTTCATATGTTATTTATTTATATTAGACTAAATTTTGGTGCAAACATGCATACTTTTTGTTATATGTATGACTGTATGTAATTATGTACTATATAATGTATGAACAGTATCATTAACATTGCTATTGTTTCTTTTCATCATTTAAAAATATACATGATGTGATCTCATATGTTTAATAATTAGGATTTGTGATGTAATTTATTTTGAATGTGCTTCAATGTTTATTTTTATAAACTTTATTATCTAATTGCATAAGTCGCACCAGCATAACAATGTCTCATGCCAGCATCAATATAATACACAAGGCTAGTATACACCCATCATGACACTGATAACTACCTGGCTAAGCCCACAATAACTAATCCCAAATCAGTAAATTAGTAAAAAAATAGAAAACTAAATAATTCAACAAATTGACAAAGCATCAAGTACATTACATTACAGTAAACATTCAAGCAAAAAATAATAATAAAATAAAGTAAAAAAAAAGAATCATGTTAAATCGGTTAACTCCATATTTTAACGGAGTTACAAGGATTTACATGTTTTTAACTTCGTTAAAACCATTGAATGGAAAAAAATCCGTTAAAATCGTTTTTTCCTGAAAACATAACGCCAGAGCCGTTTTTTCCTGTTAAAACGAAGTTTTAATTCTGTTTTTTATAAGCTTAGAATTATAGAAATGGTCTGCATGAGCTCTATCAGTGTGGTTCATACTGATACCAGGTCTTGATCAATTAACCAAAAGGATTTCCCTCCATTCTTTCAATAAAAAAATATCCCAAATGAACACAGAAAGAAGAGAGAGAGAGAACCATGTGCTATACATAGTATAGGCTGTAGCAGTGTCATTCATATCATAGCTAAAATGTTTTTCTATGTGCTTTAAAACATTTCCTTTGTTCTTAAAGGGGTAAAGCAGGATGGATGCGTCTCCCATTTCTTCCACAGGACCTTCAAAGCATACAGCACTGGTACTAGAAAGAGACGAAAGATAAACACAGATGATTCAGGCGATGTACGCTGGCACAAGACTGGTAAGACGAAGCCTGTTTTGATCAATGGCAAACAGGTCGGCTGCAAGAAGATAATGGTGCTATACACAAGTACGTCCAAAGGGGGGAAGCCAGAAAAGACAAATTGGGTCATGCACCAGTACCACCTCGGTACTGATGAGGATGAGAAGGATGGTGAACATGTTGTTTCAAAATTGTTTTATCAGCAGCAGGGCCAGAAACCAGGTGAGAAGATTGCACAGGATTTGGTTGGAGTTGATGTGGTGGATGCAGTAGGAATGGATTTGGATTTGGATTTGGATGTGGTTGATGTGCCCAAGTTGTGCCACATGGATCAGACAGGACACAAAGAGACTGTTCAAGAACCAGAGTTTGATTTTGAGCTGGTGAGCATTATCTGAACTTTGTATTGAATTGCTTCTGCATTTTGGATTTTCATAGCTTGAGATCTATAATTTTTCAACTTCCAGTTAATGCTGTACCTATCGCATGCTAGTACTGCATTCTATCAAATAGTGAAGTTACTTGAACCTAGTATTTGATTGAAAAATTGTTCTAAGGGCTAGTTGAAATTTGACCTGGAACTCTGATTTACCAGTCCTAGTATCAGGTTGGCCACAACTAAAACTTAGTCCAAATTTAATTCATCTTTGTTACAGTTTGCATCAAAATAACATTTTGTCATTTAATTGTTAAAATTATAATGGTTACATTTATGATCCAGACTGTTTCACAAGAGCAGGTGGATGTCCCTGAAATACAGCAAGAGGGAGATCCTAAAGAACATCACGAGCACGAAAAACCAAAGAACGGTATTGCTCCGCTGATGGAAGAGCCGAAAGGATTGAATTTTGAGGGTCAATTCTCTCAAGATCTCATGGATTCTCAGCAGTTAGCAGACAATATTTCAGTGCTAAACGATTTCCTCCTCAGCCAGAGCCAAAGCGAGAGTCAGATGGAAACTGTATTTGGAGAAGAAGAACAGCAAAAAAGGAGTCTGGTACCATGCAGGGGTGGCACCTTGTTGCATTATATCGGTAAGCCCGAAGAACTGAAGAAGGACTTGGAAGACTGCATAAAAGTGGGTCCTGTGGAGGGCTTGACTTATGACACCAACAAGGCTGACGATGTTTGTTTCAGCCAGCTCGACTGCTTTAAGGTATGAATTACTCAAATGTCTAGGCTTCATCTGCTCATGCTTGCAATGAAATTAATATGGTACGCAGCATTGGTTGAGTTTTGGTGATGTTTGAACCCTGAATCAAGGCATGAAGCTGAAATGACCAAACCATTAGGCAGTTAAGAATGGTAAGGACAAAAACACCTGAGGTTTTTTCTCTGTGGATTTACGACCCACACGGTGCTGGAAATTGGACTGTTAATAGTTGTTCTACATATCTTTTTATTTTATTTGAGTATGTTGATAGTAGCCTTATTCTCCAGTTTCTTCTTGATGTCTTGTGTAGGAAAATGAATCTCAGGACAACCTCTTCACATCCTTGGCTGGAGCAGAATGAGCGCCATCTGTTTTCTGGTTGTGGCCCACTTTTGAAAACAAAATCTGTGATGTTATTTGTGCATGCCATGATGTTTGTCTTTTTGTTATCTGTCTGTGGGGCTGATTTCCTTTTTCTTGATTACGTCGAGTGAACGTGGTATTCTTGTATCACATTTTGTTGTAATCTAAAGTTAACTTATGTGACAGATACTTATTATAATGCCAAAATATGTTTTTGGATTTCCTTCTTATTTTCTGATAATATGAGGATCTATCTGTTTTTTTTCTCTTTTCGTGGTGTTGTCGCTCAGATACTCTTTAAGGCAAAATTTAGTGTCAAGAGTATCCATTGTATGCGTGGACATTGCTTGTATGTTGCTGTTGAGACTGGTCTTGATGGTAACGATTACTGATGATGAAGATATAGTTATTAAATTGAATTACAAATTAAGAAAGTATGCCTACATGATCGTAGTAAAATTCAGAAATCATAAACTTGTTCATATTTTTAAGTGAAATGTTGATGCAAAAGCAGCAAAACAATGCAAATATTATGCTGAATGGGTTCCTACTTAACATTAAGATAAACTAAAAATTGAAGTGTATTCAGCTATGAATTAGAATCAACTAAGTGGAATTTTGGTGAATTCAGCAAATATTATGCTATGTTTTATCATGGGACTGGTGGACCTGATTTATTCTGTACCTTAATTATGGTTGCCAGTTGTGTACGAAACCAGTAAATTTTTTAAATCATTTTTTTAGCTATCAATTTCACTTCTAATATGCTACCCCATCAGAGTTAAAAAATGACCATCTTTGCATTTCAAATATTTTTTCGTTACCAGTGTCGTATCCAAAGAGGAGGGCACCAATACCAGCAGAAAAGGCCAGTTGCAGAATGTACGAATGCTTCTATGTCGTTCTGATTTACTGAAATTTTAGACGAACAATATAGTAGTCATCCGATCAAATTTCATATGTAACGCTTTTCAAGCAAATTTCGAGCTTCCGTAGAACTTGTGACTGAAGAGTAAAAATGCGTTGAAAATTAAGATAAACAATGAATTTCGAACTTGAATCAAACCAAGCACCTCACAAGCACTTATTATGAATTCAACCATTGATGAATACAAAATTTCCATCCATTAAAATACATTCTGTAACAAATGCTAGGGACTTTGAGTCCGTTTGGCAAATCAAGAAATAACGTTAGAAGAGTGAAATTATAATAGTAAAAATAGAATAGTGATTTTGGAAGAGTGGTATTCTTAGCTATTCTGAAGAGAAAAATTGTTGTTTGTCAAGTGTCAATTGGAATAGTAGAAATATTGATAGTTATGATAATAATAATGATTATGATATAATCTAGTAATGATAACAATAATAAACTAAATAATATAATAAATTAATAATAATATGCATTATTTTTCAAAATAAATAAAAATAATAAAATTGACGATAATAATAATAATAATTACGATAATGAATAACTAATAACACTATAGTAATAATTGTAAGAGCATGACTAAAATAATATGCATAGTACACCACATAACGTACTATGGGGTCATTTGTATTTAATTTGGTCATTAAATTGATATTTAAGTTGCTCAATAAATTCTTCATATCAAAATCTTGTAGGAAATAAAATTTCGTGATTTTTAGAGCTTTCTTGCTATTTTTTAAAAACAGCCCAGAAATGACACTTTTGTAGTATTAAATCTGGACTGTTTTTAAAAAATATTTAAAAAATAGCAATAAAGCTCTAAAAATCACGAAATTTGATTTCCTACAATATTTTCATATGAAGAATTTATTGAGAAACTTAAATCTCAATTTATTGACATATATATATATATGCATAGTACGAAATGGGGTGTACTATGCATATTATTTTAGCCATGCTCTAATTATAATATAATAAAAATGATAATTATAATTTTATTATTATTTAAAATAATAAATACTAATAAAGTAAAGATACAATATAATGTAATAATATTAATAACCTAATAATATTAATTAAGTAAATAGTACATTAAATTATTATTCATTATTAAATATAATACAACATAATCAAATAATAATGCTAATTATAGTAATAATAATAACAATAATATAAAATTATACAATATGCATAATTTTAAAATAATATTAATAATAATTAATATTAATTATTAATATTATTTTATAATAAGGATAATATAATAATATTAATAATAAGTATCTAATATACTAAAATATTGTTAATTACAAATATAATACAACATAATCAAATAATAATGATAATAATAACAATAATATAAAAATTATAATAATTTGCATTATTTTAAAATAATAATAATTAATAGTAATTATTAATATTATTTTATAATAAAGATAATATAATAATATTATTAATAATTATAATAATATTATATATTAATAAGAATAATAATAATAATCTAAAATGATCATAATACGCATTATTTTAAAATATTAAAATAATAATTATAATTAATAGTAATTATTAATATTATTTTCGTAATGAAGATAATATAATAATATAACCGTAATAATAAAGTTTATATTATATATTAAATTGATAATTACATTGCAAATTTAGTTGGTTAGTCATACATAACAATGTATTTCGATATTCCATCTATATGGTGGTATATCGAAATAGTCTATTTTATCACTATTCTATTCTTTCAAAACACGTTTGACAACCCTCTTATATCAGAATAGAGCTCTATTCCGATATTTCTTGTGTGCCAAACGGACCTTTAAGAATAAGATGATGAATATAGACAATCAGACGAAGGTAAATTTATCGCTACATTATTCAACAAACAAATGACCGTGGACCCCTACGTGAAAGGAAATCTTGGAACCGGATCTCCTGCTCGTAAATTCTTGCTTGTTTCCCTGCTTGTTTCGATCTGGACTGTTCATAACTCATCTAACGGCCAAAACATTTGCCCCCTGAATCAAATCACAGCCGTCCGTAGCAATCGAACGGTCGAATCGAAGACAAGCAGAGAAGCAAGCAGGAATTTACAAGCAGCAGATTCGGACCCGGAAATCTTGCACGCATTTTTCTGTGCTAATTCCGCACAAGTTAATTAAAAATCAACAATTTCATGAATTATATGATTTATATGAGTGACGGTGACGAATTAATTAGACCGTAATATTAAAGATCAACAGACTTCTAAATTATAATAATAACGATTATTTAATATGACGATACCGATTAACATTAAAATGTGCAGAGATAGCACAGCTAAATGCGCGCAACGGCGCAAGGATACGGTTCCACCCCTACGCCGTCACGATCAGTTATAAACCAGAGAGAAAAGGGGAAGATGATGGATTCCACTTCTTTGCCTCTCTCTTTCTCTTTCTCCTTTTTTCACCCCATACAACTATCTCGCACTCCAACTTCCACACGCCATCTCGCCTCGCCATATGGGCTTCTTCCCACCAGATCAGACAATCGATCTCTAAGCTTGAACAAACACCATCAAAATTCAAAAGCAAGGAGATTAGAGAGCGAGAAAAAGGAGGCGAGATATTGAAATCATGGGGTTTTCGTGGGATTTCTCCGGGACTACTCTGATCAAACGCCTGTGCAAATCCTTGCTGAAGAAGAAATTGGGGGACTTGTTGCTTGGAGATATCGATCTCGATCAGCTTGATGTGCAGCTTACTACGGGAACGCTTCACCTCTCCGACCTTGCTCTCAATGCCGGTTTCATTAACGACAAGGCGCGTATCTTAATTTCTCTCTCCTCTTTTTAGTAATTTTACTCGGGGGCATGGGTTTGTGTAGGTTATGTGTTACAATTGGCCAGAATTGGCAATGTTTAGGGTTTTCTGTTTATAGAGAAGTTATTAGAGATTATAGTGCATCAGGAGGCTATGCTAGAACTACATGTGCATCTCTTTTATGTTGCTTTTGACCCAGTTTGGCTTATTATGTAATTATACACCTGATATGTCTAGGATAATTAAACAGGCAAGTCTTTTTAGTCCAACTAGTTTATGATTAGGTTGTTTGCACCAAATATGTCTAGGAAAAACAAAAGATGCGAATATTGCTTCAGTATCTGGTCTGAAATACATCCTATTTTATGGTACAATATGAAACAAAATCATCCTTCTTTTCCTTTTTTTCTTCAGATAGCCGGTTCAACAGTGATACTAAAGGAAGGATCAATGAAATCCCTCTCCATCAAAATACCTTTAAAGCTCAAAAGTTGCGAGATTGAATTAGAAGAATTAGAGCTTATAATTGCACCAAACATCACAACTGACATTGCCATTTCAAGTTCTGACTGTTCAACTTCTTCAAGTATCACTGAACCTCAACAAGCAAAAGACCCCCAAAAATCTGACGCTGGATACACCTCTTTCAACTCTTTTACATCTCGGGATGTTGATGAAGGAGTCAAAAGAATTGCAAATGTCGTAAAATGGTTTTTAACCAGTTTTCATGTCAGGATAAAGAACATTTACATTGTGCTTGACCCGTCAACAATCCCTGATGTGAGGAATTCAGCATCCAACCGATCTCTTGTTTTACGAATTAAAGAGACCGAGTTTGGCACATGCCTTTCTGAGGATGCATCAGTGAAATTAAACAATTTCATGAATTTCAAAGAGGCAGCCTTGGAGTTCCTTCAAATGGAAGAATTAGAGAAAAACAATAGATCAATTGGAGATATTACTACTCCTGTATTGAAAGGGCCAATCGGTGGGTTTTCTGGGACACTGAACTTAAGTATTCCATGGAAAAATGGATCGCTGAGCCTCCAAAAGCTGGATGCTGATGTCTCTGTTGATGCCTTGGAATTAAATGTTCAACCTAGTACCATCGACTGGGCTTTAGCTGTCTGGCAATCCATGCAATTGAGTTCTTCAAGGAGTAGCGCGCATAAGGGGATGGAATTATCTGCATTTAGTCCTAGGTTAAATATGAGTTCGGTTGGCAATGTTAGCAAGGTTGAGGTTCATACAGCAAAGGCACAGGAGAAGACACAAGATGAGTTTCTTAGGGGAACTCATTTTATTCAGAATTGGCTACCAAAATTGGCTGACAAGGATGAACAAGGTGCAGTTGATTCTGATTGCAATGATGATGCAAGGTCTGCACTCTTTTAGTGGATTTTCTTGATAAGTTCCTGTTGTTGTCATTTATGTTCCTGCATAGTTTATTTATTTTTTTTGAAAATACCTGAATGAATATCTCCCATTCATGTTTTGTAATTGCGTCAAATGCAATTTCAACCCCGTTCTTCCGAAATATTGGCCAGGAGTTTGATACTGGGTTTGGCATTGAAGTAGCGACTTCTGAATTTGATCATATTCTGCTAAAATATGGACCAGGATATATGATATTTGGTTAGTCTTTATGATAATGGTTCCCTAATGTGGTATATAATACCCGAATTTAAGTCAGTTAAGCATCAACTCCTGATTCAGGAATTATGCAATAGGTCTAGGTCGTGGTCTATGTCTGATATAGAGATAACTCTATGATTGTAATTTTTAATGGGTGTTTTAAATAAAATTGAAACAGGTGGTAACTTGTACTGCTTTTTTCCAAAAGGAAATGAATTTGGTCAAGTCTGTGCATTTGAACGATTATCCTTCATTTAAAGATGGTTTGCATGTGCATTATTTGAGTTCGATATTGGAAATCAAAGTAATTTATTGGTACCACTCTGCAGCATTGATCAGTTTTTTGAGTGCTTCGAGGGGATGAGGAGCTCACAAATGGGGTCAGGGAACAGTGGCATATGGAACTGGACATGTTCTGTCTTTAATGCCATAACTTTCGCAGACACACTTGCCACTGGAGTCAACCATCTTCCTCCAGGTTTGCCTTTTGCTTATTGTATAAAATGACTTCTGCTTTTGTTATTGTGTTTATTATGTTGATTGATGGAACTGAAAGAGAGGAAATAAAGAAAAAAATATAGACTGGACCTGCTCTTTAGGGTCCATCAAGGTCCCTATTAATTTTTTTTTTGCAATGTATATGCAGAGCAACTCACCGATAAAACACTGCATGCTTCTATTTCTGAGACGTGCATCATAATTTATTTTGATGAACAAAGACCTGTTACAACAGAGGGGAGGGATTCTGAATTTTACATGAGCTGCTTTTCATCCATGCATCCTGGGCAATCATCAACGACCAAAACAGATATTAACAACATAAAATTGCAGCATTTGGAAGCCCGGTTTCAGGATATTATTCTTGATTTTGAGGTACTATTCAGTTGTTACTCCTACCTTTTTTTCCTTTAGGGATTTCCATGATGGATGTTAATTATTTCAGTTAAATGTGGTGTCTATATGTAGTTATGTACCAGAAGAGGGAACTAGAAAGACTTCTCCCTTTTTGGGTATTTCTTTTTTTCCCCTCATGCTTAAATGTTTGTTTATTAAACTGGGTGTACACTACAAGTGACAGATATGGTATATTGAGGATTGATTATGGTACAATTGCACAATATAACCTAATTTGTATGAATATGGTCATTTAATGTTTGGTTTTTGCTTAGTTGTTAAAGTTCTGTTTTGGTTATGTCAACAGACTTACCCTCAAAATCTGAAGTTGAAAGCCTCGATCGGGCAAATAAGTCTTGATGAGTTTTATAATGGACGTTACTACGAACAGATCCTTTTAACACCCCATTTAAAGAGAGATATACAAGGCTGTCTGCCACCATTTTCGTTCAATAAGCCTGATGCTCACAGATGTGTCACAAACTCCCAAGTCGGGCTTGTTAGGGTTTCTCTGTTGAAATCATTTGGCAAATGCAGCGGCATGTATGCAACCAGTTTCACAGGTTCAGATAGTAATTCAACAATTGCATCACTTGTCATTTCTCTTCCTCCTTTCACCTTCTGGGTTCATTTCCATCTGATACACATGCTCATACAACTCATCAACCAAGTTGAAAGTTCTCTTAAGAAAAGCCCAAGAAGCACTCAAACAGAAGTTGCTAAATCTTCTGTTAAAAGGGAGCATCCAAAATCAAGTTTCAAGAGTAGAATTGTACTTCAACCATCAAGGATATTTCTATGCTTCCCATCAGAGTTTAATCGGGACTTCAGTCGCCCATCCTTGTTCGACAAGTTTTTAGTGTTCGACCATTTTCTAACTCTGAACTTGAAGGAACACCAAAGCGAGATGTTGGAGGATTGTCAAACTTCTTCCTCAAGTTCAGTCCATTTGGATGTGCAAAATTTGGATGCTTATCTTATAGAGCCTTCTAACCAAAATTTCTCTGCAACAAAGATTGTATCAACAAGCAATTATACTGTTGAACATGGATTTGGAATAAATTTCAGCTGGAAAACCAGTTGTGTGACTGATCCTTGCATTTTATCTCGAGCATGGAGTCTGGCCACACTGCATAATCAGAAGAGTGCGAAAAGGTGTGCTGGCAATGGATCTGGTTTTTCCTCGTCAACTAGTTTGGGAGATTTACATGATATGTGCTCAAATATTCGTCAGGAGCTTATTTTAAGCACACAGTCATTATTACATGTGAAACTGAGCCGTATTTTGGTCGATCTCTCCAAGAAGCATTATGTTTTGCTGCTATCACTCATAGACCAAGCTGTTCGAGGATTGTCAAAAAATGCAGTTAATACTAGTGATGGAGAAGTTGAGGAAAAAAAGGAGTTGATTTCAAATGTCAATTCTTCCCTTCAGACTTCTATCTTTTTAGAATGTGGGACTTTCGATGTCTGTGCACAGCTTGACGAAGTAATGGAGGTAAGCCATTTGCTACAGAGAGAACTGAAAGGCTCCTGGAAGGGCCTGAAATTATGTATCAAGGATTTTGAATTGCTCTCCGTCGCAAATCTTGGTGGGGTGAAAGATGCACGCTATTTGTGGCTGAACAATGGCGAGGGGAAACTTTTGGGCTCTATTATAAACCAGCCCCAGATGTCTGACATGGAGAACAGTAAGGACTTCCTTTTGGTGGTTTGTTCGGACTCATCTTCTGGCCGTGGTGATGGTGCCGGTACAAATGCACTATCTTGTGGGAAAGCTGGTACCTCCTTCATAACCATATTTAATTCAGATTCCTTGGAGACCTATACTTCCGTTATAGTGTCTTGTGCAACAGTAGTTGCGCCAGGTGGCCGGTTAGATTGGATACAAGCTATTATACTTTTCTTCAGCCTGCCTTCACAAGATGTTGAAGAGCCAAGCATGGATGGGGCAGTAAAAAGCCAGATGACTAGCACTTCATCCTTTTACTTGGATTTGGTGGATGTGGCCTTGAGCTATGAACCCCATGCGCAAAAACCTACAGAATATACAGAAACCTCTAACTTAGGGCCCAGCTTCTTCTTGGAACCCGATGCAGAGATGGAGAAGAAGTGCGTGGCCTGCCTTTTGGCTGCATCTTCTCTAAGCCTCTCGAACAATACCATGTCGAACTTGAACTCAACTGATCACGATATCCATTTGCAAGATCTCGGGCTTCTTATCTGCGAGTCAGATGGGTCTGAAATCATTGCTCACGGCAGCAGCCCAGATTATCTCAGAAGGGTTGGGTATGTAAGAATTGCACAAAACACTCTTATTGCTGCTGCTTTAAGAATGAGTGGCTCTTTTTGGAAGCTCGACATGACAGATTCAAGCTTTAACATAAGTGTGTGCCGTGACACGTTGTTTGGCCTCATCAGGCTTGCTTCCCAGCTCCAGCAGATTTATGCGCCTGACATGCAGGATGCAGTGGCCCATTTGCAGTCCAGATGGAATAGCATGAAACTGGAGGAGACTGAAGGACTTGGTCCAAGTCATTCCAGAGTTTCCAAAGGTGAATCTGAAAATGTGTCGGTCAGTCAAGAAGGATTTAGATCTGGAGGACTGCTAGATGAGATAGTTGAGAATGCTTTTTACACGGAAGAACAAAATGGACCATTTGATTACTATGCCGTAAATCTACCGTATGAAGATGCAGAAGCGGGCTCTGAAGGAAAATATGTTTCTTCCTTTTCACCTGAAATTATCGATGCATACTGCTCACCAGACTTTCTTTCATCTTCAGCTCGAAATCGAGTTTCAGCTTCCTCAAATGAGGATACAGATCGTGGTAATGGCGGATGGTATGGTGATCAGCCCTTAAACATAGTAGAAGATCACATTTCTGAAGCAAGAAACAGCACGGAAGGAGAGAGCTCTGACCAAGGAGGCAGTTATTATTTCGACACGGTTGAAAGTGCTGAGGTCCCATGCAACCTAAAAGGGCAAGTTGCTCTTACGAACATTGATGTAAGCTTGAGAATGTTTGCAGGAGATGACTGGTCCGACAGGTTGAAGGAAATCCCTTCATGCAGTTCACATGTTACTCAGAGGGATGGTGATTCATGCTTGGAGCTTGTGTTGTCAGGGTTAGATTTGTGCTACAATATGTATCCTGATGATGAAATTTGTGTCTCGAGGATGCACGTCTCGTCACAGGATATAAATCTCTTTGATCAGAGCAAGAATGCTCCTTGGAAAATGGTACTGGCTGAACTTCTGAATCTTTATATATTTAATGTGTGGACCTAATTCTTTACTGTGTGTGTTCATGTTTTTCATTTTCATTTTGAAAAAGATTTTGGGGTGGTACAGTTCAAAAGACTATCCTAGAGAATCTTGTTCTAAGGCATTGAAGCTCAAACTGGAATCCATTAGACCGGAGCCACCTACTCCTTTAGAGGATTACAGGTATTGAGCTTATTTAGTTTGTGCAAAAGCATTTGCAAGAGAGTACTTGTTTTGAACAGTAAAGCAAACAGACCTACTAAATAGAGGAACTTTTAGCTTTTATGTTTATTACTTGGCTGGTTGCTGCACTTGTTTTTTGAATTTATCCTGCTAAATTAAATGAGTTTAACAGGTTGCAGCTTGAAATTTTGCCACTGCGGTTGCATCTGGATCAAGGACAGCTCAACTTCCTGGTGGACTTCTTTCGGAATGATTCAGGCAGGGACCCAGATTCATCAGGCCTGCTCCCTCATGACAGTGATCAGCTTGAGGCCTCGGCAAGGGAAAGCATCAGCTCTTCTGGAAGCCAGGCTATTGTTGAAGAAGCTCTCCTTCCATTTTTCCAGGTCATTACTAGCTCATTCTTCCTTGGTATCACATGATTGTTTAGTGTGATGTTTTGGCACATTGTTGGTTTTTCTTTTGTTAAAAAGAGAAAAGAGGTGGGGACCCCAGGAACTTTAATTAGTTTGCTGCCAACATTCATACTCAATGGAAAAAAGGAGAAATAAGTGAAATTTCCTGTGTTGGTATGTTCGGTAGAAGTAGGTATGTTCGGTAGAAGTATACTTAATGGGGATTCAAATGGGATTCAGCACGAGAATCATGGAGACTTGAGGTGCAAAGAAAAACACTAGTTGGTACAGAACAAATCAGTCATTTCTGTATAGAAATAATACAATACACAAGTTATTAAGAAAGAATAAAAACACACGATGCAGGAAGCACAAATATTCATAATGAGATAGTGAGCTGCTATAGCAGTAAGTCAGCCTTTGTTTGAGTTTCAGTTGCAGCTCCTAACACGAGTTCTTGTTTCTTTCTCCTTCTCTTGAGAATATACAGTGGTTTATTTTCTCCACAATGACCAACTACCCAATCCACATCATGTTCCGAACCTTGATCTTATCTTAGTTTCACCTGGCAGCTTTGTCCCATCAGAAGTTTATAAACCCGGTGTGGGCAGATGCAGTCATGATATACTATTTTACAGGCAGGTCTCTAACAGCTTGTTCTTTTGCATTATTTCAGAAATTTGATGTAAGACCTCTTGTAGTGAGGGTTGATTATATTCCACGCCAATTTGACCCGGCTGCACTAAGCAGAGGAAACTACGCAGAAGTTCTAAATTTGGTTCCATGGAAGGTATTTTTGCATCATTTTACTGGCTTAACAAAAAGGGCAGTCCGGTGCACGTAGCTCATGCTTGTGCGGGGTCTGGGGAAGGGTTGGACCACTTTGGGTTCTTTGTACGCAGCTTTTGCCTGCATTTATGCAAGAGGTTGTTTTCATGCTTCGAACCCATGACCTCCTGGTCACAAGGCGACAATTTTACCGTTGCGCCAAGGCTCCCCTTCATTTTACTTGCTTAATATGAACTTTATTTTTATGGAGTGCTGTTTCTTGTGCCACTTATTTAATCTTCGTTAGATTCTGATGCCTACAGTTTGACATCCTCATTCTTTTTTTTGTACCTGAAGTAGTAGCCTCTAAAATCCATTCTCTAAGACACTATGTTCTTGATGTGTTTCTTGTTGTGACATGGTCTTTTATGTTGTTTCTGAAGGGAATTGATTTGAAACTGAAGAGTGTTTCTGCTGTTGGTGTTTATGGATGGGGTAGCATATGTGAAACTGTACTTGGGGAGTGGTTGGAAGACATTTCTCATAATCAGGTATTAAAACTCTTTTGTTTGATATTCTTTGCATATACATAATTCTTAGTCTTATATTTTTGCTTTTGTTTCCTTTTCTTTAAGAAAAGTGGCAGAGACCACAATTTCATTAAATAAAAGTCAATAAGGATAGGCCTGTATGTGATGCTTGTGAGTTGGACAAACATATTAGAAGTTCATATGCTAGTTCTTGAAATAGGAGTTCACATGTGTTTGACATGATACACTCTGATGTATGGAGATCATGTCCCACAACTACGATGAATGATTATAGATATTTTGTAATCTTCATTGATTGGCTGATTGCTGCTCTCGTGTGATTTTGATTTATCTAGGGTGCAATCGGATTTGATATTTATTCGATTATTCGAATTCAGATTTTCACGGATATCGGATATTCGGATATTTTCGAATACGGATACAGATACGGATATTTTTTACCTGATACGAATACGGATACAGTTTTGATTTTTGAACGGAATACGAATACAGATTCGAATAATTATCCGAATCCAGATCTTACGGATTTTCGGATATCCATCAAATATGGAAGGTCCAAGTTCATTATATTTATGTTTGTTTCTTTATAACTAAGTAAATTAATTATTTAATTGTTTCATTTATTGAAAATATTAGAAAAATGAATTATAACGACAATACTCATTGCAACATTTTAATTATCCCATTAAATTTATTTTATAATATTATTTAAATTAATTTTATTGTTGAAAAATAATATATTAATGATTTTTTCATAATGTACTCATTCCATTTAATTATATGAATTATATCCGTATTTGCATTTGTATCTGTTTATTATCCGATTTGTATTCGTATCGATTTATCATCCGATCCGTATCTGTATCCGAAACTATCTGAATTCGTATCAGTATCTGAAAAATAATAACGGATACAAATACGGTAACGTTATTATCCGTCTGTATCCGATCTGTATCCGATTTGTTTGCACCCATAGATTTATCTGATGAAAAACAAGAGTGATGTGTTTGCCTGCTTCAAGGATTTTCACAAAGGAATCAGACTCAATATGGGGCAGTTGTGAAAGCATTGAGGTCTGATAATGAGACATAGTATACCAACAAGGCGTTTGGAGATTACTTGTCATCTTAGAAAATACATCATCAAACTATTTGTTTGTATACACCAGAGCAGAGTGGGATAGCGGAACGGAAAAACAAACATCTTCTCGAGATAGCTCGGAGTATGATGATTTGATTGAATGTTTTCAAGTACTTGTGGAGGCAAGCAGTCTGGCAGTTGCCCAATTGATTACTCAAGAGTGCTAGAGTGGAAGACACCTTTTGAGGTATGGAAATATATAAATGGAGACATTCTTCCTTTGAGAATCCTTGGTTGCATATGTTTTGTACAAATAATCGACCAAATTTGAGAAAACTGGACCAAAGAGCGATAAAATGTGTCTTTGTTGGATACTCGTGCACTTAGAAAAGATATGTGTTGGAGTCCAGTTGAGAGGAGGTTGCTTGTTAGTATGGACGTCACGTTTCGTGAGATGGAGCCATATTCGTGAGATGGACTTTCCCCATTTGAAGATATGTTTGGGACTGAAAGAGCAAATCAAGAGGAGAAATGTGACAATGTAAGTGCAAGTAGGACAGTGAGTGTAGGTGGCATCTCATGTCCTCTAACAATTGAGGAATTAATAGTGGTACCAAATTCTGAGGAAATTAAGATCCTTGGAAATCCAGAGTGTATGAGAGGAGAAGAAGGGAGAATGGGGTTACAGGACAACCGGTGGCAACTATGTCAAGTGCTCCGAGTGTGCTACGTCTCCTGTCCCTGTCATCCTTGGCTCGTGAGATATTTACACCATCCAACTCAGAATCAGATTATTCAAGAGATATGATTCCTCATTCTACTCCATCTCTTTCTATGAGACAAACCGCTCGCAACAATGGGAGGGTTCCTCCTGATCGTTGGGGCTTTTCACGTATTTCTCATGACATTGCTCAGTTTATCTCTTATTCTCACATCTTACCTGAGCATAGAGCATTTATTGTATCTTTGGATATTGTCTCCATTCCTAAGTGTTGGCAGGATGCTAAGGAGGATCCAAAGTGGAAACAAGTTATGTTAGAAGAACTTGGGGCACTTGACAAAAACAAGACGTGGGAGATTGTGCCCCTACCGTCAGACAAGAAGGCAGTTGGATGCAAATGAGTCTTCACTGTGAAGAAAAACCCAAAGGGCCGTGTTGAGCACTACAAGGCTAGACTAGTGGCAAAGGAGTACAATCAGATTTATGGCATAGACTATGATGAGACGTTTACACTTGTTGCAAAGATGAGTACGGTGCGAACAATGGTTTCTTTGGCCACCAATGGAGGGTGGAAGTTACACCAACTGAACGTGAAGAATGCCTTTATTCATGGTGAGTTGCTAGAAAAGGTGTACATGGAGGTACCACCAGGGTTTGGCACAAACCAGACAGTTGGTAAGGTGTGTAGGCTCAAGAAGTCATTTTATGGGCTGAAGCAATCACCTCGAGCCTGGTTTGACAAGTTTATGAACGCTATGGTAGGCATGAGGTACCAGTAAACCAATGCAGACCATACGGTATTCTTCAGGTAGAATGGAGACCACATCACTGTGCTAGCAGTGTATGTAGTTGATATGATGATGAGAGCGATGAGAGCGAGATAGCTCGGCTGAAGGCGAGACTAGGAAAGGAGTTTGAGGTAAACGATCTGGGGCAACTAAGATATTTTTTTGGGGTTGAGGTGGCACATGGTGAGAAGGGGATTGTTCTATCCCAACGGAAGTATGTGCTAGACCTACTCACAGAGACGGACATGTTGGGATGCAGGCTCGCAGTTACCCCTATTGATCAGAAGTGCAAGTTGAGTGCAGAGGTCGCAGAGTCCGTTGACAGAGAGAGGTACCAGAGATTGGTGGGCCGATTAATCTATTTGAGTCATACTCGTTCAGATATATCCTTTCCAGTAAGCGTGGTGAGTTGCTACATGCATGATTCTAGAAAAGGTCATATGGATGCAGTGTATCATATTTGAGATACTTGAAGAGTGCACCTAGAAAAGGGTTTGTTTTCTGAAGAAATGGACACTCAAGCGTCGAAGGCTATTGTGATTCAAATTGGGCTAGTTGTGCGGATGACAAGAAGTCCACATCTGGATATTGCTTGTTTGTGGGAGATAACTTGGTCTCCTGGAAGAGTAAGAAGCAACCAGTGGTTGCGAGGTCTACTGCGGTGACGGAGTGCAGGGCCATGGCTTTGAGCGTCACAGAGATGTTATAGCTGAGAGTCTTGTTGACGGAGCTCAAGATAGACTAGAGTGCCTCAATGAAGTTATGGTGTGACAACAAGGCAGCAATTAGTATTGCGAACAACCTCGTACAACATAATAGGATCAAGAATGTGGAGATTGGTAGATTCTTTATCAAAGAGAAGCTGAATAGTGGAGTGATAGAGTTGAGACGTGTAGTCACTAAGGAACAGGTGGTGGACTGTCTCACTAAATGATCGAGTTCACTAGATTTAGCTAAGGTGTTGTGGCAAGATGGGCTTGGTAGACATCTTTCGCCCATCATGAGGGGGAGTGTTGAGATTTGTGATATTTCGTAGTAATTTTGGTTAAGTTTCAGATTTAGTGTCTTTTGTAGGGTCTTTAGTGTAAGAGGGTTATTAAGAGTATTTTGAGGGACTAGGTTGCAAAAAGCAATCTAAAAGATTGTATCTGCCCATTTGGTGATGAATGAAAGAACTACTTTTTTACTCATTTTCTACTTGCTATATGCCTATATGATTGATTTTCTGTCGGAACTTTTCGGGCCGTACAAGTATACAAATTTGTCTTTGAAGACCTTTCCGGATGGTCATGTCTTGAAATAATATTCTGTTTGAGAAAGTAGCAAAAAGTTCAGAATCACTGCAGCTTTGCATTGTTTAAGAAAGTAGCAATTGTGTTATGGGTAAAGTCGAGAACTAAAACCTCTTTTTATGTTTCAATGATGAACCCAGGTTCGTAATCTACTCAAGGGGCTCACTCCTATACGATCATTATTTGCAGTGAGCTCAGGCACTTCGAAGCTCGTCTCCTTGCCTATCAAAAGCTACAGGAAGGACGGGAAGTTGCTTAAGGGAATGCAAAGAGGTAATTATCCAAATTATGAACTGTGTCGTTGGATTGAATTTACCATCCAGCATCACTAAGGGGCTGGTTTTATATTATTCACAGAATTCAGTGAGACACTCATTTACATTCAAACATATGAATAACTGTGTGCGACTGAACAAGTTGGTGTTGTAAATTATTCTGTTCTTTACTATTTTCTTGTCAGAAAGTCAGAAACCATAGACTTAAGACTGTCAATCAAATGCTTGATATAGGTGCTGTAGCATTTATAAGAAGCATTTCCATAGAAGCGGTTGGTCTAGGTGTACATCTGGCTGCTGGGGCACATGAGATGCTGCTAAAGACCGAATGCATCTTGACCGCTGTACCACCTATGCCCCACTCTGATCGAAGAAGAAAACCTAATGTTAGGTCGAATCAGCCTGAGGATGCACAGCAGGGAATACAACAGGTACATTGTCCTGTTTTAAGCTTGTCTTCAAGTTTGGATGCAGGGAATTAAATGATTAACTACTTTTTATTCATGTTATGTTTTGATCTGATGACTCACTAATAGTTTGTATCAGTTATTCGGCAATCAGCATCGTACTATTGCTACAAGATGTTGTACATGAAATATTTTACATTTGTTGTTTCTAAATCATAATATTTTCTTACAACCAGGCTTATGAGAGCTTAACAGAAGGTCTAGGCCGGACAGCCTCTGCAGTAATTAGGACTCCTCTAAAGGTGTACCAACATGGGGCCGGCGCAGGGTCTGCCTTGGCAACTGCTGTTCGTTCTGCCCCTGGTGCTGTCATAGCTCCTATCTCTGCCTCTGCTGGCGCTGTGCACTATGCGCTTCTCGGACTGAGAAACAGGTACTTGATCTCTTTTGTAGGTGCTGATACACAAGTTGGTAGTGGTCATGACAAGAATATGTTTTTTATTACCTTTTTGGGTTAATACCATCACACCAGCCTAAACCTCCACTTTGTGACAAATTTGCCCTGTGCAAACTTTTGACATGTGACAATAAGGCCTCAATTATTAAATTCATGTAACACTGTTAAATTTATAGTGACAAATGACCAAATACTTTTAAAAATACATCAATTGTTATTATTAATTTTATGTATCTTAAATTTGATGACTGACAAAATAAATATTATTTTAGGAAATCAATAAATATTTGGGACAATTTATTGTGTTTTAATATAATTGGAGAAAAAATAAATGATTATTTGTACTTTTTAAAATTCAGAATATAGTCTCCAAATTAGTAGTTTAGCTACAATAAATACTAAATTGCAGGGTTATTTTTGTCATTGCTCATACAAGTTATTGTTGTTAATTGAATTTAACACTTGAGAAGGGCTAATTCTCGTAAATTGAAAGTTTGAGAGGTTAATTGTCAAAATTAGAAGTTTGGGAGGATGATATTAAGTAATATAAAACCTTTGGGGGTCATATTGTCCTTATTATTTAGTTTATGGAATATGTGTTTGTAGACATGGTAAACTGAATCATGGGCACAAGTATAATCAGACTGTAAAATGTCCTACAATTAAGTAATATAAAACTTGAAATAGGAGATCAATAAAATCATCTTGGGTGTTCAATTAATTCATCTTCACTGCAGCCTGGATCCTGAGCACAAGAGAGAATCTATGGATAAATATCTCGGGCCTTCTCAGTTGTAGCGGTACTACTGCTTCTATTTAATCATTGGATAAGTATCTTGGGCCTTCTCAGCTTTTGGCTGTAGCAGTTAAAGTCATTGCTTCGTGTTGTATTGCTTAGCTGGGCAGTCGGTGATATTACATTTTACGAAGGCGCTGCTTTTATCCTGCACATCCAACAGTGTACAGTGTAAGTCAACATTTTATGATCACAAAAACTCCTTAACAGAAGAATTATGTGGCTATACCATCGAGGTACTTTCCGAAAACTGAGATCCAACCAGAATGAAGTCAACAAGTGAGATCAGATGGATCTAGTACTGGTTGATTTGCTGTTGATACTGCAAACCTTGTTTCTCCTTAAACTTGACATACTTTTCATGAATTGCAGGTGAATACTTTTTACTCAAATGGCATTCTTTTCTTTGTGTGTTAACGCTTTATCAGCCCTTTGTTGTATATTATGTAAATAACATATGTATTTTTTGCTTCTTCGATTTTCCTGGAGCTTTGGCTGTAATTTGGTTGCTGCAATCTCTACTATTCCCCCTACTAGTCCCTCATCAATTGTAAATTCTTTTTGTAGCAATATAGTAGGTTGGCCAATCTGGTTGTTAGTGTATGAAAAACATGGGTTTATTTTTGTAAAATATAGTGTGGTTGTAGATTTATTCCTTGTTTTGTTCTAGTAAAGAGGAAAAAGAAAAAAGGAAAGTCCAATGAGTGCATGAACTGATTATAGTTGATTGTTTCCTACACTTCCAACCTTTTATCACTAGCATTACACTATTCTCTTTGAGGTGAATTGGTTTGCTCTTTCTTGATGCTCACACCTCTGACCAAGAGTTTTATTTATATTTGTGTTAAGAAGTGTACACTGTATGATTGGCTGTCAGTTCTTGTATGTAAGCTTAATGTTATTGACGATTGGCTTTATAATGCTATTGAAGGTCCATCAGTGCTTTTATGGATCAACATGTTTATGAACTGTCAGTCTTTGTTGTATCTTAAAACATTATTAGCTGACTTGTTTGGTAGGTAAGTATTGGGGGATGTTGTATTTTGACTTATGGAGAGCAATATTAAGTGTTTTAATACATCTGTAATATATGTTTGTATCAAGTAATTAAGTAGTTAACCTCTTTCAACAAGGAAAAGTTGATCTTGGATAAAATATGATAAATTTTCATTGTTCAGAACTATTGGGTAAATTCTTGTCATGCTTTTGCAAACACAACAGTAGTCATTCTGCAACCAAGCACACAGTGGAATGTTTGTCACTGTTGAATTGCTTTATGCATGTAAAGGCCCCTCTCATTTCCTCAAATGTCACAACAAACAAACTTCCTGTGTTGCTTCATTGTATAGTGTGTTCCTCTCAGTTCAATTTAAGTGCCCTGCGAAAGTAAATAAACATTTATCAGTAACTTTGCTTCTGAAAATATTCTTTTGAATTCTAAGTTATTTGAAGTTCAAAGTACATAATTTACCATAAATTTGAATCTTCTGCTTCTGATTTCATCTTTTCCTCTTGAGGTCGGCTCAGTTCAAGGTTAATTGGAGCTGTTGCATGCTTCACTGAATTTTTGTCAGCATCACTTGTTCCTTTGTTTTCATTAGCCTATAGAATTGTCAGTTAATATCTGTGCATTTTCCCTTGGAAAATCTTATACTTCAGTTTTACAAGTGAGTCGGTGACAACAAAGTTTGGTGCTAATGAACCTCAGGTCCGAGGGTAATCATATTTTTCAGTCTCAAAGCAGTTTATGGTTTAATTTTTCTCTTAGTTGAGATATTTTGCAGAATTGCAGGTATATTAAGACGTGTTTGCATGTTTGCAATAAAGTAATAAAGAATATGGTTATCTTTTCTTTACTTTATTTGAATAGAAAACAGAAATTATTTGTTTTGAGTCAATTGGAGTATTGGACTTAGACACTTGTTCCGATGACCTTGCTCCTTTTTTTAATGTTCCAGGGAAGTTATTAGAAAGCAGCATTGAGGAAACTGTTTCAACTAAAAAGAAATGCGTAAAAGTGCAGTAGTTAATTGAGACGGATAGCAAATAATACATTATAATAAAATTGGATGTTTGATGTTGAATTGGAGTTGAATTACTTTACTCATCAGAGAAATAAAAAAAACAAAAACAAGTATAGCCAGGTTATAGGATAAGTTTCTTTTGCCTTTGCATAGATTTAGTTGAGTAATAAAGAGAAATTGATGAACATTGTATATAGGATAATGTTCCGTAGATATCACATTTGATTTTATTATGCATATTTATTTGAACACTGTGTTTATCGAGACTATAATTAGTTTTTTTTATCGTCGTAAGTCATCAAGATAAAAAATTAAAGCGCGCATCAAATAACCTTCTTTTCATTAAAGCACGCATCAAATTTGGAGTTTCAAGTGATAAATTGATAGTATAATTCTTGAAAGAGTTAATATATCATCCACCACTTCCTGTCCCCCTCTCGCGTCCCCCGCTACGCGACAAACAGTTACGTGATACAGTATAAAGACTTGTAACATCTAATATAAAGAATTTCATGTTAAAATGGAGACTGCCAAATAAAGTATTATGTGTACATTTCCTGAGAAATGAAGACTGTCAAAAATATAAAGACTTCGAATGTTAATTATAAAGACTTCCATGATACAGTATTCATTGCAGTATATAATTAACAAGGAAATTACAAATAAATACTACATGTCTTAAGAAATAAAAACTTGAGACTCAATATTTATTATAATGAATCAAGTTCAATAGTATAAAGACTACTACATTTGAGTATAAAGACTACTAAATTTGTCGTATATGGGAAACGTATAAGGGGGGCTTGTAAGGGAGGACAGTTAGTCGCTTCCTTCTTGAAATTTCTAAACAAAATTATAGTTTCAAAGTTTCTAGGTGAAGAAAATTATCATGAAAAGAGAAGAAAGGAAAAGAATAATGACTACAACGAATTTGTAAAACAGGTGATTTCACAAATTACAGTCTTAGAGTAATTCAACATGTTGGGACAAGAGGGGCTCATCGAATCAATGATTGAGACAAAATAGTTGACAAAGTATTTTATTTTTTTCTATGTTTTTTGAAAAGAGAAACATCTAGCAAAATTCAATTTCAAATGTTTATAAACATTATTGTTTTAATAGAAAATACAAGTTCGCTACAACAATTGTGTAAAATCAAGCCTTGAAGAATATAGCATATATGAATATCAACATATTATTTATCACACAATCAAAATAAACTCATTATTTATTTATCACACAATCAAGCCACTCAATAACAATTATCAAATTTGAAATTATTTTGTTGGGTAAGAGGCATCCATGGCGAGACCACACAAGCCAGCAGTGCTAGCAATATCCTTCTGCATTTTTATATAACCAGACTCGCCCCAAGACGTGCCCCAAGAATTTTTCACTATCCAGTAATTAACACCATTAAGAGTGTCGTAACCAATCGCTGTCACAGCATGATTAAGAGATGTACCACATGTGCCATTGAAAATTCCACCAGAATAAAATTGGAAAGCAGAGCCACTTGCATCAATAGCTATGGATGCTGGTTGATTTGCAACAGTATTTGCAACAGCTGATTCACTGTTAGCTGTGATATGCTGGAAACCTGTGATTGTGACGGCATGATCACTGGTTTTAGTAGTATCACACTTGGATTTTCTTTTTGTAGTACCACTAATATATGGGTAGTTTGTCTCAGTAGTAATGCCACCGTTTTTAGCTACCCAATCGAAAGCATAGTACTCGTATCCTCCTTGGCAACCAGCACAAGTCGTAACACAATCAACCAATTCTTGTTCTGACAAACTTATTAGATTTCCGGTCCTAATTTTATTTATTCCTTCCATTGAAGCAACAGCCGAAAATGCCCAACAACTACCTACATTTACAATAGTAATGAAAAATCAATTTAATGAGAATAATGAGAATTTGTAATCAAATTAGTCAAAAATAACGAAATAGTAATCACTTTAAATTTGCTATCGAAGACTAAAATGCTGAAATTGGAGTAATGAAAGTTTAAAGTTTCTCTTTTTTTAAATCACTAATTAATATAATTAAATAGTTCTTAGTTTAATAAATGTACGTACTTTGTCATTTCATTGCAAAAGATAAATAGATAATAAAAGCACTTCGTGCAACTTCAATTCATAACTCACCGCAATTGCCTTGATCTTTAACGGGCGTCACTGCACCGTAATTGCGCCAATCAATAGAAGAAGGAATTGATGTCAAGTTTGCATACTTAAATGGTGTTGATGCTCTCGAAATGGGGGTTTTATATGTTGCATATCTTTGCAGAAACTCTTTGTTCGTAAGATCTGCGAACTTATTGAGACCTACAGTATACGTAAGTCCTGGCTGGTTTTTCATAGACTCGATAAATTGAAAGTTATCTTTGAACACTTGAAATCGTTGTAGCTTCTCGGTACCGGACCCGTAGACTCGACCATAGTTACTAGCCCATGTTTCGAATACGGAGAACAAATGATCATCAGCAACAGCTGTAGGAACTCTTTCGAAGAGACCAAAGACTAGCACAAATAGGAGAGGAACAAGGCAGCGAGAGGAAAATGCCATCAAGGCTCTGTTAGATGTTTTAGATGTTTTAAGAGAAAGATTAAGTTTGTAGATTGTAATTAATGACAATATATTTGTTGGGTCGTGGCTTTTATAGCAGTACTTAGCCTATGAGGTTTTGGAATCTTAGCAACACAATACAATTTAATATAGTATCTTAGGCAAATTAATTTATTCAAGAACATATTTGAATATACGATGTGTAATCTATATATTTAAAGAAGTAAAAGAATATTAAATAACGAAACAAAATAAATTGCAAGATTCCATTTGTAGTTGTTGTCACGACAATAAAAAATAGATCTTTTGCGCCTCTCTTATTATGATTCATGTGCATGTACGTACTTGCTTTGATAATGTATATATTTTCTTGAAAAAATCCATTGCACTGCTGATAGTATTTTTTTTTAACGAACACTCAATTTGACAGAACCTGCATATATAAACATTATTTTCTATCATTCTTGAAAGATAAAGCAGCCTAGATTCAAATGTAAGTTGACATTCTAGAAGGAAAAAAAATGACCTTTGAAATCAGAATACCTTAATTTTTAGTAATTTTTTATTTGCAAATACTACAGAGTAATTAGTTTATTGTGGCTGCATCAACAACAAGATATATATGTATTTTGTTATTCTGCAATAATTTGCGTCATGAAATAATTATTTAAAAAGTCAATGAATATTAAAATATTTAGTAACTTTTTATGAATATATATTTAGATATTTAATGTTGAAATGAAAGCACTAGTCATAAGTCATAAGTCATAAGTCATAACAAAAGAAAAAATAAATGATGAATCAAATAAAAAAGCTGACTAATGTGGTGTCCTGAATGGTCAGTTACATCATCAGATTCGTCACTATTGTAGACTCGAGCCCAAACAAATATTGGGGAGCAAAATATAACATTCACCTCTGAATCTATGATATAAAATAAGCCTTTAATAAATAAAAAAGATGATTGAGTATTAATTAACATTAAAAAAATAAAAAGTTGTCAGTTTAATTACTTAACAATGATATCATATTGCAAGCATATATTTAGAACAATCAATTGAGGCAAGCCCATCAAATAATTTTTTTTGAAGATTCTATTTATATCGGAGGACGGGTTCGGCATCCATTTTGAACGTTAATATTTCCTTTCAACATTTATTGGATTTTGCACTCATGACATTAAAAAATAATTTTCATATTTTTGCGGAATTGAAATAGTAATTTTGCTCTCCTACTTATTTCAGAAATAAAAATTAATTTTCTTAATAAAGAAACATATACAAGCATTGAAATTACAGCATGAACATATATAACTAGAAAAAAAATATGGGGAAGTACTTTGACCACCATCTTCATTTATAAATCTGCTACTTGTTGGAAAATAATCTTCTTTTCATTAAAGCGCGCATCAAATTTGGAGTTTCAAGTGATAAATTTATAGTATAATTCTCGAAATTTCTAAACAAAATTATAGTTTCAAAGTTTCTAGGTGAAGAAAATTATCATGGAAAGAGAAGAAAGGAAAAGAATAATGACTACAACGAATTTGTAAAACAGGTGATTTCACAAATTACAGCCTTAAAGTAATTCAACATGTTGGGACAAGAGGGGCTCATCGAACCAATGATTGAGACAAAATAGTTGACAAAGTATTTTATTTTTTTCTATGTTTTTTGAAAAGAGAAACATCTAGCAAAATTCAATTCCAAATGTTTATAAACATTATTGTTTTAATAGAAAATACAAGTTCGCTACAACAATTGTGTAAAATCAAGCCTTGAAGAATATATCATATATGAATATCAACATATTATTTATCACACAATCAAAATAAACTCATTATTTATTTATCACACAATCAAGCCACTCAATAACAATTATCAAATTTGAAATTATTTTGTTGGGTAAGAGGCATCCATGGCGAGACCACACAAGCCAGCAGTGCTAGCAATATCCTTCTGCATTTTTATATAACCAGACTCGCCCCAAGACGTGCCCCAAGAATTTTTCACTATCCAGTAATTAACACCATTAAGAGTGTCGTAACCAATCGCTGTCACAGCATGATTAAGAGATGTACCACATGTGCCATTGAAAATTCCACCAGAATAAAATTGGAAAGCAGAGCCACTTGCATCAATAGCTATGGATGCTGGTTGATTTGCAACAGTATTTGCAACAGCTGATTCACTGTTAGCTGTGATATGCTGGAAACCTGTGATTGTGACGGCATGATCACTGGTTTTAGTAGTATCACACTTGGATTTTCTTTTTGTAGTACCACTAATATATGGGTAGTTTGTCTCAGTAGTAATGCCACCGTTTTTAGCTACCCAATCGAAAGCATAGTACTCGTATCCTCCTTGGCAACCAGCACAAGTCGTAACACAATCAACCAATTCTTGTTCTGACAAACTTATTAGATTTCCGGTCCTAATTTTATTTATTCCTTCCATTGAAGCAACAGCCGAAAATGCCCAACAACTACCTACATTTACAATAGTAATGAAAAATCAATTTAATGAGAATAATGAGAATTTGTAATCAAATTAGTCAAAAATAACGAAATAGTAATCACTTTAAATTTGCTATCGAAGACTAAAATGCTGAAATTGGAGTAATGAAAGTTTAAAGTTTCTCTTTTTTTAAATCACTAATTAATATAATTAAATAGTTCTTAGTTTAATAAATGTACGTACTTTGTCATTTCATTGCAAAAGATAAATAGATAATAAAAGCACTTCGTGCAACTTCAATTCATAACTCACCGCAATTGCCTTGATCTTTAACGGGCGTCACTGCACCGTAATTGCGCCAATCAATAGAAGAAGGAATTGATGTCAAGTTTGCATACTTAAATGGTGTTGATGCTCTCGAAATGGGGGTTTTATATGTTGCATATCTTTGCAGAAACTCTTTGTTCGTAAGATCTGCGAACTTATTGAGACCTACAGTATACGTAAGTCCTGGCTGGTTTTTCATAGACTCGATAAATTGAAAGTTATCTTTGAACACTTGAAATCGTTGTAGCTTCTCGGTACCGGACCCGTAGACTCGACCATAGTTACTAGCCCATGTTTCGAATACGGAGAACAAATGATCATCAGCAACAGCTGTAGGAACTCTTTCGAAGAGACCAAAGACTAGCACAAATAGGAGAGGAACAAGGCAGCGAGAGGAAAATGCCATCAAGGCTCTGTTAGATGTTTTAGATGTTTTAAGAGAAAGATTAAGTTTGTAGATTGTAATTAATGACAATATATTTGTTGGGTCGTGGCTTTTATAGCAGTACTTAGCCTATGAGGTTTTGGAATCTTAGCAACACAATACAATTTAATATAGTATCTTAGGCGAATTAATTTATTCAAGAACATATTTGAATATACGATGTGTAATCTATATATTTAAAGAAGTAAAAGAATATTAAATAACGAAACAAAATAAATTGCAAGATTCCATTTGTAGTTGTTGTCACGACAATAAAAAATAGATCTTTTGCGCCTCTCTTATTATGATTCATGTGCATGTACGTACTTGCTTTGATAATGTATATATTTTCTTGAAAAAATCCATTGCACTGCTGATAGTATTTTTTTTTAACGAACACTCAATTTGACAGAACCTGCATATATAAACATTATTTTCTATCATTCTTGAAAGATAAAGCAGCCTAGATTCAAATGTAAGTTGACATTCTAGAAGGAAAAAAAATGACCTTTGAAATCAGAATACCTTAATTTTTAGTAATTTTTTATTTGCAAATACTACAGAGTAATTAGTTTATTGTGGCTGCATCAACAACAAGATATATATGTATTTTGTTATTCTGCAATAATTTGCGTCATGAAATAATTATTTAAAAAGTCAATGAATATTAAAATATTTAGTAACTTTTTATGAATATATATTTAGATATTTAATGTTGAAATGAAAGCACTAGTCATAAGTCATAAGTCATAAGTCATAACAAAAGAAAAAATAAATGATGAATCAAATAAAAAAGCTGACTAATGTGGTGTCCTGAATGGTCAGTTACATCATCAGATTCGTCACTATTGTAGACTCGAGCCCAAACAAATATTGGGGAGCAAAATATAACATTCACCTCTGAATCTATGATATAAAATAAGCCTTTAATAAATAAAAAAGATGATTGAGTATTAATTAACATTAAAAAAATAAAAAGTTGTCAGTTTAATTACTTAACAATGATATCATATTGCAAGCATATATTTAGAACAATCAATTGAGGCAAGCCCATCAAATAATTTTTTTTGAAGATTCTATTTATATCGGAGGACGGGTTCGGCATCCATTTTGAACGTTAATATTTCCTTTCAACATTTATTGGATTTTGCACTCATGACATTAAAAAATAATTTTCATATTTTTGCGGAATTGAAATAGTAATTTTGCTCTCCTACTTATTTCAGAAATAAAAATTAATTTTCTTAATAAAGAAACATATACAAGCATTGAAATTACAGCATGAACATATATAACTAGAAAAAAAATATGGGGAAGTACTTTGACCACCATCTTCATTTATAAATCTGCTACTTGTTGGAAAATAATCTTCTTTTCATTAAAGCGCGCATCAAATTTGGAGTTTCAAGTGATAAATTTATAGTATAATTCTCGAAATTTCTAAACAAAATTATAGTTTCAAAGTTTCTAGGTGAAGAAAATTATCATGGAAAGAGAAGAAAGGAAAAGAATAATGACTACAACGAATTTGTAAAACAGGTGATTTCACAAATTACAGCCTTAAAGTAATTCAACATGTTGGGACAAGAGGGGCTCATCGAACCAATGATTGAGACAAAATAGTTGACAAAGTATTTTATTTTTTTCTATGTTTTTTGAAAAGAGAAACATCTAGCAAAATTCAATTCCAAATGTTTATAAACATTATTGTTTTAATAGAAAATACAAGTTCGCTACAACAATTGTGTAAAATCAAGCCTTGAAGAATATATCATATATGAATATCAACATATTATTTATCACACAATCAAAATAAACTCATTATTTATTTATCACACAATCAAGCCACTCAATAACAATTATCAAATTTGAAATTATTTTGTTGGGTAAGAGGCATCCATGGCGAGACCACACAAGCCAGCAGTGCTAGCAATATCCTTCTGCATTTTTATATAACCAGACTCGCCCCAAGACGTGCCCCAAGAATTTTTCACTATCCAGTAATTAACACCATTAAGAGTGTCGTAACCAATCGCTGTCACAGCATGATTAAGAGATGTACCACATGTGCCATTGAAAATTCCACCAGAATAAAATTGGAAAGCAGAGCCACTTGCATCAATAGCTATGGATGCTGGTTGATTTGCAACAGTATTTGCAACAGCTGATTCACTGTTAGCTGTGATATGCTGGAAACCTGTGATTGTGACGGCATGATCACTGGTTTTAGTAGTATCACACTTGGATTTTCTTTTTGTAGTACCACTAATATATGGGTAGTTTGTCTCAGTAGTAATGCCACCGTTTTTAGCTACCCAATCGAAAGCATAGTACTCGTATCCTCCTTGGCAACCAGCACAAGTCGTAACACAATCAACCAATTCTTGTTCTGACAAACTTATTAGATTTCCGGTCCTAATTTTATTTATTCCTTCCATTGAAGCAACAGCCGAAAATGCCCAACAACTACCTACATTTACAATAGTAATGAAAAATCAATTTAATGAGAATAATGAGAATTTGTAATCAAATTAGTCAAAAATAACGAAATAGTAATCACTTTAAATTTGCTATCGAAGACTAAAATGCTGAAATTGGAGTAATGAAAGTTTAAAGTTTCTCTTTTTTTAAATCACTAATTAATATAATTAAATAGTTCTTAGTTTAATAAATGTACGTACTTTGTCATTTCATTGCAAAAGATAAATAGATAATAAAAGCACTTCGTGCAACTTCAATTCATAACTCACCGCAATTGCCTTGATCTTTAACGGGCGTCACTGCACCGTAATTGCGCCAATCAATAGAAGAAGGAATTGATGTCAAGTTTGCATACTTAAATGGTGTTGATGCTCTCGAAATGGGGGTTTTATATGTTGCATATCTTTGCAGAAACTCTTTGTTCGTAAGATCTGCGAACTTATTGAGACCTACAGTATACGTAAGTCCTGGCTGGTTTTTCATAGACTCGATAAATTGAAAGTTATCTTTGAACACTTGAAATCGTTGTAGCTTCTCGGTACCGGACCCGTAGACTCGACCATAGTTACTAGCCCATGTTTCGAATACGGAGAACAAATGATCATCAGCAACAGCTGTAGGAACTCTTTCGAAGAGACCAAAGACTAGCACAAATAGGAGAGGAACAAGGCAGCGAGAGGAAAATGCCATCAAGGCTCTGTTAGATGTTTTAGATGTTTTAAGAGAAAGATTAAGTTTGTAGATTGTAATTAATGACAATATATTTGTTGGGTCGTGGCTTTTATAGCAGTACTTAGCCTATGAGGTTTTGGAATCTTAGCAACACAATACAATTTAATATAGTATCTTAGGCGAATTAATTTATTCAAGAACATATTTGAATATACGATGTGTAATCTATATATTTAAAGAAGTAAAAAGAATATTAAATAACGAAACAAAATAAATTGCAAGATTCCATTTGTAGTTGTTGTCACGACAATAAAAAATAGATCTTTTGCGCCTCTCTTATTATGATTCATGTGCATGTACGTACTTGCTTTGATAATGTATATATTTTCTTGAAAAAATCCATTGCACTGCTGATAGTATTTTTTTTTAACGAACACTCAATTTGACAGAACCTGCATATATAAACATTATTTTCTATCATTCTTGAAAGATAAAGCAGCCTAGATTCAAATGTAAGTTGACATTCTAGAAGGAAAAAAAATGACCTTTGAAATCAGAATACCTTAATTTTTAGTAATTTTTTATTTGCAAATACTACAGAGTAATTAGTTTATTGTGGCTGCATCAACAACAAGATATATATGTATTTTGTTATTCTGCAATAATTTGCGTCATGAAATAATTATTTAAAAAGTCAATGAATATTAAAATATTTAGTAACTTTTTATGAATATATATTTAGATATTTAATGTTGAAATGAAAGCACTAGTCATAAGTCATAAGTCATAAGTCATAACAAAAGAAAAAATAAATGATGAATCAAATAAAAAAGCTGACTAATGTGGTGTCCTGAATGGTCAGTTACATCATCAGATTCGTCACTATTGTAGACTCGAGCCCAAACAAATATTGGGGAGCAAAATATAACATTCACCTCTGAATCTATGATATAAAATAAGCCTTTAATAAATAAAAAAGATGATTGAGTATTAATTAACATTAAAAAAATAAAAAGTTGTCAGTTTAATTACTTAACAATGATATCATATTGCAAGCATATATTTAGAACAATCAATTGAGGCAAGCCCATCAAATAATTTTTTTTGAAGATTCTATTTATATCGGAGGACGGGTTCGGCATCCATTTTGAACGTTAATATTTCCTTTCAACATTTATTGGATTTTGCACTCATGACATTAAAAAATAATTTTCATATTTTTGCGGAATTGAAATAGTAATTTTGCTCTCCTACTTATTTCAGAAATAAAAATTAATTTTCTTAATAAAGAAACATATACAAGCATTGAAATTACAGCATGAACATATATAACTAGAAAAAAAATATGGGGAAGTACTTTGACCACCATCTTCATTTATAAATCTGCTACTTGTTGGAAAATAATCTTCTTTTCATTAAAGCGCGCATCAAATTTGGAGTTTCAAGTGATAAATTTATAGTATAATTCTCGAAATTTCTAAACAAAATTATAGTTTCAAAGTTTCTAGGTGAAGAAAATTATCATGGAAAGAGAAGAAAGGAAAAGAATAATGACTACAACGAATTTGTAAAACAGGTGATTTCACAAATTACAGCCTTAAAGTAATTCAACATGTTGGGACAAGAGGGGCTCATCGAACCAATGATTGAGACAAAATAGTTGACAAAGTATTTTATTTTTTTCTATGTTTTTTGAAAAGAGAAACATCTAGCAAAATTCAATTCCAAATGTTTATAAACATTATTGTTTTAATAGAAAATACAAGTTCGCTACAACAATTGTGTAAAATCAAGCCTTGAAGAATATATCATATATGAATATCAACATATTATTTATCACACAATCAAAATAAACTCATTATTTATTTATCACACAATCAAGCCACTCAATAACAATTATCAAATTTGAAATTATTTTGTTGGGTAAGAGGCATCCATGGCGAGACCACACAAGCCAGCAGTGCTAGCAATATCCTTCTGCATTTTTATATAACCAGACTCGCCCCAAGACGTGCCCCAAGAATTTTTCACTATCCAGTAATTAACACCATTAAGAGTGTCGTAACCAATCGCTGTCACAGCATGATTAAGAGATGTACCACATGTGCCATTGAAAATTCCACCAGAATAAAATTGGAAAGCAGAGCCACTTGCATCAATAGCTATGGATGCTGGTTGATTTGCAACAGTATTTGCAACAGCTGATTCACTGTTAGCTGTGATATGCTGGAAACCTGTGATTGTGACGGCATGATCACTGGTTTTAGTAGTATCACACTTGGATTTTCTTTTTGTAGTACCACTAATATATGGGTAGTTTGTCTCAGTAGTAATGCCACCGTTTTTAGCTACCCAATCGAAAGCATAGTACTCGTATCCTCCTTGGCAACCAGCACAAGTCGTAACACAATCAACCAATTCTTGTTCTGACAAACTTATTAGATTTCCGGTCCTAATTTTATTTATTCCTTCCATTGAAGCAACAGCCGAAAATGCCCAACAACTACCTACATTTACAATAGTAATGAAAAATCAATTTAATGAGAATAATGAGAATTTGTAATCAAATTAGTCAAAAATAACGAAATAGTAATCACTTTAAATTTGCTATCGAAGACTAAAATGCTGAAATTGGAGTAATGAAAGTTTAAAGTTTCTCTTTTTTTAAATCACTAATTAATATAATTAAATAGTTCTTAGTTTAATAAATGTACGTACTTTGTCATTTCATTGCAAAAGATAAATAGATAATAAAAGCACTTCGTGCAACTTCAATTCATAACTCACCGCAATTGCCTTGATCTTTAACGGGCGTCACTGCACCGTAATTGCGCCAATCAATAGAAGAAGGAATTGATGTCAAGTTTGCATACTTAAATGGTGTTGATGCTCTCGAAATGGGGGTTTTATATGTTGCATATCTTTGCAGAAACTCTTTGTTCGTAAGATCTGCGAACTTATTGAGACCTACAGTATACGTAAGTCCTGGCTGGTTTTTCATAGACTCGATAAATTGAAAGTTATCTTTGAACACTTGAAATCGTTGTAGCTTCTCGGTACCGGACCCGTAGACTCGACCATAGTTACTAGCCCATGTTTCGAATACGGAGAACAAATGATCATCAGCAACAGCTGTAGGAACTCTTTCGAAGAGACCAAAGACTAGCACAAATAGGAGAGGAACAAGGCAGCGAGAGGAAAATGCCATCAAGGCTCTGTTAGATGTTTTAGATGTTTTAAGAGAAAGATTAAGTTTGTAGATTGTAATTAATGACAATATATTTGTTGGGTCGTGGCTTTTATAGCAGTACTTAGCCTATGAGGTTTTGGAATCTTAGCAACACAATACAATTTAATATAGTATCTTAGGCGAATTAATTTATTCAAGAACATATTTGAATATACGATGTGTAATCTATATATTTAAAGAAGTAAAAAGAATATTAAATAACGAAACAAAATAAATTGCAAGATTCCATTTGTAGTTGTTGTCACGACAATAAAAAATAGATCTTTTGCGCCTCTCTTATTATGATTCATGTGCATGTACGTACTTGCTTTGATAATGTATATATTTTCTTGAAAAAATCCATTGCACTGCTGATAGTATTTTTTTTTAACGAACACTCAATTTGACAGAACCTGCATATATAAACATTATTTTCTATCATTCTTGAAAGATAAAGCAGCCTAGATTCAAATGTAAGTTGACATTCTAGAAGGAAAAAAAATGACCTTTGAAATCAGAATACCTTAATTTTTAGTAATTTTTTATTTGCAAATACTACAGAGTAATTAGTTTATTGTGGCTGCATCAACAACAAGATATATATGTATTTTGTTATTCTGCAATAATTTGCGTCATGAAATAATTATTTAAAAAGTCAATGAATATTAAAATATTTAGTAACTTTTTATGAATATATATTTAGATATTTAATGTTGAAATGAAAGCACTAGTCATAAGTCATAAGTCATAAGTCATAACAAAAGAAAAAATAAATGATGAATCAAATAAAAAAGCTGACTAATGTGGTGTCCTGAATGGTCAGTTACATCATCAGATTCGTCACTATTGTAGACTCGAGCCCAAACAAATATTGGGGAGCAAAATATAACATTCACCTCTGAATCTATGATATAAAATAAGCCTTTAATAAATAAAAAAGATGATTGAGTATTAATTAACATTAAAAAAATAAAAAGTTGTCAGTTTAATTACTTAACAATGATATCATATTGCAAGCATATATTTAGAACAATCAATTGAGGCAAGCCCATCAAATAATTTTTTTTGAAGATTCTATTTATATCGGAGGACGGGTTCGGCATCCATTTTGAACGTTAATATTTCCTTTCAACATTTATTGGATTTTGCACTCATGACATTAAAAAATAATTTTCATATTTTTGCGGAATTGAAATAGTAATTTTGCTCTCCTACTTATTTCAGAAATAAAAATTAATTTTCTTAATAAAGAAACATATACAAGCATTGAAATTACAGCATGAACATATATAACTAGAAAAAAAATATGGGGAAGTACTTTGACCACCATCTTCATTTATAAATCTGCTACTTGTTGGAAAATAATCTTCTTTTCATTAAAGCGCGCATCAAATTTGGAGTTTCAAGTGATAAATTTATAGTATAATTCTCGAAATTTCTAAACAAAATTATAGTTTCAAAGTTTCTAGGTGAAGAAAATTATCATGGAAAGAGAAGAAAGGAAAAGAATAATGACTACAACGAATTTGTAAAACAGGTGATTTCACAAATTACAGCCTTAAAGTAATTCAACATGTTGGGACAAGAGGGGCTCATCGAACCAATGATTGAGACAAAATAGTTGACAAAGTATTTTATTTTTTTCTATGTTTTTTGAAAAGAGAAACATCTAGCAAAATTCAATTCCAAATGTTTATAAACATTATTGTTTTAATAGAAAATACAAGTTCGCTACAACAATTGTGTAAAATCAAGCCTTGAAGAATATATCATATATGAATATCAACATATTATTTATCACACAATCAAAATAAACTCATTATTTATTTATCACACAATCAAGCCACTCAATAACAATTATCAAATTTGAAATTATTTTGTTGGGTAAGAGGCATCCATGGCGAGACCACACAAGCCAGCAGTGCTAGCAATATCCTTCTGCATTTTTATATAACCAGACTCGCCCCAAGACGTGCCCCAAGAATTTTTCACTATCCAGTAATTAACACCATTAAGAGTGTCGTAACCAATCGCTGTCACAGCATGATTAAGAGATGTACCACATGTGCCATTGAAAATTCCACCAGAATAAAATTGGAAAGCAGAGCCACTTGCATCAATAGCTATGGATGCTGGTTGATTTGCAACAGTATTTGCAACAGCTGATTCACTGTTAGCTGTGATATGCTGGAAACCTGTGATTGTGACGGCATGATCACTGGTTTTAGTAGTATCACACTTGGATTTTCTTTTTGTAGTACCACTAATATATGGGTAGTTTGTCTCAGTAGTAATGCCACCGTTTTTAGCTACCCAATCGAAAGCATAGTACTCGTATCCTCCTTGGCAACCAGCACAAGTCGTAACACAATCAACCAATTCTTGTTCTGACAAACTTATTAGATTTCCGGTCCTAATTTTATTTATTCCTTCCATTGAAGCAACAGCCGAAAATGCCCAACAACTACCTACATTTACAATAGTAATGAAAAATCAATTTAATGAGAATAATGAGAATTTGTAATCAAATTAGTCAAAAATAACGAAATAGTAATCACTTTAAATTTGCTATCGAAGACTAAAATGCTGAAATTGGAGTAATGAAAGTTTAAAGTTTCTCTTTTTTTAAATCACTAATTAATATAATTAAATAGTTCTTAGTTTAATAAATGTACGTACTTTGTCATTTCATTGCAAAAGATAAATAGATAATAAAAGCACTTCGTGCAACTTCAATTCATAACTCACCGCAATTGCCTTGATCTTTAACGGGCGTCACTGCACCGTAATTGCGCCAATCAATAGAAGAAGGAATTGATGTCAAGTTTGCATACTTAAATGGTGTTGATGCTCTCGAAATGGGGGTTTTATATGTTGCATATCTTTGCAGAAACTCTTTGTTCGTAAGATCTGCGAACTTATTGAGACCTACAGTATACGTAAGTCCTGGCTGGTTTTTCATAGACTCGATAAATTGAAAGTTATCTTTGAACACTTGAAATCGTTGTAGCTTCTCGGTACCGGACCCGTAGACTCGACCATAGTTACTAGCCCATGTTTCGAATACGGAGAACAAATGATCATCAGCAACAGCTGTAGGAACTCTTTCGAAGAGACCAAAGACTAGCACAAATAGGAGAGGAACAAGGCAGCGAGAGGAAAATGCCATCAAGGCTCTGTTAGATGTTTTAGATGTTTTAAGAGAAAGATTAAGTTTGTAGATTGTAATTAATGACAATATATTTGTTGGGTCGTGGCTTTTATAGCAGTACTTAGCCTATGAGGTTTTGGAATCTTAGCAACACAATACAATTTAATATAGTATCTTAGGCGAATTAATTTATTCAAGAACATATTTGAATATACGATGTGTAATCTATATATTTAAAGAAGTAAAAAGAATATTAAATAACGAAACAAAATAAATTGCAAGATTCCATTTGTAGTTGTTGTCACGACAATAAAAAATAGATCTTTTGCGCCTCTCTTATTATGATTCATGTGCATGTACGTACTTGCTTTGATAATGTATATATTTTCTTGAAAAAATCCATTGCACTGCTGATAGTATTTTTTTTTAACGAACACTCAATTTGACAGAACCTGCATATATAAACATTATTTTCTATCATTCTTGAAAGATAAAGCAGCCTAGATTCAAATGTAAGTTGACATTCTAGAAGGAAAAAAAATGACCTTTGAAATCAGAATACCTTAATTTTTAGTAATTTTTTATTTGCAAATACTACAGAGTAATTAGTTTATTGTGGCTGCATCAACAACAAGATATATATGTATTTTGTTATTCTGCAATAATTTGCGTCATGAAATAATTATTTAAAAAGTCAATGAATATTAAAATATTTAGTAACTTTTTATGAATATATATTTAGATATTTAATGTTGAAATGAAAGCACTAGTCATAAGTCATAAGTCATAAGTCATAACAAAAGAAAAAATAAATGATGAATCAAATAAAAAAGCTGACTAATGTGGTGTCCTGAATGGTCAGTTACATCATCAGATTCGTCACTATTGTAGACTCGAGCCCAAACAAATATTGGGGAGCAAAATATAACATTCACCTCTGAATCTATGATATAAAATAAGCCTTTAATAAATAAAAAAGATGATTGAGTATTAATTAACATTAAAAAAATAAAAAGTTGTCAGTTTAATTACTTAACAATGATATCATATTGCAAGCATATATTTAGAACAATCAATTGAGGCAAGCCCATCAAATAATTTTTTTTGAAGATTCTATTTATATCGGAGGACGGGTTCGGCATCCATTTTGAACGTTAATATTTCCTTTCAACATTTATTGGATTTTGCACTCATGACATTAAAAAATAATTTTCATATTTTTGCGGAATTGAAATAGTAATTTTGCTCTCCTACTTATTTCAGAAATAAAAATTAATTTTCTTAATAAAGAAACATATACAAGCATTGAAATTACAGCATGAACATATATAACTAGAAAAAAAATATGGGGAAGTACTTTGACCACCATCTTCATTTATAAATCTGCTACTTGTTGGAAAATAATCTTCTTTTCATTAAAGCGCGCATCAAATTTGGAGTTTCAAGTGATAAATTTATAGTATAATTCTCGAAATTTCTAAACAAAATTATAGTTTCAAAGTTTCTAGGTGAAGAAAATTATCATGGAAAGAGAAGAAAGGAAAAGAATAATGACTACAACGAATTTGTAAAACAGGTGATTTCACAAATTACAGCCTTAAAGTAATTCAACATGTTGGGACAAGAGGGGCTCATCGAACCAATGATTTGATCCTTGAATTTAAAAAATAAAAGAAAATTTTTAGATTTTCATTAAAAAAAATCAAATTTGACCCAAACATTATATTATTAATGAAATTTTGGAAAAAAAAATTGGCACAAATAAAATTTCAAAGATAAAAATAACTTGATTTTTTGCAAATTTTGAGAATATTTTTTTTTCATTTTAATTTAATGAGATGACTAAAGTTAATAAAAGTAAGAAGAATTTATCTCTCCAATAATTGTGCGGTCCAATTTATAATTTATTTCTCTGTCACTTACCATTCCCACTCAAAACACTCTCTCTCTCTCTCTCTCCCAGTCGCACACCTCTCTCTTGCTCAGAGACATCGATCCGCCTCTGCACGCGCTCTCATCCCCTCTTTCTCTCTCTCTTCCCCCGACGAGGTTTCTCTCACTCGCTCTCTCTATCTATTTCTCTTTATCGCCGACCCAACAAGGTCTCTCTCGTGGGTCGCACCCTTTTGCGCCGCCTCTCTCCACTTCGCCGCGTGCCTCACTCAGTTTCAAGGTGATTTTAAACTTATTCTTTTGAAAAAAATAGCAAATACTGGTCTGTTTTTTATTATTTTTTCCCTCTAAAAGTCTGATATGTTTTTATTTCTTTCCTTTTGTTGCGCATTGGTTGTACTTGTGTACCTCACTTGCTCTTATGTCCTTGGCAATTCAACCCTTTTTCTGCTTAATCTTCTCAGATTAGAGTCGCCTCCAGAAACCTCTGAGCTTTTTGCTAGATCTAAAAATTTGAACTTGATTTTCCATACTTTTTGGAACATGGGAAATTATCCATTATTAGTAGGGTATCCGTGAGAAGTATTTGTTATCTTGTATGTTTGTTTAACCAGGCTTAGATTATTGCTCAGTCAAACCTCTTCTGGTAAAATTCAAGCTTCATTATTGTTCCTTTTCTTCATCACTCCTGGGTATATGTCCAATCCATTTTCTGGATTAATATTTGAATTTTAGGAACTACAGTACCTACCAATTTGTGCTGGTTGACATGTGCAGGAAAGATATTATATTACCAGCATCCGAGTGTATATGGATTGTTATTTGAATAGTATGATTGCTCATTACAAATGTCCTATTGGCAGCATTCAATAGTTTTAAAACATGTTCTGCAGTTTTATGTGCTTGCATTCTTCCGGTGGAATGTCACTGTGCTAAATTTTGCAATACTCTATGCAATGTAGGTCTCTCTGAAGTCCACAATAGCCAAAGCTCGCATAAATAAGGAGCCAACCATCAATAAAAAGCTGAAATGGAGAAACTCCAATCTGACTGCCCCTGCCGGGAGTGTTTCTTCTGCGTAATGAAAGAAACCAACCCGGCCAAAAGAAGATCAAACATTCGGAAATTCTTTCGTGAACTCCCGAACCAAGATGGTGATGGCCAAGTCTTGCCGGTAAGTGGGATATGGAACACGGCCATGTCAAACCCCAACAACCCTGAGTTCATTGAACTTGGTATTTTTGAGTGTATGGCCTCTCTCATCTGGAAAGGCCTTAAAAATCGGCGCTGGCTCTCTCAAGATCAAAATGTGTACATCCCATACTATGCAGCGCATATTATTGGCTCATACACTATGAATCTAGAGGATTTTGCACAGAGTGCAGTTCAAGCTGGGGTCATACTGCCTATAGTTGAGCTTTTGAGGGGAAGGTTGACTTGGGTTGAGCAAAGAGTGGCCGTACGGGCACTGGGACATCTGGCCACTTATCCTAGCACTTTTCCAGCTGTTGCTGAGCAGGGGGAGGTTCTTGATCTTGCCATACAATTGGCATCAAGTTCTCTGGAGATTGTTTATTCACACTTCTATCAATCAATTGATAGGCGGCCGGGTTACCACTGTGATTTATTAACACGTGGCATGGGTGGGCCTGAGATGGAGTCAAGGAAAGCTGAGGAGTGGGCCAGCCAGCTGCAGTGCTGGTCACTTCAGCTGATAAACTGCTTTGCTTTCAAGTCAGAGTTTGTTTCTGATATCTGTAACCCTAGTTTCTTGATGGAATTGCCTGGGATGTGGGGAGGCTTGGTTAACGAGAGTTCGCCAGCTGGGGTTGGATTGTTGCGCACGATATGCCAGCATAGAGTGGGGCGGGTCTCGGTGGCAAACTGCGCTGGCGTCATTGAAGCTTTATGTAATATTGCACGGTCGTCAGATGATTGGCAATACATGGCTATAGATTGTCTTCTTTGGTTGCTTCGAGATTCAAATACTTGCCGTAAGGTAAAATCTTTTATTGTTTTGTATGCATGTCTAATGGTCAGGACAATATATTTGATTACATTGTATTTGCTTAGTAATATTATGAAGAAAGTAAAAAATTTTGAGTGAGTGTTATGAGTTATGGCTCTTAATTAATACTTCTCTATAATTTTGTAAATTTTTTATAGGTTTGGTTCAGGATAGTTCAATTGCAACATCTACTGTGTTTATTGTTCTTTTTGGTTACTATAATAGTATTATAGCATACCTTACTAAATATTCAGTTCCATCATAAAAACTCACAATGAATAGAGATCACTTCTTGATTCTCCATTGGATGTCATTTAAAGATTGTATTGGTCATTCATCATTCCCTCTTAGTTGACAGTTTATTGATAAAGCAATTCCCACACTAATTGACTTGTCAGATCTACAGATTGTATTGATCATTCATCACTATTAATTGACAGGTTATATAGATAAAGCAATTCCCACAGTAATTGACTTTTCAGATCTAAAGATTGTACTGATCATTCATCACTCTTAATTGACAGGTTATTGATAAAGCAGTTCCCACACTAATTGACTTGTCGGATCTATCCTCTCTTGGAGACCACAAGCGACTTGGTGACACAATTTTCAACACCCTTCAATCCATAGCCCCATCAAGCACACCCACCAATCACACACAAGAACTCCTTGACGAGCTGGTGCGGTCCCGTCAGAGAGCAAAGCTTGAAAAAACCATGCCAAAGGAGGATCTCCGCATAAAACAAGCTGCCGCCTTAGTAGTAAAACTCGAAGGGAATTCCCTGTTCTCATCTGGTAACATAACATGTGCAGCAAAGAAATACTCTGAAGCACTGGAGATCTGTCCTTTAAAATCTAAAAGAGAAAGAGTCGTGCTTTATAGTAATCGAGCACAGTGTTATTTGCTATTGCAACAACCTTGGCTAGCTGTTAGTGATGCCACACGTGCGCTTTGCATGCATAACCCAGTAAATCGGCATGCAAAGAGTCTCTGGAGGAGAGCCCAGGCATATGATATGATTGGGTTGGCTAAGGAAAGCTTGTTGGATGCTATTTTATTCATTAATGAGTGTACTGGGTCTACTGACCCAGAATTATCGGTGAAAAATACCGCAAGTAAAGTGCCTGATTATGCTGAGAGGCTTGTGAAGAAGCAAATGAGGAAGGCATGGCTGTTTAGAGAAGCAGCAGTAAAACACGGAGGTGTGAGTGAGGATGTGCTTTTAGGGTTAGGGTTAGGATTTGG